>JAJJMB010000948.1:6353298-6379486 GCA_023531105.1 Papaver atlanticum
AGAGGTTTAATCGACCTCAAACTCCTCCAAATCACTACCACCAAAACTGCCAGAAACGTGTATATATTTTTGTTTTGGTTTCCCGCCAAAATTTAGAATTTGAACGTGAAGGGGTAAGGTTACCCCTTATCCAGTGGTCGCCCCTTAACCGTTGCTGGAGTCCGCATAACACTCGTCCCTTTGGTTGCATTTTTCAACTTTTCGAGCCAATTTCGCCGCAAAAGCTTATTTCTCCAAAAACACCTACAAAGAGATAAAATACCAAAATAAGTACAAAAATGGGTACTAACAATATACACAATAGAGATGAAAATAGACACATAAATGCGTCTATCAGATGTTTTTAGTGTTGTCTTGCTAAAAACCTTGTCGAGTAACAAAACCCTTTGGGAAAAACTATTCTCGATCGAAGGGAAAAAGACTTCAACACAGCTTCGATTTCGAAGTAAAATATGGCGACATCATATCCTTGGATCCTCCCCCTGATGTCGGCGTCTCCCCCTGATTACTTTCAGAGTTGTTCCAGACAGTTCCTTTAGTCATGTACTTTTCAAAACTGAATATCGATAATGACTTAGAAAATAATCTACCATATCTCCCCCTGATTACATTCATTGGAGAAGAGCTTATTGTTCCTTCATAATCAACAACTTTTGGATTGCAGTTTCATTAGCATTCCTTTTTATGTTTTTGTAGGGATAAAACAAATATATGTCAATGGTTACTTTTAAGTACATGATTACATTCACTATACCATTCCAATGACGTTTCGTTGGCGCTGAGCTATATCTAGCTAACAAGTTCCCTGAGGATGTAAAATTTAATTGAGTACATTATTATACTAAGAACAACAATGCGCCTATTGTACTTAGATATGGGAATTTCATCTCCCAACACATCTTCGTCATCTTGCTTAGGACGAAATGGTCACGCACTTACATTTGAACCTCGATTAATCATAGGAGTGCTATCAGTATGCATGTCTTTGTTAAATTACCTGACAACTTTAGAAATATGCAAAATGGTGGAATAATATACCACAAGATCAGTATTGGTCGAGCTTTCCCCAGATTTTTCATCTCAAATTTGGATTTCAAATAGCTTTTAAGGTCTCTTATTGCATCAAGAGTACCAATCATGTCTGTACCATCGACATAGATAGCTACAATTCCAAATCAGGAACTTTCTTGTGAATACGCAAGGAAAAAATAACTTTCTTGTGAATACAATTCCAAATAAAATAAACATTTAGACGGGTATACCACATCCGCCTGATTGCTTCAATCTATAAGTGAGCGTTCTATCTAACTGTAAACGCACTCTGTGGTTTAGAGTCACTTGATTTGGGAAACAAAAGGCTGTCAAGTACTTTTGTAAATATATGTTATCTCTTGATTCTTTTAGAGATACTAATAACCACATACATATGCTTCATTTCAAGTCCTTTTGAAATTACCAAGCTAACTAAGTAGCGGAACGATATAACGTTCATTACAAGTGGACAATTCCAGGGATTTGTGAGAAACCCTGCGCCACAAGGAGAGTCTTGATACTTTGAGACTTCATTCTTCCCACTGTGCTCTATGACAAATAATCATGTATGTCCCATAGGCTTTACACTTGGTTGGTTAGCACTACCACACCAAATACCGGTATATCTGCCAAAGAACTAAGTTCTACCTGGATTGTGTAGGCCAAATATGCTATTTATTTGAAATTAATCAAAATAAAGCATGGTTCGATCTCATTGTGCTCTACTTTTGGAGAAACTATTTATGGATTATATCATCATTGTGCACGCATGATCCTTCCATTGACTCATGTGCATTCTCATAATCCGTCAGGATTTCATTGTTCTCTGGAATCATTTAAAACTTCGGAGCGTCCTCCAGTATTGATTCATGGACATAGTCAGAGTCAATAAAATGAGATGATTTCATTAATGATACAAATTAGGTTATGCCTTACTCATCTACTTCCTTTCTAGGTGAGTATTGATCGAACTTGGTGGTCTCTCCATCTTCCTTTGTGGAGCCACGGCCTTCACTACACTTCCACCAAGTATAGTTGCAACACCTTAGTCTATGGTGTACCCCATACTGAGGATTTCTAACCTTGCAGGATTATTTGCAGCTGGTATGTGTGATCTTGTCACGTTGCCGATATCAGTGCACTTTCTGAAATCAATGATTCTTTGTCATTTCACATTTACATTTGTGGAGTACAAGAATTAATGTGAGACACAGTGGGAACACACCATGACAATTCCTATCGTTCCCTTAGAAACTACTTTTTATTATCTCCCCCTAACGACGGGAAGACTATCTCATTAAAATGACAACCCGCAAATCTGGCGGTAAGAAATTTCCTGCCAAAGGTTTTACAATGCGGATAATCGTTGGAAATTCTTGTCCAACATAGTCACTTAATCAGTTTGATGACCCATCATAGTACGATGTGGATTCATAAGGGCACATATATAGTGCAACCAAAAATGTGTAAGAACACAAAATGTCAGGCTTATATCCAGTTACCAACTGGTACGCAAAGAATGGTTGACCAATTGTGGGTCTAAAACGAATGAGTGAAGATGCGTGTAATATTGCATATTCCCCAATCAGTTTAAAGGTAGGTTTGTACGCATAACCATGCCTTAGGCACCATATGTAACCTTTTGATGATAGCCTTTCCGAGACCATAAGGTATAGGATGCTCTGCATTGATCCTATTAAATACGCAATAACCATCAAATCCTTTTGATATACATTAGCTAGCATTTACAAGGGGTGGTGAGCCCTTACATGTATAATACGTGCTAGTAGTTTTCCAAACGCAAAATTTCTTGGGAACTATACCTATTCCAAAATGTCAAAACATTCACCAGAGCCATAAGTCACTTTAATGGTCCGCATTCTGCATGAATATTTTTTCTAAATTTCACTTTGTTTTCTTTGTAATATGGATTGTTTACTATTTGCATCTTAGGATGGTTTCGATCATGTTTTACTGAAGACTTTGTGAAATGAGCGTATGAGTCCTTTCAAAACAATCATCATGTCTCAACCAAAGTGGCTTTATGGTTATGCCCAAAGCCTGTATGAGTCAATTCCCAACATTTCATCGTCGGAGTCAATATGGATTCAATAATCCAAATACTCTAGTGATTTACATTTCACTAGATTGACTCACTAGTTTCTCTAATACATTAGAGACTATAAAATATGCATTCAATTACATTCTCATCACTGTGAGTTTCCACATGATATACATTGAGTAGTGCTTTACTCGATGATCCAATCCTCGTAGTCACATTATAAGGAAATAGTTCAACAACTAGTTTAAATTCCTTAAGCTAGTAGAAGAAAAACAACTATGAGTTAGACACTTGGGTCTTGAGAGTTTTAATAAGTGGTGTGGCCTTATTACGTAATAAAAGTGGGATTCAACTCAAGCACTTTAGAGTGAATATATATTACGTGTCACCCAATATATCTCAAGTGCTTTAGAGAATTTATGTCTCGTGTTTTCATTCCATAAGTGTTGACATTGGATCTAGTTCAACTCAATAAGATAGTCAATTGGCCCGACAAAGTTCTTGTTGCCATTAAAGTTGATGTGAAAATTGGTTGCTACTATGATACACACATTACATTGTATATACCAACACCTATGACCAAGTGCATTTCCAACTCTTTCATTTATGATGGGAGCTACAATTACATTTTAGGTGATCCCATACTCTGTTGATACTTGAGTATTGGTGTTATTACTACCGAAGACAAAAGTACATCTTTGTCTCATGAAACATCTGTCCCTTTTCACATGCTTTATATGAGTCGGTACGTCTAACCCTCATTCGGGGTTTTTTCCATTTTTAACTTTGCTACATTTAACTTAATTTGAGAAATTTCCTAATCTCAACAGTCCAAGAGAATCTCACTACACATGTCAACCACTTACTTTAGGTTGAATAGATTACTCAAGATAGTTCTCTTGTTGTCATACTTCAACATATACTGGTTCGTTAGTATCATGGATGAAGTACATAAAATGGAAATTTTCTGACTCATATCACTTTTTGTGAGTTCTTCCACAATTTTTTTTTTTTTTTTTGAAAAACATGTGATTTTATTTGCAACGTATCTTTTGAAACTACCGACTCTTTAATAGTCGAGCAAGTGGATTACATTCCACCGAATATTTAAATTTGGGGGAAAATATCAAGTATCCAATAATGGTGTTTAAGTACTTCTAAACCCCAATTGTACAAAAGACATCATTCAACTATAGCCAATATCATATTCAAGAGAACTAAATAACATTAACAAAAATTCTTAATGAGCGAGGTCAACAGACATAATTTAAATTGACCGTTTGTTTAATATGGACTTATCTTAAGGGGAATAAAAAAACAGAAATAAGCATATTCTTAAAAATAGATAAATAAGCCCAACAAAAAATCGATGTAAACATTAGTTACATACCTCACATTTCATTTTGGTTCCCGCCATATATAAACAAGACCAGAACTGTCTTAATCGCGCACGGTCCAATCCAGTACAAGAGAACAGGAACAGGATAGGACTGGTTTGGCTGGGTCGACCTTGGTTGGCCCGGGTTGGACCGGACCTGGTTGGGTTGGACCGGAATGGGAGCCGGATCGGAACGAGATAGGAAAGGATCCGGATCGGAACGGGACGGGACAGGATCCGGATCAGGACGGTTCCACTCGCTGGACATGAAACGTTGGTCCCACTCGCTTGGACATCAGAAGATAAACAGATTTCATTGGAAAAGGACGAACAGAGACTTTCTCCCACTTTTCACAGATCTTCCAAACTCCCCCAAGTTTTCTTCCACCTCTACATCCGACGGGTTTTCACACATACCCAATCACAAAGCAAACAAACAATATATTATAAAAATATAATATAATAACTCAATTGAATATTGATTATGGCATTTGCATACATATATATAGCTTGTGCTTGTATAATTCAAATGAGTACATGAACAATAAACAAACCACAAATTTAATAGGTAGTATGCATAGATAGAGTCCCAAATGTATTGATATGCCAAAATCACAAACAGGGGAAGGGAGAAAAAAAATACAGGAGAAAATAAAGATCCAACTTAGTTTATTTGATTCCGACGTTGATGGAAATCATCCATGTAGAAAAAGAAAAAAAAAATCAATCGATCCCATATAGCTTTGTGGTACAGCTTCGTGCATGATAACGTTTTGCAGTGGTAATATAGGGAAGATAAAAAGGCATAGGAAAGTTTCTATCGAACAGCATCATCAGGTTACATGGAACAATATCCTATATATACATGTAGGAGTAAAACCCTAGATACTATATTGGATCGCACATCCATGGGCTACAAGCCCTACAACAGTATAACATTTGTTGAATAATAAAAAGATCCATTCACATCAATAAAGCGACAACTTCTTTCGTGAATACTGATTTTTTTACTTCGCGCGAAAGAAATCACTTTCACGTTTTTCCAATTGTTTGCTTAATTCTCATATAGCATTGACAAATTATGAAATTCTAACCTCATTCCACACCAGTCTAATTGGTTATTAATTGTGGAAGTTTAAAGTAGTCGAAGTAAATTTAGATGTTTTAGAGCGCGTTTATGTTTAAATGAAAAGATTACTCCAAGAACAAGTTGACTTCCAGAAAATTTATCATTATGTCATAAATAATTTTGTATTAATCATGTGACTCGTTATCATATAAAATTATAAACTCATGGTGCCATCGTCAAGTGTTATGCGAGGATGATCTTTAAGAAGAGAAAAGAGCATAAGCATTTTCTTTTAAGGGAATGACCAATCAGATATGGAAATTGGAGAAAAATTTAGGTGGAAAAAAACAATATGATAGACTAAAATGTGAATTTTTAAGGGGTCTAAAAGGATTCCCAAAAATACCTTTGAGGGCGTGGCTCGATCACCATCAGTTTCGTCACCGTTGATATCACCTTAGTTGTAAATTATCATGAACTAATTTAGAGATTTTAAATATTTAAATCATATTCAAACATTAATATCATAATATATGTATTATGTATTTTTCATTGTTATTGTAATACAAATGAGACAATGCATTAATAGTAGTGTAATTTATTCTAGTTAATTTGACCTTCTATTAATTGATATAATAACTTTTTTTTCTCTCCAAGTTGTCTATTCAAGGAATGTACGTGTTTCTATCAGTTTTCATATATAAATGAGCAAACCTCACATATATTCACTATTTTATGGAAAGGTTCTCTCACAGTCGGACTCTGCAACAAGGTAACAACCATGTGTGAGTTGGACTCAGCTCAACTCACCCAGTTCCAGAAACCGGTTCATACCTAATCTACCCTCCCTAGTCAAGTCAGGTTAACTATTCTGGTTAATTCAAATGAGTTTCTCAGGTTTACCCGATAGGAAATGGTGGTTTTATCTCTCTTAGTTCTTTATCTCTCTCCAAGATGTTCTGATCAATTTTGATGGATGGAAGATGGTTTTAACTTAATCCAATTGTCCGTTCTTCATACCGCTATAAGTATCTGCAACCGAAGTTGAGGGGAATCCATATACCAACTGTGAGTTCAAAATTTGAGTTAGGTTGATATGCAATCAAGATTAGAGAACTGCAATCTCTTATTCATCTAACGCAATCAGTTCATGGTATATCACTTATCTTGAGACAGGTTTGATTTTTTTTCTTTCTGTTTTTCCATTGTGAATTAGGTTCATGGTTTCTCCATTGATACATAGGGTTCTTCCAGTTGAGTGTGCGGGGTTTCAATGTAATGTGGAATCAGCTGTTTTTAATTAAGTTGTTCCAACAAATTTGATTACGATGTTGTTTATTAAACATTTGCACTGTTCTTCGTTAGGCTATTGGTCCGGGTTCAAACCAAAGGGTGATAGATTGAGACTATAATCCTCTGTTTAAAATTTTAATAAATCATTCGTTCGATCTTTAAACAAATAATTACTATCTCATTTTGGCCGCACTCCAGTATCAAAACTTATTGCTTTGAGAAGATTACCAATATCTCAGATCTCACTGGGTAAATGGTGCTACTGAAAAGATTTAGATTTGTAATACAAATAGAATTAAAAGCTTGCTGCACATGTGTTCCCCTTATATAGTTATATATATTATTTCGTTTTCGAATGGTTGTTAGGCGTTTTTTGTGATGTGCATTCTTTTGTAGTCCAAACAATTTTGACAAGATGAAAGTAAACAGTTAGTATTTCTTATTTTGCTTTGGGGCATTCTTTAAGGTTTTCTTGATTTATGCTAGGAGAACACGTTGAAGGCAATGTTGAGAAATCCGATGAGAGTAAGATGTCTTTGATCTTCCTCACGGCTTGTTTTATCAGTATTACTTCTGCTTTCTTGATTGAGTATATGCTCGGTACCTTAGGTATGTACTATATATATGCACCCTTTGCTTAAGTTTTACTTGTTTTGCTTATTTTTGTTGGGTATGCTCGGTAACATTATTATTAGTTAGTAGTTGGGACGGCAATCGTTGATACTACAAGACAGATATGCTTTGTTTTTAGGAATTTCATTTTATTGATAAAAACAAATTAAACGACACCCACATAGGCCTTGAGCAAGTTGTAAGCAGCAATTTTTTAATTTTACATACATACACTTAAATACTTGATGTTTATGGAATGAATGTGATGGATATGCAGGAGTGCTTATGTTTGGGACAGGATATGCGAACCAATTCTACCCATATATTTACAACCGTTCCGTGGCCTCTTCCAGCGTTCTCGTCTCTGTGGTTCTTGCAGCTCTCTACATCTGCGGTATCCTTGCCATACAAATTAGAAAACATGCAAAACCAACTAATACCACATTGATCTAATTTATAATGGAAAATGAAAATTTCTCATTATGCATCATCCTGTGTGTTTATATTTTAGAACAAGAATCAAGGTTTTACTTTAACATGAAACATATTGAAGATCAAGTTCAATATAGTGAATGGGATGATGTTGAACGTTATTTATGTGGATTTAGAAAGGTCCAAGATAATACATACTCAATGAGGAATCTCTTTGAGATAAGGAAAGTACTTGGAGGCAGTTGATGCTCAAAGACAGAGCAAAGCTGCTGAGATACTAGTTAAGGATCTTAAGGTTTTCGCTTCTTTTAACGAATACTAAGAGGTTTGTAAAGAAATTACTCAATTGCTTACACTCGAAAACTTTAGGTATGTTTTTTGTTGTTATTGAATTTGAATTTTGTTTGAATTGAGTGATTTGGATTTTTTGTTACAAGCATTATAAGATTCGAATAGTGTTCGGTTTAATGTTCATTTGTATGACCAGGAAGAATGAACAGCTTTCCAAGCATGGGGGATATACGTATTTCAAAGTGGGTATGCGGTCTCCCCACAAGATTCAGTGACCCCAAAGTGGATATACGTATTTCAAATTGTAATCATTACTATGAACTTTTCAAGTGTATCTTCAATATTAGAATTGAAAAACTACAGAGAGTATCGTTATCAACGAAGTACGATATAACGCCATGTAACTTCAGGAATAAAGACCCATATGTGCACATTATTCCTTTAGCCATGCATACTGCTACCTCAAACCAGGGTTCCATCACCTCCTTGATCTACCAGGTTGCACAAATATATCCGCAAAGCAAAGACCTATTCCATTGGAAAATAAAATAGTGTACTCAAAGGTTTTTATGCCTCATACTGCTATGGATACCTAGTAAAATTTATACTACCATCAAAATGGGTTACCCATCATAATTTATAGTACCTCCAAAAATAAGGAACTCATTGAAATTTATACGACCATGTTATCGAGGTACCCAATTTATTTTATAGGACCATCTGAAAGACAATATACACTGCTTTCCTTATTAAAGTGAACTTACGTACCCATAGAAAATATGCCCAAGAAAGCATGGTTTCTCAATAATGCTGCCCACGATAGCTATTTAGGTATAGTTCATTTTCTTGTTTTCCATAAAACTCAAGAATCAATGAGTCGCTGCGTAAATGAAGAAGACTGAAGTTTTCTTTCTTCCATATAACACATAATCAATACATAACTAATATAAATTGGTGATTTTTTTTAACATGGAATGTACTACATAAAAGAAAAAGGAGTTTAAGGTACAAACATAGCTGAGCTCTTCCGAAATAAGGTACCTCTCTAAACCCGTAGCATAATATAAATTGGTGAGGTCCCAAAATATTTATTGGTACTTTTTCAACAGGGTCAAATAATATAAATTGGGAACATCTTTAAGGGGGTCCCAAAATATTTATTGGGTACTTCTTCAACAAGGTAAAATAATATAAATTGGGTACCTATCTAATAGGGTTGCTTATTACTTGGGTACTGATACATACACCAAATGTTTAGACATCTTTGAACCGCTTGGAAAAAACGTCACAAGTATCCTTAAAATGCTTATATGCTAGCCCCCTATGTGGATGGAAATACATGCTCGTCACATTAGAGCCTTGGCTCAAGCTCTCACGAAGACTTTAGGAAGGTCGTCTTGCAAGTTGAAAATGGAGGGATGTCCCACACTAGACAATGACACCTACGAAATGGGTTCCAGCAATGAAATGAGAATGCATATAAATGATAGACAATGGAAAAAATCTTAATTGTTGTCTTTTGATTGCTTAATCATACCTCCTCGTACGGACCGGTAGGCATATGCTTCATTAAGTGGTCAGAATCAGCCGCCTGATGATCCATACGTGGAGCACTTGTAGGAGTCCTTCGATGCGGCCTTAAGGATGGAACTACAGAAGTTACAAACATGACATTTAACTAGATTGTACAAGCGTTAATATTTTACTACAAATTTTTTGCTAAGATAGTAAAAATACAAATTATAACCAGCGTTGAGCACTAGCATTCTTAAAAGCTAAAAAGTCACCTTCAGATAAAACATACCTGCATTACGATGCTATACAAGACCAGGGGGGCTACTGGCACTGCCCAGTGTGGTAATTGGTAACGAAGGGCTATTACTCATCCACTCTGCAATAGCGCTTGCAGATGGAGATACAACAGGTTGGAATGGATGCAAAATGTAGAACTTATGACGTAAGGAAAATAATATACAACAATGGTTAGGCAGGTATATATAGCTGGCTAAATGGGGAACTTCTACCGGAAACCAGTTAATATGGATACACGATAAGAATTTAAATTTACTTACACTATGAGCACCAATAAGAGAAAATGCACCGGCTTTCTGAAAGGATCCCATGAGAGGACTGTTCGTAGGAGGGGATCACAAGCTCCATCATTAGGAGCACAAGTATGATCAGTGAAGTGTGCTTTGATGTCAGGATGGACTATCTCAGCATGTAACATGCCGTTGCAGGGAAGCAATGTATTTGACTTGTGCTCTCATTATTTCAATACCTTTAAAAACACGCTGAAGTTATTTTCGGAGTGAAATTCGCTAAATCTTAATAAACCATCTTTTTGCAATTGATCTCATGCTTCTCCAATCAACGTTAATGAAAGACGCAACATGAAGATAATTAAATCCACACACACAAATATATATATATATACGAAGATAAAGTAACATAACAAGAGTAACCTCTGGTTTATTAAGGTTCAGAGTCGTGAGTTTTGAAGGGCGGGAATGCAAGTTTGTCTCGGAAAAAATAATTTGCTTCAATAAGTTTTTTAACTTCCATTAGCATTATGTTATGACCTGATTTAGTGTCCCCATGCTTGGAAAGCTGCTCATTCTTCCTGGTCATACAAATGCACATAAAACCGAACACTATTTGAATATGAGATGAGACCTTTACGTATGCACCTTCACGTAAGTTTTAAAGTACTCCCATGACAAGATTATCAGAATATGAGATGAGACCTTTACGTATGACAAGGTATACCTACTGACTTCAGGGAGTTTAGCACTCCCATGACAAGATTAGACCATAGACATCATCCGTTGACTAAGATCCACAAGGAGGTATGCCAAAAAAGAAGCATTTAATTTCTTATATTTAGCTCAAATCTCGACATGGACAGTGGAGGAAAAGTTACACTGTGTAGAAGAAATACTGATAATGTTACAAGATTTACGATACATTGTGATATAGCTATACTCTTTCTTTCAAAGTTGTTGTCCTGAGACCAGTAGCACTGAACTCCACAACTATGCTCTCCTCATTCTAATCTTCTACAAGAATTAGGCTGATAGTCGATAGACGAATTAAACACATAAGCACCACAAAATTGAACACTAAGACGTAAGGCAATTTATGTATTTTACATTCGAAGGAAAAATGATCATTTAGGTACTAAAGAGATGTACCTACAAATGGTAACATATCATATGCATGATATTGTGGTACCCATCAGTGGGATAGGGTACTTAACTAGAGCGTTAACGTTAACCTTGTTTAATGGATTCAGAGGAAAATTCAGCAAAAACTGGGAGCAAGAATCAGAAGTGGAAGAGTTGAGCGTGATCATCTGTTCTACTGCTGAGAGACGAATTGTTTTGCTTCATTTCATCCAACATGTATAAATTCGCTCGATGATTCAAGAATGTAAACTACAATGTAAATCGTAAATGTATCAAGCAAAAAGTTCACTACAAATAATATCTGGTTTCTCGAAACATATAGAGCAGACAGATATAAGCAGTGTACCTTTTTGTAGCTTAGCTCCAATATCTGTTGTTGAGCATCATGTAAGCAGCTTTGTGGAAAAGAACTCCTTGCACTGGTCAATTTCTTCCATTATTTAGCTTCCGCTTTGATGAATTTCACTGTTTTTCAAGTATTTTTTCCAAACAAATGAGATTTCTCTATATGTCAAGATTATGAAAAAAGTAGCAAATAACATATCAAATGAACAGCAAGCATAAAACTGGTCTACAAATCGGGGAAGTCCTCCCTAGAAAACTCTATAGAATATAGAATCTGATTAAAGCATACCTAAAAACCCCAATTGAACTACTAAATGATCTTCAATTTGAGATCTAGAGTTCGTAGACTTATCTCACAACGTTAATCCACAAGCAGATCCAATTTTGGTAGCAACTGAACAAGTAATAAAAGTTCTTAACAAAACTTAGTTTGATGTATACAGATTTCGTCAATCTTACTAATTGGAACAATAAATTTCGAAATCGAAGAATCGATTGAGAAAAATGGAGGCAAAAGATTGATTGATATTGAGAAACACATTCAACTTACGAGTTATAGGATGAAGAAAGGGAGAAGAGAGGGAGAAATCGGTGTTCTTTTTTTTCCGGGTACTGTAAAACCCAAACAACCTAACCAGAGCACTTACCTGGGAGGGTATATGTGGTAAGAAACCGAACCGGTAACTCAGCGGGTCAACTGCTCGCACATGGTTGATAGCTTGTTTATGAGTTCGACCATACCCGTACCTTTCCCCAAAATGGTTAATATTCATGAGGTTTGCTCTATATAAATGTCACTTTATATCCTCATTCAAACTCACCGTTCCTAAAACAAATCAAATAGAAAGAAAAAAAGAACTTTCTTTTTTCCTCTCATCATTATCTATTTCAGTCTCTCTTCAAAGAGAATGAGGATGTCTGCAATTATCGTTGTTTTCATGATACTTGGTTTATTTACATCTTCGTCAACTGCCCAAACTGCCCCAAATAAAACTCATTGGTATGAAGACTCTACGTTGTATATCGATTATTTAAGAGGAGTGATCGGTTTGTGGAGGCTGAAGGATAACTACAATGTCCCTACCATATCGGGTGACTTCCAATACTTAGGAGATGTCGCAGATTATCTATCTTTGGTTGATCACTCTTTTCAATGGAAGAAGACCGATTTTGACGCCATGGCTGGTTTTATATACAAATATGATTGTGTAGTAAACCATTATGGTGAGCTTTTCCCCATAACTTTTCCTCGTGATAGATTCAACAATTTCCTACCTCAAATGAGCAAACCAGCAAGGTTTATGGCGCGTGAGGTACTAAACATGCCTAGTTATGGTTTATCTTCTACGTCGATTCCATATCGTGAGGTTACATATGTCAGCGGGGGATTTGCTCCAGTACAACCTAGTCCTAAGGAAACACAATTAGCTGCAGAATTGGCTGACTGTGAGGAGGAACGTGCTACTCTTGAAGATAAGTTGAAAAAAGAAAAAAAAAAAAGGTAAGAAAATTTGTATCGATCTACTCGGAAAGTCTGGCAAATAAATTGGCTTATTGAACTAAGTTCGCGTTCGTATAAGCTTTTCTTATTTGCTTTGGGTATGTATGCCTTCCTTTATTTTATTTTCATGTATGTTGAATATAGTGATCGTATTTGCCTTTGTTATGTTTGTACGAAATAATGTATTCTGACTTTGATGATCAGATAAGTTGTAAGGGTTTAAAAACCTCAAATCGATTGAATGTATGTGCAAATCGAATTGATAATAATAATATGTTTATTAAATATGTAAATACTCCAAGGAGTATACCTATTAATGTTGTTCTAAATGAGCAACTCCAACGAGTCATGACCGTTAGTAGGGGGTAACATTTTGCCTGAGGGTGGTGTACCGTTCCAAAGGTATAAGGTGTTTCTTCTTAAATGGAATTTGTACACCCCAGGGCCCAAGGCAATCCCTAGTAGCAATCTTGCAATGAGTCTGTATAACTGCTCCTTTTGACCAAATCATGGACCGTAACTCGTTCACTGATTCACGATCCCATAGGCCATAGTTGAAAATATTGGGGACCAAATCTATTGAGAGCTAGAGAGTAAAGACATTGCAAGTCGTTCAACCAAATGCCCTAGAGGAAGCACTATTCAAGAACAGAGTGGAATCAATTTCTCAAACTTAGAAAAACAATCGGAAAGTTGGTAATACTGTCAAACAACATCGTCACCGTCAACTCTATGGCACTGCTCTCAAGGTATTATCATTAATCCTTAAAAAATAAATTGAGTATTTGTTTCTTCATTTGTTTGATGGCATTGTAAGATTTGCTGAATAGCATTGTGGAAAATGTGAGTGAATTTGGGTTTGCTTGAAGAGTCTATTGCATGCTGAATGTTGGGTTTTTTGTTCTTGTTCAGCTTTCAGAAACTATGGGTAAAAAGGGCATGGGTATGTCAGTTAGCGACCAATCTATCCATCTTGATAGCTAAATCCTAAGGGATTTCTGAAACTTACCTTTTCAGATCTTCGCTTTAAAAGTTCAAAAAATCATATTTCTTATGGTGCCCATTTCATTTGTTATATTCTAAGGAACTGATGACAGAAAAAGCACAAGGCATCGTGGGAAAGATGAAGGAATTTGTTGGGATACCAACACCAATCTAAAATACGGTTGCTTTTAGTAATTAGTTTAGGGTTATTTACTTGTTTTCCAAGATATGTTCTCTATAAATATATTAGTTTATTCTAGGGTTTTAATTATCCAATTAATGAAAGAAATATAATCAAAGTTTTTAAGTGTGTTCTTCTCGGTGGTTAATCCCCAATCAAAGGATTTTTATCGTATCGGTCTCGGATCTCAACAGAATTGAAGTTTAATACGAGCTCCATGGCGTACATTAGCTTAATGACCCTTTATACTAAAACTGGAGAATCTGAGTGGTCATAGTTTTCATACGAGAAATGAAGTCCGATGATGTAACTCCAGACTCGTGCAATGTCTGGATGAGGGCTCTAGCAGCTTCTAGTGATATATCTGGGGTTGAGAGGGTTTATGAAGAGATGAAAAGGGATGTAAATGTTACTGGAGATTGGACGGACCAACTAAAGCAATTTAGTACCCGTCTAATTTAATGCTCATTTGTTTGAGAAGGCAGAGGAAGCACTCAAGGAGCTTGGGAGTTGAGAAGAGAAGCGACTAAAGTCTTAATGCTTATAAGTTCCTCACACTGTATGGGCGCACTGAACTGCTGGAAGTTTAGCGAGTTTGGCGCTGGTTGAAGCTAGCTTTTCGAAAAACACCTAATTCTAGTTGTCGGAGTATGATTCAGGTTTTGGTTGACTTGAAATATCTGGCGCTGAGAAGACTTTTTGGGAATGGGTTCTGGGAATCCAACTTATGATGTTCACATTGCGAATGTCATAATTGGAGCTTATTGGAAAGAATGTTTAAGCAGGAGAAAGCTGATGAACTCAAGGAACTAGCAAGGAGGAACCGACCAAACGTTAACTATGTCAGGACTTGGGAATCTTCGGTATTTATCCTTTGAAAACGGGAACATGAATTCTGCTGTCAATTGTGTCAACGATACAATACAACAGGGCAGAGGGGATAGAAGCAACTGGACTCCCTCAAAGGAGTGGTTCAGACTCTGATGTCGCATTTCAAGCAGGAGAGAGATGTTGAGGGCCTAGAAGCATTTATTGAGAATCTAAAGAAGGCCGAGGATAAATTAGAAGTAGACGTGTTTGAGTCAATGATAGAGAAATATGCAGCTGCTGGTAAGACTAGTCAATCAATTCCTCGCTGAGTAAAGATGGAGAATGTCGAGGTGAATGAAGAATCCAAGAAGTTGCTTGACGTGGCGTGCGTTGAAGAAAAAGCTCGTTGAGGAAGAAACAGGTAGATAGAGAGAAAGCTGTCTGTAATGTTCTCATCCCTTTATTTTCATTTCAGTTTTGAATCTTTTGATTTTGGTTTTTGTTTTTGATTGTGGATAGTTACAAAAATGTGTTTCTTTGGATTTTGTCAGCTGATATTTCTTTGATACAACATCCAGATACTATATAAACGTGTTTACTTTATTGAATTGAATTGATGTTCTTTGATCATTATTGAAGTATCTATCTACTAATCTGTCCATAGTAAATTCTTTTGGTAGTTCAAGGCATCAAGAAACATTTTAATATGAATGCAAGATTGGCAATACGACTTTGAGTTTTTCTACTTTATAGTAGTATTCGTTCCTGCCCTCAATTCATTACTTTTTACATTAGCAAACCATGTTGTAGCAGTCAATGTATGCAAGGTACATAATATTTCTCAGAGTTGCTTGCTCCATTCATGCGCGTCACTAATTAGATCTGTTTGTTTAACTGGCCTAGTATTTCATTCATTCTATTTTTTATTTTGTATGACGTTTCTGTTCAATTCAATTTCTATTGAGTTTCTGAATCGATTCATGTACAGTAGTGAGTAATAGAATGGAAATCAGGATTTGGAATAAACCTTGAGCTGTTTCGAATTCTTACTCTCTCTTTTTCTGAAAAATTCTTGTCATGTTTCAATGGTTGTACAATTACGGTGTTGTTTGCTTTTAACCACTTGCTTTTTCATCCATGCATGCATGAAAATGACTAATTTCTCTGCAGAGGATGATTTCTTTATCATGAAAATCAAGATCAAATCTTCTGTTATCATCACGTGATTGAATCCTTGATGATAATGCAAGGAATGATCTTGATCTACACGATGAGGAGATCATACATTAGAAAATTAGACCTTATGTCATCTCTATGTGGGTCTTACGAAAAGGGTGAAGAAAAATGGGTGAAGAAATCGTCGTGTTCATCTCTTGTTCAAAGAGCATAAACTAGTTCACGGAATCAGTATATATGCATATCCTTTACTCATTCGGTAGTCTTTGCAAATATTGTGTGCTCTGGATAAATTGCAGCTAGTGTAACATATTGTTTAGAAGAATATTTTTACAGTTTTTCTTGCTGGCTTATAGTTTGCTTACCTTTCTTTTGTTTGTTGCAAGAATCTACTAATGGGCTCTGCTAAAATACCATGGCCGAATCTGGCAGTTCGAATGTTGCAGAGAGAAAAGACCCGCTGTTGAACTAGAACCAGAGTAAATAAGGTGACAAATTTGTGTACAGTTTGTTGAATCAGGTGTACACTCTCGGCATCTATTTGTCTGGTCTGTTTCTTCTTTGTCACCCTGTTAGGGTTCTAGTACTAAAGATAGATAAATTGATCCGTTGATTGGTAAGCAAGCTTAATAATATTGATTGAATTCATTGATAACTTAGTTCTACAGCATGAGTTTATATTGTGCAGAGTTCTAGCTAAATAAAGAAACGTAAACTTAAAAGGAAATAACTAGGAGAATACTAAATATAGAAAGACAGTAGTTTGGCAATATAGTGTCGATGTCCCAACACGCCCCTCACCCTGGCAGCGGTTCTCTATTAATAAACTATTCCTAGACAAAATCCATCGATAACTATAGAAACCTCAATAGTAGACTCTCATAGTATTGTCTCACCCAGTTTCGTGAAGAAGCGCTAGGCTATTGCCGTTTCAGGTTTGGGTTTCTCCTCTACTTCTCTTATGTCATCTGTTAATCATCGATTAGTGGTATCTGTTCAGTAGTTATCCTATGTCAAGATCATGATTTTGAGTTTGATTCTATTACATGATAACATGCTGCACATGTTTTTTTGTTAGTTAGGAACTGAAGCTCCCTGTAATTATCCTTGGTTTCTGACAATTGTATTGGATTTTGTAGGTTCAATGGATAATTTGTCTGTAGGAATAGTGCCACCGTCGGAACCAGATTCTAGACCACCACCGATCACTCCACAGGGGCCTTATGATCTTCAAGCAACGTTTGTTTGTTCCATCAGATTATCTGCCAAAAAATTGTTTAAACTGTTAAAGAAGAAACTTCCTCCTAAAGTGGATAAGGTGAATTTTTTTCTTAAATTTTATTTGGTACTTTTCTAGTTTCATCTAAAGTGGGTCCCCCCCCCCCCCCCCCTCTCTTAGCACATCACTGTTATAGTGCCAACCAATAAACCAGTATCCTTTGGGGTCTCTTCCGGTGATTTAGGGTTTTCTCTGAGGATGATGATACCAGGCAGGGAAATTCATCGGATTGTTCTTACTTATAACAATCACTTGTACCTTGTAGGGTTTGTTTGATACAGTCCCTTGTACCAAAAAGGGAAAGGCGTCCATCAATTGTACCAAAGAAGGAAATAAGGCGTCCATCAATTGTACCAGATAAACGAAAGGCGTCCATTGATACAGCCCCTTGTACCAAAGAAAGAAATAAGCTAGACACTGCTCCAGAAAAAGGAAAGGCATCCATTGATACCCCTTGTACCAAAGAAGGATATAAATTAGACACTGCGCCAGAAAAAGGAAATAAGCTAGACGCTGCACTAGAAGAAGGAAATAAGCTAGACACTTCTTCATGTTAATTGAACAGCTCATCTGGATGCCGAGAATCGTCTATGCTTTCTGACTTGTGGTTGCCAACATCTTGAAAAGCGGTCTGATGTTGCCAACATCTGCAATGGACTAAACTCAGACTCGACCAACACTAGAAAGAAATGGAGCAGCAATATATGCGAAGGGACTGAACTGAATTTTTCTAATTGTGTGCTCAGTATTCCCTAAATCTGGCACCAACCCTGGCAGTTGGTGTTCATTGAATTAAACCTTTTTTATAAGGCCTAGGACGTATTGTCCCCTGATAATGTACTTTAGGGTCACCAAAATTGCTCATTTTGGTATTGTAAGGTTTTCTTTGGGCAGACAAATCATATATAATAAATACATTCTCTGTGACACAATACACAAAAAAGAAAGTTAAGTAATCTTAGTTCAAAAGAACGGATAGCGCTTCGTTCTGAAATGCACTTTTTCACTTGCAAGTTTGTTGCCGAAACCCAAATCGCTCGTTTTCAAGATCATACTCAACGTAAAAATTCTGTTGTTGAAAGTTCCCCAAAATTACTGAAGGTCCTTCTCCTCTAGTAGTGTCAGCATTATTTGTTACAATGGTAAGACAAACAACTTGACTATTACCAACGATCGAAAAATAGTTAGCTAATGGCAATTCCATCTCAGCTCCTCCTTTAAAATGAAAAGAAAGTTTGGGTAATTCTATCTTCATTCCCTTGTGATTCTTCGGTAACTCGAAACATGGTTTTAATCCGCTACTTATTTCCACTTCCGATGCTCGTTTGTAATGCCGACGCACTTGGTTCTCTATCTCACTACCTACTAACTCAAAAATTCTTCCTTCCATGAATGTAAATGTTGAACCAGAATCAACTATTGTTCCACCATTACCATCAGCTCCTAGTGACAAAAAATCGTATGGAATTTTTACCTTTTTATCTCCAACGGTAATTTTCTTTAAACCCACGTAGTAATAAACAGAAAAACCGATCGGGTTCTTAACAAATGGAGTATACTTAACACCAGTAGTTTTGGTATCACCGGAACCTGACCCGGTATGTAAAACGAGCTGAGTACTTTTCTCTGTGTTATCAAACCGGTGAGAAAGAAGGCAGTAAGAAAACTTGTTGACACCGAGTTGACTCGGTAACGAAGCCTCACCTCGGCCGAATCCGGCAATTCCTGTCGGTATCCGAAGAGAGAAACGTGAACATCCGACGACGAAATTCGGAACTCTTTTTGGTTTGAGATGTAATGTTTCAGAGAGAAGAAGCCCGGTTGTTGAACCAGAACCATAGATAATTAAATAAGGTGGACAAATTTGTGCACAATTTGTAACACCTGGTGCACACTCTTGACATCTAGATTGGATATCATCGCCAGAGCCATGATGAATCCAACTACATTTTGGGTTTTGACAACCAATGAGTTTTGAGGATGAAGATAATTTGGGTTTATAGGATTGAATAACAGAATTTGATTTTGGTGATGATGATGAAATGGAACAATTTTGACAAATATAATGGTCAGTACAAGGAAACCAAACTAAATTACTACCAGTATCCAACACAAAAGGGATACTGGTTTGTGGTGGAGTACCAAAAGTAAGTGAAACAGAGTACCCACCATAGCTTTGTGGGTATATTGGAGTTGAAACATGAGTAGCTTTTTTATGTGGATTTTTGAGATGATTAGCTCTTATTAATGATGTAGAAGCAAGATGGTTTAGTGTTTTCCATGGATCTGTTGATAATGAGGATTGGGTTTGAGTGTTAGTTATTTTCTCAAGAGGAAGTATAATAGTAGTTGGAGATGAAGAAATGAATGGTGACAGAGATAGTAGAGTAAGAATACAGAGAAGAAGAACAATGGATAATGCTGATGAAGAATCCATGGTTTGTTTCTTTTTTTAATCTGTAAAAGAATTTCGATGGAGAATTGAGGTTATCTGTTGAGTGGTCTTTATACTAGGAACAGTAGGTGTAGTTGTATCCAGTTGGACTATGCAGATAGAAAACATGGAATTTGCTTTATGTTAATTATTATTAGCTCAATTGCCAACTGATTTCTTATATAAGAGAAAGTGTTTAGTCGAATTTGATATCAATTTGACAAAAGCATGTGGAAAGTAGGGTCTATCATGAAGGCTGTAATGAGAGTATAGATTTTAGAATTGATTGGTGTATTAGTCTTTTGTCATTCGCTTTTTGAATCATTACATTCCCCCAAAATAAATTTATGGTTCAACAGTTTAGGATTTCTTCTTCATAGAGGCCATGGTGGAAAAGAACAATTGATTTCACTTAAAACGGTGTTTCAATGGCCGGCCGTTTTACAATGTGACAATTGATTTCACTTAAAAGTTAAAACTAGTTATCCTTCCGTCGGTGGAGTTTAAGAGGAAGAAGACTTTCTTGTCAAATTAGTTGGATCCAGGAGTTGGACCACGTCTAAATAATCAGGGGATAGAAACTCTTAACTTTTGGCTCATCACGTGAATAAAATGACTATACCAAAGTCATCCTCACCGAAGTCACGACAACAAAATATGGGGGTTAAAAGGTTGAAAGGTTTTTCATCAACATGTTTTCAAAAGACTCCAGCGGCACCATCATGTTCTAAGACACCGGTAACTACACCAACGACACAAAAGACACCAGTAACAAATATCTTTTCCAGACCAATTTTGATGAAGATCCAGATGGATTTCGCCCGATGATGACTGATTTTGGTTATCTATGTTGGAAACAATATTTAATAATTTTTATTTTTAAAGTTTTTAACTAAAATAAAATTAATTTTTGTTTTCTTTGTGAATGAAAATCTTATTAGTCCCACATCGGGGAGTTCCTCTTCTTAATTAGTTGTATTATTCCATTATATAAACAAATTTCTTTACTTTTGTAAAATCTATGGGAAAGGGGTTTCTCTATATTTTAGAGAGACCCCAAAGGGATGATATTTTTATATTGTTTTCTTAAGCGTTCGCGATTTTACTTAAGGGTTTTTTCGGAGTTGCCAAACTCAAGATTGAGCATCTACTACATATGCTAGTAGGTGTAGTAGGGTGTTTTATCCTGGAGATATCCGTCCTGTGGAGGCTATAGTATCACTTTTGGGTGTATCCGGGCGCTAATGTCATAAGGACAGCGTGTTGAACACGTGACTCACTCTGTTTTCAAAGTTTTGCCATGTTTTTGTTGCGAAGACCTGGGGAGATCGTCTGTTTCGTCAAATCGATCACTTCCATTATAAAAGAGCTAAGCATCAATAACTTTTTATTATTTGATTTCTCCTTGTTTTTTATTATTGCAACCAACAATCTTAAGACATTAATATTTGTAATAATCGAAAATGGTTGATTGGTTTGTGAATCATGGATGTTAATTGTGGAGTGAAAAACAAAAACGAATTTTTGGTCAGCTGTAGAGTTTCGAGTTTATCTCTTAACCTAGAAGGAATTTCGGTGAACCTTTTTGACATAATGTAGAAGACATCCCGATAATTAACCACACAAAATTTCAGAATTTTTGGAGTTGTTAAAGTATTTTGTTGATATTTTACAAAACAAAGAAACGTTCCTGAAAAATTCTGAAGAGCAGAAAAATGTTATTGACTAAATTAATTTTTCTGGGGTAACCATGAGTTTTTAAAAATGGCGATTCAATGGAAGTTTGTAGATATGGATGTTATCTTTAGAATTCAAATTTTATTTTCCGATTCGGAACTAAGGTTTGTGAGATGTGGTGTTTTAGGTGATTGGAAATTATCATCTCCTTAGTCATAATATAAATGAAGATTGTGACTTGAAACTGGAAAGGGACATGGCTAACAGGCGCATCCGGATGAACACAAGTCTTCCAAAGCTGACAAAGGTGAGAACATCAAACGCAACTCTAAGCGTAGTCTTCATAAGAAAGGTATGTTTCGTAAACCTGAATCTGGCATTACTTTAATTAAGGGTGATTATTATGTTTGTAAAATTCCTGGCCATACGGCTGTAATTTGGAGGAAACATAAAAAGCTTAATTAGTAGAAAGTTAATGCTAATTTAGTGGAAACAAACTAGAACGAGTTCAGTGGCATGATGTCGGGGGTTATTTTAATAACCAATGTGAGAGACTGGTGGGTGGACTCTTGAGACACCAAGCATGTTTGTTGAAACAGAGACCCGTTTACCTCCTATCAGAGGATAGGGGATGTCGAGAAACTCTATATACGTAACTCATCTGCGACAGAGGTTGCATAAAAGGAAAGGTCGAGCAGAAGCTTATATCTGTAATATTCTTACATCGAATGAAGTTTTCATGTTCCGGGCATATGCAAGAATCTTGTTTAGTTGTAGATGGTAAAAGATTGAAAACTTGTCGTAACTAAGGGCAGTGATTTTCTAGGCAACGGTTATAACACTTAAGGTCTACAAAAAATGATGAAGTGAACATAGTTGATTCTTGTGTTTTCTTTTGTGTGTCATTGAATGTTTTGCATGGTAGACTTATAATCGTTAATTTATAAGTCAATGCAAAAACTGGCTAGCATAGGCTGCGTACCCAAATTTAGTCTGGATATTGAACACCAAAGTGAAATATGTGTAGAATCAATATATGTTATAAAACCTTTTAGCAAAATTATTCAGAGTAATTCTAAGCCCTTAGAATTAATTGAGTTAGACCTAGTTGACATGAAATCTTTTAGCATACGTTTAAGTTTGGGGGTGTTTGGATAAGGTAGTTATTCCTTCTCCTAAGAGAACTAAGATAGGACCCAAACTGTTGACTATGTTTTCATAGGATACCCTACTTCATATAGTTTTTTGGTTGTGAGTTCTGATTTTCTGACATTGGTATGAATACTATTATGGAGTCTAGGTATGTTGATTTCGTTGAACATGTTTATTTTCAAACCTGTCTCTCCTTAGGGATGTGTTGTTAATCCCCTAGATGTCTTTTCAACTAGTCATAATTTACCTTCAAATGAGGATGAAGTAGAGGTGATCATAGGAGAAGTAAAAGGATTAGAACTGAGACTTCTTGTAGACCCGACTTCATAATATTCCTAGCTTATTCTGAGCTCCATACTCGAAAAGAAGCCATAACATTTACTGAAACCCCATTCTGGTAAGAAGCTTCATTTAGTGAAATGGACTCAGTCCGTCAGAACCAGACTTGGGAGCTTGCTAGTTTACCTCCAGGGAGTAAGACCATAGAATGTAAATGAGTCTTTAAGAGGAAACATGAGGTAGATGGAACTGCGGAAAAATACAAGGCTAAGTTGGTAGCTAAAGGCTATAAACTAAAAGAAGGTGTAGCTTTCCTTGATTCTTATTCACCTGTGACGGGAATTACTTCCGTTGAGATGCTAATTGACATTGCTGCCATAAATAACTTAGAGATACATCAGATGGATGTTAAGACAGCTTTTCTAAAACCGTGAATTAGATAAAGAAATTTACATAGACCAACCTGAGGACTTTGTAGTGAAAGGTTGTAAAGACAAAGTTTTTAAGTTGAACAATTCTTTGTATGGTTTTCAAATAAGCACGTAAACAGTGACATGGAAATTTGATCATGTGATACTGAGTAGTGGATTTAAGTTAATGAATCTGACAGGTATATTTACAAGAAACTTGTTATGGATGCCTGTGTGATTGTATACTTGTATGTCGATGATATGCTTATACTTGATACAAACTGAAAAGACGAGGGTACCCAAATATACCTCAATCTAAATCTTTTCCACCTATAAGTCCTTTTCCGAAAGTGATTGTCTATGGACTAAGTCGAGACAATACAACTAATCGGTTCACACTTCGTGTGATCGTCTATGGATACGAGATCTAGACAATACAACAACGAAGTATGTTTACTTGATAATAGGTTCGGACTTAACCAAACTCTAGGGATTTTCTATCAAGTAAAATAGGAATTAACGTTTGTGTATTTTACTTCTAATTATAATAAAAAAATTATAATTGCGGAAATAGAAAAGTAAAAGAAACAGCAAGATATTGTTAACAAGGAAACCGCAAATGCAAAAAAACCCCGGGACCTAGTCCAGAAATGAATACTCTCAGAATTAAGCCTCTATACAAAATCAAACCAACTTCGTATAGTTGAGACCAAGCAACTAAACATATAGTTCACCTTGTCTCCTCAGTATCCCAGCGCCTCCAACTTGCAGTAAGTCACGCACTTGGAACAATTCCTTTGGTTCGTATTCCAAACAGTAAAGGAACAACAAATCTATTCGTTAACAACTCTTTTCAAACAAAGTGATATGAGTTTGACAAAGGCTCTTCCGTTTAACCAATAAACTCCTTTGTCGGGTCCTAAGATGAATCTATTAACAACTACCGAAGTAATTGTTAGATTATGCAATCAATACTATTAATCACAAAGAAGTGTATTGATGCCGATCTACTCAACTAATCAATCTAATCTATCACAAGGATAAACCGATTATAGTTGGATCCC
Source organism: Papaver atlanticum (assembly GCA_023531105.1). Taxonomy (NCBI): domain Eukaryota; kingdom Viridiplantae; phylum Streptophyta; class Magnoliopsida; order Ranunculales; family Papaveraceae; genus Papaver; species Papaver atlanticum. Next base: position 6,377,948 of record JAJJMB010000948.1, read on the forward strand.
TTTCCAGCCGAAAAAAGTATTGTGCACACCAAAGATTATGAACCCAAAAAGTCTTCTTGTCTTCAAATCTTCTTTAATCTTCAATCAGCACCTGCACACAATCAACTTGAATCTCTTGTGATCAATCACACACTGAATGGAATCTGTTAACGTTGGATTATCACAAGACATCTTTAGATCTGCAAACAGTCTAAAGATCCCCGTCGAAACTTCGATCTAGTTTGAGTGAATATTATAACAGAAGAGAAGATTCTCAAGCATATACAAACTAGGTGCAATCAAAGTTCAACCACCGTTAGTCAATCAAATCAATCGAAAACTAAAATAAATTGTAATAATCTAGTTTCCCACCAACGGTACTAATAGATCTTCTCAATCCCAAAGAAGTCCTTAAACTGAGCGGTCGTAAAAGATTTCGCCTAATTAGGTTACTTTCCTCTCCGAATAGGCGGCTCCACCAGTAACAACACAACTGAGGTAGTTTTGCTGGCTCTGAGGATTAGTTTGCTAGGAATTCAAAATTAAGTATTTATATACAAGGAAATTTGGACACCAAGGAATTTCCAAAACCAAATATTCTCAAAGATATGCAATAAACACAAAATTGGTTTTCATAACTCCTGGAAATGCACTGTCCAAATATTGACCGAAATCCCAATAGAAAAATATATAATCAGTAAATGCACATTACTAATTATTAGTTTCTAAAGATATGCATTTAATTGCTGGAGATTAAATAGAATATAAAAACTAAGAAACCTTAATTAAAAGATTCTCAATTTATTTCGATCCTGGGATTCTCCTTTAGCTATTAAGGAATATCTTTGAACAATTAAAGATAAGAGTTATTGCACATGTTCAAAGTATGTCGACATCCTTACTTTGCAAGTCCTTTTTCATACTTACAATCTTGGAAACGATTTTCCACACTTCCAAACGAATTTAGAATTGGTTCGTCTGAATTCCAAGAACTATGTGATTGATTATCCTATCAAATCACCAATCATGGGTTTAACGGTTCTACCAAATCAAGTTTCGGTTCTACCTCCATGTGAGTACTGTGCATAGTCACGCTAGTTACTAAAATTAGGTTGATTAGGTACTAGGATCGGTTCCCCACAACTTATGGTAACTACCTGTATTCGGTTGCACATGTCCATAGGATCGGTTCCCAAAAAACTACAAACTTGTTGCACATGTTCATAGGATCGGTTCCCCCATTTACTAAAAACGTGTTGCACCTCTTACAAGTATCGATTCCCCTCTTGTAAATTTGTTGCACCTCTTACTAGGATCGGTTCCCCAATGGCTAGATAAAAGTTGTTATTTCAAGGCACCGATCATACCATCTTGAGTGATTACTTAAGATCGGTTTCACTAATAAAAGTAATACCAATACATAAGTCAGGCCTTGTGAATAGTTTTACCAAGATACATAAACAAGTTTATGAGCGGTTATACTAAACACACATATTGGTAATTCAAAATAGACTTGCAATGAATAACAATACCAATAAGCCTAGCGATTTCCCTTTCGAT
>JAJJMB010000948.1:6379886-6620150 GCA_023531105.1 Papaver atlanticum
AAACTTGACATACCAACGCTTGGTGGGTTCAACCGAGCTATGCTCTATCAATCTCCCCCTTTGTCAATTTTAATGACAAATCTCTTACATCATATGGATAAACAAATTACAAAAATTCATTATACACATACGCTTGATTCAAAGTTCAACAACACAGAACCTGCATTAAATTCAATCCTTAAATGCCGCTGCTAACATTATAATAACAAAGCTAATACTCCCCCTAAAGGTAAGATAGGTAGATTTTCAATCCGCACGTCTTTGTTATTTTCATGTAGTTCCTCATAACTACGTATCATATGATATGTGACTCCCCCTTAGTCTATGCTTTCAGTCTTTTCGTTAGAATAAACGTTTTAGCACACATGTCCTTTCCCTTAGTGATACCAACTCACAACAAGTCAATATCACTTGTTTACTCCATATATTTCTCCCCCTTTTTGTCACAAAATGACAAATAAACGGAAAAATAAAGGACAAACCGAAAGGATCTTACAAATCACACAAAGAGAATTTGCAAACCTATAAGAGCTAAGCACGAGGGTTTTGCATACCATTTTAGATAACCAATATCAAAACCGAAACTACAAGTAATTTGGTTTTAACATGTTATCTAGGAAACAATTGCCCGAAGCAATTTTCCCTACTAGTTTAGCAACTCAAAAATCGACTAATCACCTTAGTTCTTTTGCTAAACCGATTACACAAGTACAATCGCTTGTTCGATAAGACCAAAATAAAGATCAAAATTAACTTTATTTTTCTCATCAGGCTCTAATTATTCTCATCAATAACTTAGACCTTTCACTTTTAAACAAGACAAATACTAGGTTAGTTAACTAGTAATTCTTGTTAAGGCATTCGGTTAGACTTGAATAACCGAAACCTCCACATTTGATAAGTCTAACTAAGATCCGAAAAACTTAGTTTCTCTTATCCGGAAATCACTTGGACTAAACAAATGATCCCGAAACACTTTTTTTAAGCCATAAATAATCCATACAAACCAAATAAATCAACTTGCATAATCATTTATCTTAACCGGAAGCAATTGAAACAAACATAGACATTATAGCACCGCAATTGAACCGAAATTTTGTAAGCCTAAACAATTGATACCAAACAATAATGAAAGATAACAATAGTTTTTCTTAACCGGAAACAATTGAATCACAATCAAACATCCATACACAAATAATGGAATAAACATCAATTGTACCGAAAATTTTGTTAAGCAAAAGCAATAAAGATATAAAATAAAATCATGCTTTTCTTAAACAGGAAAACAATTAACTAACAAGATTGTTACCTCAAATTCCGCATCCTCTTCTCCCCTTAAGATATGTCATTAAGCGCAAGTTCACCTAGAACTCTCCCCCATTGATGTTGTCATCCTCCCGCCAAAAAAAAAGAACAACAACAAAGAGCAACCTTTACAAGAGAAAGGTTGAAAACTTGTTTTAACTAATGTGATGCAAAAGTTGAAACCTCGAAACACATATGCTTTTATGCTAAACCAAAAGATTCAACATATTGTGAATTTTTCACATATTGTTTCTACAGGAACCCCTCATGATCCTTTGATAAAGCCTACCAACATGGGCTAGAACTTAATCCCGCTAAATAAAAAAGTCACCCAAACCATAAGGGTTCACACAATATGAGATCGAATATCAAGGTTAGAAAACCGAAATCAAACATCCCATAAATATATACATAGCAATAATATAAAGCATTCAAGCACAGGCTATGTAATCGAAAACTATCAAGAAAAAATATAAAATAATAATTTTATTCATTAAATAATAGATAATTTTATTCATAATAGACCTTCTACAATTTATTGAAAATAATCAAAAACTGATGTCTATTTTTCTTGGAAATAATTATTGGGAGGAACATTCCTTGTGATCCAGTACTTTTCGACGCTCTTCTTCTATTTCCGATTCTTGGTTCCAAAACTATGATTCAATCTTTAAAATTCCTTTAAGAGTTTCTGGATCTTTTCGAGCAGCAAAGCCCAGTTGTTTCTGAAAACAGTCAAGTTGTTTTCCAAGAATTTCAAGATAAACTAGAAGAGATTTGTTGTTAGAATTCAGTGAAATCCTTTCAAACGTTTTATTACTGGATCGAACTCTAATCATTTGACATATAGTCTTTTTAGAGACAGTCGTAATGCTTCTCATGACATCAAAATCATCTCCCGCGATAAATTCACAAATCTCTGTAATTATACATGGAAAACCGAGATGCCTCTTTATTCCTGGGGAAGAAATATAATCTGAGATTTTGATCATTTGACTGACAATGATTTCACGGATATCAATTTGAGAATCTCCTTTTAACAGAAAATAAACAAATTCTGCAAAATCTTTGTCCCAAGCTGACGTATCTCTAGTGCTTGCAAATAGGATTGCTAAAGCAAGTTTGCCGAATACCCTTAGATGAAAGGGTATATCTTTTGTTTGTAATCTACCACTTTCCCACTCTGTCGATCTTCCAATGAGATGTGTTGAAATGGTATCGTGCTTAATTTCAACTCCAGTAATCAAGTGATTACATTCCACATTGTACTCAATAGCATTAGAAATTGTCTTACGATCAACATAGTAGAGTCCTTGACCAACAAGAGTAACAAAAGTAAGATTTTTATGATCAACATTATGAATATTCGCATAAAAAACTCTTACCATATCAGGTGAATATTTTTCAAAATCAAAAAGCTTTCCCCAGTTCCGATCTTGAACAAACTTCACATAATCCTTATCCTGGACATATGGATCGAATTTCTTTTCAGTAGTGAATTCCATTCTCTTGAGAGTTTCGTATTTCTTAAAGCATGAGCTATCAACAAAGCGAGTAAATTCATGCTTGTCATCAATACTGTTAGGAAATCTGATCCTATCAATATCATGGTATTTAACCTGGTTATCAGATGATGTGTCCCTTGATTTCCTTTTTCTCATACTTGCAAAAATATGAAAAACCCTAGTTACGGTTTCGATCGATCTTCCCCAATATGTTTGTATACATAGCAATAGATTTTCTTTTATAGGAAGAATATATATCAAAAACCGGAAATAACTAGCTTTAGGAAAATCTACCAAAATCGGAAATCGAGGCTTGTGGGGAGACAATTCCGATTTTATATCTTGGTCTTTCTTTTAGAAAACCGGTTTTTCATCGTCTGGATCTTTATCTTGGATTGATTCTATGTTTCTGTCCAAAAATATGTTTACTCTTTTATTACCGTAATTTGATAACATCATTTGAAATTCACTCAAGAATTTTCTAATAGAGTATGCAGAGATAAATTTGAACAAAATATGATATTTGTTAAAAATACCATTAGAATCATGAATCCTGTAATATTTCAAAAGATCACTTGCTTCATTAAAACAGTTGTGAGGTGTATGAAGCAATCCATTGTTAATAGACTTATTAACTGAAAATCATTTTTTGTAAGGTTACAAGGTTTCCAAAATCGCATCCTAGATAGCGATACATTGACAGTCTTAGATCTGAAATATGTACATATATATACTTTGGTAGGATATCCAAAATATATTTAAGATTCCATATTTTTCAAGAACACAATAACCATTGTTCATGTAATAAAAAATTCTGAGAGAAATCTTATGCATTTTCGAGATACGACCTGTCTCATAGAGCATTGTATCATTGTCACAGTCAGTATCAAACACAATGATATACAATCCTATGGAATCAAAAGAATTATGTAAGTCACCCTCGACAAACATAGATATAATTCTTGTTCCTAAAGTAATTAGGAATAAGAGTATTACATACTTCATTCGTGTTTTCCACCATGATTTTGTGAAGTAGTCAAATCTTGCCGTTACGTTAACTGAATCATTCATAAGATTCATTTTCTTATAGGTTGGATCGCACCAAACACAGATTGTTAGAACTTTTCGTTTTTGCCTACTCTGGTACCAATTGAAAAGACGAGGGTACCCAAATATACCTCAATCTAAAACTTTTCCACCTATAAGTCCTTTTCCGAAAGTGATTGCCTATGTCCTAAGTCGAGACAATACAACTAATCGTTCAGACTTCGTGTGATCGTCTATGGATACGAGATCGAGACAATACAACAACGAAGTATGTTTACTTGATAATAGGTTCGGACTTAACCAAACTCTAGGGATTGTCTATCAAGTAAAATAGGAATTAACGTTTGTGTATTTTACTTCTAATTATAATAAAACAATTATAATTGCGGAAATAGAAAAGTAAAAGACAGAGCAAGCAAATGCAGAAAAACCCCAGGACCTAGTCCAGAATTGAATACTCTAAGAATTAAGCCGCTATACAAAATCAAACCAACTTCATATAGTTGAGACCAAGCAACTAAACCTATAGTTCACCTAGTTTCCTCAGTATCCCTGCGCCTCCAACTTGAAGTAAGTCACGCACTTGGAACAATTCCTTTGGTTCGTATTCCAAACAGTAAAGGAACAACAAATCTGTTCGTTAACAACTTTTTTCAAACAGAGTGATATGAGTTTGACAAAGGATCTTCTGTTTAACCAATAAACTCCTTTTCCGGGTCCTTAGATCAATCCCTTAACAACTACCGAAGTAATTGTTAGACTATGCAATCAATACTATTAATCACAAAGAAGTGTATTGATGCCGATCTACTCAACTAATCAGTCTAATCTATCACAAGGATAAACCGATTATAGTTGGATCCCTTTCCAGCCGAAACAAGTATTGTGCACACCAAAGATTATGAACCCAAAAAGTCTTCTTGTCTTCAAATCTTCTTTAATCTTCAATCAGCACCTGCACATAATTAACTTGAATCTCTTGTGATCAATCACACACATAATGGAGTCTGTTAACGTTGGATTATCACAAGACGTCTTTAGATCTACAAATAGTATAAAGATCCCCGTCAAAACTTCTAGTTTGAGTGAATCTTATATCAGAAGAGAAGATTCTCAAGCATAAACAAACTAGGTGCAATCAAAGTTCAACCACCGTTAGTCAATCAAATCAATCGAAAACTAAAATAAACTGTAATTATCTAGTTTCCCACCAACGATACTAATAGAGCTTCTCAATCCCAAAGAAGTCTTTAAACTGAGCGGTCGTAAGAGATTTCTCCTAATTAGGTTACTTTCCTCTCCGAATAGGCGGCTCCACCAGTAACAACACAACTGAGGTAGTTTTGCTGGATCTTAGGATTACTTTGCTAGGAATTCAAAATTAAGTATTTATAGAAAAGGAAGTTTGGACACCAAGGAATTTCCAAAACCGAATATTCTCAAAGATATGCAATAAACACAAAATCGGTTTTCATAACTCCTGGAAACGCACTGTCCAAATATTGACCGAAATCTCAATAGAAAAATCTATAATCAGTAAATGCACATTACTAATTATTATTTTCTAAAGATATGCATTTAATTGCTGGAGATTAAATAGCATATAAAAACTAAGAAACTTTAATTAAAAGATTCTAAATTTATTTCGATCCTGGGATTCTCCTTTAGCTATTAAGGAATATCTTTGAACAATTAAAGATAAGAGTTACTGCACATGTTCAAAGTATGTCGACATCCTTACTTTGCAAGTTCTTTTTCATACTTACAATCTTGGAAACGATATGCCACACTTCCAAACGAATTTAGAATTGGTTCGTCTGAATTCCAAGAATTATGTGATTGATTATCCTATCAAATCACCAATCATGGTTTTAACGGTTCTACCAAATCAAGTTTCAGTTCTACCTCCATGTGAGTACTGTGCATAGTCACGCTAGTTACCAAAATTCGGTTGACTAGTTACTAGGATCGGTTCCCCACAACTTATGGTAACTACCTGTATTCGGTTGGACATGTCCATAGGATCGGTTCCACCAAAACTACAAACTTGTTGCACATGTTCATAGGATCGGTTCCCCTCTACTAAAAACGTGTTGCACCTCTTACAAGGATTGATTCCCCTCTTGTAAAAAAAAATTCACCTCTTACTAGGATCGGTTCCCCAATGGCTAGATAAAAGTTGTTATTTACAAGGCATCGATCATACCATCTTGAGTGATTACTTAAGATCGGTTTCACTAATCAAATTCATACCAATACATAAGTCAGGCCTTGTGAATAGTTTTACCAAGATACATAAACAAGTTTATGAGCGGTTATACTAAACACACATATTGGTAATTCAAAATAGATTTGCAATGAATAACAATACCAATAAGCCTAGCGATTTCCCTTTCGATTCACAAAACGAGTTTATGAACTTACTTCCTTTAAACAAATGTAAAACATTGTTTCCTAGGATGAAATCTTCACCCATACCCATACATAATCACAATAGCATTCATATGATCATGTCGATGTCTTATATACAAAGTTTAATGGTTAAGCAATAAACCTCGTATTGTATTCCTTAATACTATGTCTAACTAGAGTATCATACACAACTTCGCAGTTATGTTTTCAATATGCACGACTTGAAAGATACGTTAGGGAATGAAACAGTTCAAGTCAAATATTACTAACCTTAAGAGGAAGGATGATGTTTGTCGTTGTAGCTCCATACTTCTTCACATTCTTCAAGTCTTCATGTAATACCGATAAGTCTCATATCCTAACACTTTCAAGCTAACCTATATGAAGTTGACTCTAGTATATAATCAAGCGACTCTTTAAATGAGTTTTGATTCACTAAAATCTGAAAACCAAACTTGACATACCAACGCTTGGTGGGTTCAACCGAGCTGTGCTCTTACACAAACATATATGTGATTAATTCCACTAAAAGCATGCGCTGAATGAGAACGTTGACTTGAAAGACTTAGGCCCTGTTGATGTAAACTTGGGGATGAGGATTAGAAGATGATCAAACATTTATATCCTTAGTCATTCTCATTATGTTGAATTTATGCTTAAGAGATACAATCATTCTGATTGTAAGCATGCTTGTACTCCGTATGATTCTTCTTGTAGACCCAATAAAAATAAAGGTAATGAAGTATCTTAACTTTAATACTCAAGAGTTATAGGATGTCTGATGAATTTAATGAACTGTAAGAGTCCATACATTGCCTATATTGTGAGTAAGTTAAGTAGATATACTTGAAGTCCAGAGCAAGAGCATTGGGATGCACTTAGTAGAGTATTATGGTACCTAAAATACTCTATTAACTTTTGTTTGATTTATGAAAGGTATCTTGTTGTCCTTGAGGGACTTTATGATGTAAACTGGATAGTTGACATAAAGGAGTCTAAGTCTACGAGTGGGTATGTTTTCACTCTAGCATGAGGGTTTGTTTTTGGAAGATTTTCAAACAAACATATATTGCTCAATTCATTATGGAATCTGAGAGTGTTGCGTTAAATAAAGCACGAGATGGGTCCGAGTGCCTAAGATGATTTTATAAGACATTCCTCTATGGTATAGGCCTATGCCAGCTACATTGTGTTAGCCAAACTGTAAATAGCTAAAGCTAAAAACAACTAATCTCAATAGGCGTTATTTCCATTGATTGGATGAAGTCCAAGGATAATATCACAGACCCTTTGATGAAAGGTTTGTCTAAAGAGATAGTTATTGCTGCATCGAGGGGGATGGGACTGAAGCTCATTATATAAAATTTCCATGAAGGATACTCAACCTTGTTGACTAGAGATCCCAAGATCAAGGTTTCTAATGAGATAACTGGTGTGTTTTCAATTTTGTTGTAGTAAAAGGTTCGTTGAGACTTGTGAAAGCAATTGATTCTAGACTTATTTAAACTAAAAATAGAGAAAATTAATTCCAAATTTTATTTCAAGAATGAAAATAACCAAGACACTAGATTCCACTATTACACATGAATGAATAATGGTAAAAATTCCAAAACTCTAATTATCTTTTAAATCTCTTATTTCTTAATTCACAAATAATCAGGCATATTCTCAAACATTATTTGTATTCCCTAAGCATAGATTATATAAACAAAGTATAACCTATCTAATTAAATCACAACTAATTAAGAAGATAATGCAAACAATTAAAATTATGCAAAGCAGTGATTGAGTGAATTATAAAATACAAATTAGAGAAAAATAGAATAGTTACCAATTATTCATGCATAAATAGCTTCCTCCGTCCTTGGTTACGCGAGAATTAGCTCATCATCATGGAAACATGCTCAAAATTCATCTTTATTAATGCTCAAAAATGGTTCACAAATGATGAAATGGGAGAAAAATTATTAAAACCGGGTTTGTAACACTTATATTTGTTACAAACTCAATTGTTACAGGGAACGATAAAAGATAATTGTCACTAGCACTGTTGAACAACGACTGTCTTTGAGTGTCTTATATTCTTCGTATGTTCTTCACCAGCAGCAAAAATATTATTCCTGCAACTCTGATTTTCCGGCTCTCTAATGTTCTATACTGCTCCCAATTCTCTCAGTCCCTTTCTATTAACCCCCTAACACCTTTATATAGCCACAAAAACCAAAATATCTCTGCCATAACTCGAGAATAATCTGCTTTTACTCGAGTTTATTTCTTTCCTTTTTTATCACTGATTTTGATTTTTAAGAATCTGCACCTGGATTACCTTCCTTATAAATCTTATCCACGTTCCAGAATGTCGATTAAGTCTTTAAAGCACGTGCAGTACATGTTTAAATTCTTCACAACTCGTGTAATATTCGTGAAACTTATGGTCACTGTTTTCTCTTCCACATGATTATTCAGACAAATTTAATCGATAAAATCACCCATAATAACTTCTTTAGGACGTATCACATCTGCCCATGAAGTTTCAACGATTGTGTCTACCTCTAACGCATCCAAAATCCGATCAAAAAATCTGCCAGAGAAACACGCTGCTGAAAAATATTTCCCGCCAAAATGAAATTTGAATTTGAGAAGATGACCTCCCCCTTATCCAGTTCCGGTGTCCCTTTAGTACATTCCCGAAATGGGGTGTAAAACACCACTTTTCGAACCAATTTCGCCGCAAGAGCTTTTTTCTCTATAAATACCTACAAAGACATAAAATAACAAAATAAATACAAAATCGAGCACTAACAATATATACAATTTAGACATATTAGACACATAAATGCGTCTATCAAATACCCCCAAACTTATTATTTGCTAGTCCCGAGCAAATTTAATCTACAAAATAAAATCCTAACTCACTGTCGCAGGCATCGCGATTGCACTTAGCATGTGAAACAAGCCTTTGAACCCCTAGGTGGCCCTAGTGGCCGAGTTATAGTCTCGGGAGGGTTTACAAGAGGTGTACCCACAAAACCTTGACTTCTAATTGGTCACAAGTATCCAAAGAGCTATGAGGACATACATATTCTCAACCTATCGCCAAGTGACTAGAATGCAAGAGAAATAAAAGGTATCCGCTCTACAGCCTAATAAAGAAAAGGGGAGACTCCGCTTTGCGGCTGGATAAAGAGATATCCGCTATACAGCTAGATAAACATTATGAGATGTATCCGCTTTTCAGCTGGATAAGATTAGGAGAGAGATAAAGATGAGAGGGACATCTGCTAAACAGCTGGATAAATTACGTGCAATGAGTTGAACCAGTGCTAGAAAGATCTTGTGCCAGACGGAAAGCGGACTAACAAAGCAACCAATATGAATCTCTTTTTGACTCTCTCATAGTGCTCAGTAGAAACAACGTCTTCTTCGGCTTCAACTGTTGATGATAAACTCTCGAACCTTGACAATTAATTTCTTGCTTGAAACTTCCTTATAGATTTCTACTTCCCCATGGCCTTATTGAACAAAAAGCTAACTACAAAATTTAAATGTATATATATGTTATTTTATTTATTTATTTATTTTCATTTTTTTCATTTTTTTCATTTTTTAATCCTTTTTTTTTTTAACAAGACAAAAATTTACATGGCCATGAGAGAAGGACTTTAGTACTTGGATCTTCGCAACTTGTAGTGTCTTGGTATCATGAACTACAACAACTTATATCGTTTGATTTTCTTTACTCTTGTAACTAAGTCTTCAACTTTGATTTTAAAATTCTTCTTTATTTTTTATTGTTGCTTCTAAACCTTAAACGTCTTCATCTTTCTTCATATATTTTGATGTCGCTCCACTTGTCGATGATGATAGGTTTCTACTGAGAGAGGGTCGTAATCATGTAACTAAGATTACATTGTGAGGTTGCTTTGTTTTTCTGGCATTTCCTTCTAGCCTAATTGCCTTTCCATCATGGATGGTTAGGTCCATCATGGTTACCCTCTAAAAGGTAAGTTCTTTCTCCTGAGTGTCAATGATTTCTCAATAATGTCTTTTTCTCTAATGTCTCACTAGAATGTTATCCCTAGCAATTCTAATCCCCATCTTTTCGGTGAGAAACAGTATGTACACTTAGCTAACCGGATACTATGTGACGCTAGAAGTTTCTCCCTTACCCCCAAACTTAAATCTAACATTGTCCTCAATGTTCTAAAGATAAAATAAAAAGCATGAACAAGGAGAAACTATTACCACTTGAGGGAAAAAAAGAAGGAAGAATATTATTGTGTCGACGCATAAGCATGGGTTACCTCCCAAGAAGTGCTAAGTTTAAAGTCTTCAGCCAGACTAGGAAATGATTAGTCACTCGAATCATAAAGTAACAGTCGAAATAACTATGGGTCTTCAAAACCAAATTGAGCTGACCATAGGAAACAACAATAAGCCAAGAAAGTGAACAAGTATCGCATGACCTTACCTAGTTTCCTGATAACTATCACTAACTGTGGTTCAGGTTCAGGTTCTATGAAAGGGTCTAGATAAATTATTTTCATTGGATGCATTTCCTCATAGGTGGGATCCGAATCATTAGGTCCTAGAGTCTGTAAAAACTCAAATAAGAACTTAGAATCACAAAATAATAACCTAAATAACTGAGGATCCTCTAAGTCAATCAAATTTGACTTACATAATTGACCACAACGAGAGTAGTGGTCATTCTTAAGTAAATGTGTCGATTCTATTAACCTAAAGTACTTAGGCTTAGTCTCAGAACTTAATATTCGACACATTTGAAATATAAACGTTCCCACATTTGGAAGAAAACTATTTGGTGGGAAAACAAAGTCAATCTGGGTATCATAGCCTGGGCAAACCACACCAACCAGAGGATGGGTTTCTACTAACTGAACTTCTTTATGGAAATTGGGTTCAGGAAAACGAGTATGAAGGTAATCTTGTAAAATGGTCGAGGCACAGATATCAAGTCCTAAGTGAGGGGACTTTCTGAGAGTTAAAGGTAAGGTACTAGGAAAGTGATAATCACCCCCAAACTTAGAGTTTTCAGTGTCTCTAGATAGACTAGTCACAATCTCCCTAATTTCTAGATCATCAGATTCTTGGAAATGGTCAATTGATTTTTCTAAGTTATTATCAGGTAGTGCATCTTTACTCATCTCTACGGGTCTATCTTCTTCGTCTAAGACTATTGTTTCTAAGTCGCTAGACTCTAAAACAGCATTTTCAGAATAAACCCGTTCCTCTAAACCACTATCTGCTTTGTAATCAAAAGGAAAAACTACATCGTCTAAAACGGTGGTATCCCTAATAAAATCCTCGTCCTTTTGAATAGGTGAATAATCATAAAAATTATTTGGATTTGAACTAGAAGTAATATAATCATTACAAAGCTCAATTGGATTAATAGATTCCTGATCACTATGCCTACATAATTCAGATTCTTCGTCAGTACTATCCTCATCATCATCATCATAATATAATTTCTGACATTCAAGAATTCTTAATCTTTGTTCCAAACTAAGCGGTCTGTGTTTATAATACTTCTCGTAGATCATTAGAGGTGATTCCTCGCTTACCGTTGGAACATCCCAATGTCGTTTCCCATGCATATATTCACCAAGAGTTATTTTAGATGACGTCTCCTGATAATGAGAATTTCTACGCTTATAGTCTCGTAACGTCATCTCAGGTGGTGTCTCCTGAAAAGGATTCATCACCCCGAAAATACAAACTACAGAGGAATTCTACATAATCACAAACAAGGCTGACTCGACCAAATCAAACCTATTGAATCTAGCAAACAAAAAGCATGATGGCTCCCTTAGATTGTTTCTAGACCAACTTCTATTCCTCCAAAAGGAACCTAGGTATCGTTTTAGCAAACCTCTCTAGATCGATCCGAATAAAGTGAGTCGAAGAGAAGTAGGGGAAGCTCAGAGGAGCTTTGATACCCCCACCTCTTTGGCAACGTTTCCCGTTAGGGCGGCTCTAGTCGACTCACAATAATCTTCCTGAACTTTTGAGTTAAGCTAATAAGATACCCAATACTTCCCTTTGAATGACTTTCCTACAAGCTCGTTACCCTATCGGTCTCGTTCTAATCAGTATTTTAAGCTTGGGTTCGCGTAGGTTATGTGTTCCTAAGGCGGGCAAGAAGAGAACGGTGATGAAATCCGAACCCTTATCTTGTATGGCCTGGCCTTGCCCTTTACCAGGAAATTAAAGTCCGTATTCAAAACCTCAACATATATGCACCTTAAGGAAGACAGTAAACCCGCTGATATGGGATTCGCGGGTGTTTAGAAGCTTACCTCCCGTACCAGACGGGCAATGAAACAGTTGTAGTCGACTCGGGCCACTGACTCCTGTATCAGTGTACGAACCCGAGGGGCCGAGACGATAACGTAATCGTCGTCCTTCCCAGCAAACAGTTTTGTATTTAATAACCCTTCCGTAGGGTTTTTTTTTAAAAATTAAAGTCTAAAGTCCAATGTCCCAAAAATAAAAATAATAAAAATAAAGAGGTTCAAAAATAAAAATTTACAAAAATAAAGTCCTATTTACAATTTCTAAAAATAAAATCTAAAAATAAAAATAAAATCTAATTAAAAATAAAAATAAAAATAAATAAAATATCTTCGTCTTTTCTCCGTTCTTTTCGCTTTGTCTAGCTTTTAATCCCCCAGGTCTTTCGTGTCCAATTCCTCTTTGATTCAAAATCTGCAACAAAAAGACAAATACCCAAGAAACGTAAAAAAGAACAAAAGAATAAAAATCTAAAAACTCTAAATCTAAAAATAAATCCGCGTCGGCGGCGCCAAAAATTAATGTGATTTTGAAGTTTTGTTGTAGTAAAAGGTTCGTTGAGACTTGTGAAAGCAATTGATTCTAGACTTATTTAAACTAAAAATAGAGAAAACTAATTCCAAATTTTATTTCAAGAATGAAAATAACCAAGACACTAGATTCCACTATTACACATGAATGAATGATGGTAAAAATTCCAAAACTCTAATTATCTTTTAAATCTCTTATTTCTTAATTCACAAATAATCAGGCATATTCTCAAACATTAATTGTATTCCCTAAGCATAGATTATCTAAACAAAGTATAACCTATCTAATTGAATCACAACTAATTAAGAAAATAATGCAAACAATTAAAATTATGCAAAGCAGTGATTGAGTGAATTATAAAATACAAATTAGAGAAAAATATAATAGTTACCAATTATTCATGCATAAATAGCTTCCTCCGTGCTTTGGTTACGCGAGAATTAGCTCATCATCATGGAAACATGCTCAAAATTCATCTTTATTAATGCTCAAAAATGGTTCACAAATGATGAAACGGGAGAAAAATGATTAAAACCGGGTTTGTAACACTTATATTTGTTACAAACTCAATTGTTACAGGGAACGATAAAAGATAACTGTCACTAGCACTGTTGAACAATGACTGTCTTTGAGTGTCTTATGTTCTTCGTATGTTCTTCACCAGCAGCAAAAATATTATTCCTGCAACTCAGATTTTCCGGCTCTCTAATGTTCTAAACTGCTCCCAATTCTCTCTGTCCCTTTCTATTAACCCCCTAACACCTTTATATAGCCACAGAAACCAAAATATCTCTGCCATAACTCGAGAATAATCTGCTTTTACTCGGGTTTATTTCTTTCCTTTTTTTATCACTGATTTTGATTTTTAAGCATCTGCAGCTGGATTACCTTCCTTATAAATCTTCTTCACGTTCCAGAATGTCGATTAAGTCTTCCAAGCACGTGCAGTACACGTTTAAATTCTTCACAACTCGTGTAATATCCGTGAAACTTATGGTCACTGTTTTCTCTTCCACATGATTATTCAGACAAATTTAATCGATAAAATCACCCATAATAACTTCTTTAGGACGTATCACATCTGCCCATGAAGTTTCAACGATTGAGTCTACTTCTAACCCATCCAAAATCCGATCGAAAAATATGCCAGAGAAACACGCTGCTGAAAAATATTTCCCGTCAAAATGAAATTTGAATTTGAGAAGATGACCTCCCCCTTATCCAGTTCCGGTGTCCCTTTAGTACATTCCCGAAATGGGGTGTAAAACACCACTTTTCGAATCAATTTCGCCACAAGAGCTTATTTCTCTATAAATACCTACAAAGACATAAAATAACAAAATAAATACAAAATCGAGCACTAACAATATATACAATTGAGACATATTAGACACATAAATGCGTCTATCAATAACTAATTTGTGGCGATTAAAAGTATGCACTATCAAGAGAATTACATTATTTGTCCCTCCCTATGGTGCTTTGTTGTGATAGTGTGACTACATGTAAAGGATGAATTTTAAGAAGTCTTAATGAGTTCCATAGTTTCAATTTAAGATTTAAATGGGGTGTAGCAGTAACACTCTTTATGGAAACTCACCTATCTGAATGAGGAAGTGGGGCCGCTTCCTATGAGAATATGATCTTTGATTCTCTAGAGCATTCTGAGAAACAGGATATGTCCAGGGCCAAATTGGACAAAACGGCACGTGCTTGGCAGCAACCTTGGAGATATCATCTGTGGTTTTTATCGCGAATTTCATTAAACGCTAGCAGTTCAAGACATCGCGTTCGCTGTGTCTAGCAAATAGTTCCGGTAATATCTCACTAATCAAAGGTTCAAGACCTCATGGAAACCTCTGCCTAAAATGGTATTTCCTGCGTTTTTATGTGATTTTTGTTTTGATGGTTTTGGTATTACTGGAACTTAGGACCTAATGGTCACTAAGGGTTCACTAGTTCATGCATTTTCACTTTGGTGAAAGAAACCTTTAGTCTCATCTGTGAGAAAATAAAGATGAAAGCTCTCTATATTATATAATTTTTGCAATCCACAGTATGACCCTAGGGTCAACACACTGTTTGTGTGAGGGAGAGGACATTGGAATGGCTAGTATGACTTCAACATGCACGATCCGTCTGTCTGTTCAGTCAATTCGGGTCGTGAGATTGGAGTATTGATTTACCAAGATCTATCTGTGTTTTCATGTTTTATTGAGGTTTTCATTCATGTGGAGGATTGTTGGAAACAATACTAATATTTTTTTAAAAGTTTTTAACTAAAATAAAATTAATTTTTGTTTTCTTTGTGAATGAAAATCTTATTAGTCCCATATCGGGGAGTTCCTCTTCTTAAGTTGTATTACTCCATTATATAAACAAATTTCTTTACTTTTGTAAAATCTATGGGAAAGGGGTTTCTCTATATTTTAGAGAGACCCCAAAGTGAAAATATTTTTATATTGTTTTCTTAAGCGTTCGCGATTTTCCTTAAGGGTTTTTTCGGAGTTTCCAAGATCAAGATTGAGCATCTACTACATATGCTAGTAGTAAGTGTAATAGGATGTTTTATCCTAGAGATATCCGTCCTGTGGAGGCTATATCATCACCTTTGAGTGTAGCCACGCACTAATGTCTTAAGGATAGCGTGTTGAACACATGACTCTCTCTGTTTTCAAAGTTTTGCCATGTTTTTGTTGCAGAGACCTGGGGAGCTCGTCCGTTTCGTCAAATCGATCACTTCCATTATAAAGGAGCTAAGTATCAATAACTTTTTATAATTTGATTTTTCCTTGTTTTTGATCATTGCAACCAACAATCTCTGCTACTGTCACTTTGAAAAAACTCTTGGAAAATGGGTGAATCTGTGGATTTGTTTATACCCAAGTCATTTGTTTTTACTTTGTTTTTCGAAAAAACCTTGAGAAATGGTTGGATCCTAACATTTCTACCGATTGTAGCGGTGTTATATGATTTGCATGAGTTACTTATATCCAAACTAATCCATTTAAACTTGTTTTGCTACTTAGAAATTTGTCTGGAATGGTTAAGATTCTGATTCGGAATATGGTTTATAACTATGTTGCTAAGTATTGTGATTGTATTGGTGGTTTTTGCCTGTTTTTAATATATCTAATTGCTGGAAATCCATGGGTCAATCCTGTAATCAAGTCCGATTTTGAATCTAAGTATCATTATTAATATATACAAGCCCCTAACCCGGTGCATACGCACCGGATGTATAACATAAGTGGAAGAGTAATTGTATTACATAATTACCTACGATTATGGATGAGTACTGTAAAATGTTTTTATCCACTCATATATCTTTCATAAAGTAATATGCAATTATGGAATCTCAGGAAAGCATTATAAATCTCAAAAATCAATGAATAATTTGTGTGTAGTAAAATATGAGCCATTCCAAGTGTTTGTACAACGTCGATCATGCATATTGTTCGTTATACATCCCACAATAATACTCATTTTGCTATTATACAAAATAAATCCAGAAGTTGCATCTTCTTTTTCTTTACTATGATAAAAAGTTGCATCGACTACTTTCATAGTCCCTTTCAAAATTATCGAATAGAGCGTGTATTCATCCAACAAACAAATTATCAAAAAAATCAAACTATTCCACTACTAATAACAATTAAAACTACCTCCCTAGAACATACTCCTAGAGATAACACCCATATTTTCACATCCATTATCACCTTTTATCTTCTGGAAACTGCTTGGCTTCCATTAATATATACTTACTTCCCTGCCTTCTTTCAAATTAAATACTTCCAATCTCATAACCCGGTGATCTAACAGTCAAAAGCAAATGGTAATTTCTCGTGGAACCATAGTAAAATAAAACGTAAATAGGCCAAAAACTAAGTGTTGCAATCAACACCGAAATGTAATGTTTGGAGGACTGGTACAGTAAGGACAACTTACACAATGAGAATAAAATATTTGTGTACCTCTTTTTTTTAATATTTTGCAGTGAGGCAAATGTAATTGCTTGTTCATTGCATCATTTCATTTTTCAATTTGGGGAGAACCTTTGTGCGTGGAACTGTTGGCAATGTGACCCCATACGGCTATGTTTGTATGGCAATCTGAATCAAATCTTAATTTCAATGAATACTATGAGATATATACCACATATATGGCAATATATGTTACTTCTTTTTCATCGCATAGAGTAAGTAGGTTGGGACCGTTGGGTACTTGATCATGATTGTGCATCTTCATGAAGTGCTAAAACTGTGTGAAATATGTGTGATCCTTGGAGATACAAACAAAATCATATTTTTTTATTTGAAAAGCTTTCATTACACTTCAATATTTCATACACCGAAAAGTGTCACCAATTTTCAAGACCCTTTTAATTTGGTCGTGAATTGTGAGGGTTTTGCGTAGAATATGAGAGAAATAGTTATTCGATTTTGTTAGCCTTTATATTTTGCCATGAAGAGTCGTATCCATTGAAACAGCGTTTGCAAGAAAAACTTGCCAAAAGGCACATCTACTCCACTAAACAGTTGGACCCTTTTATCAAACTTTAGAACATAACTTTACTGAATGGTTTTAGAATGAAACCTAAAACTTGAAAAGATGTATACCTTTGTGAAAAATATATATTCTTCTGCCTTATCAGATAGACACTAACCTTTTATGTATTTGTATTCTTGAAAGGTAGTGTCTTATTCGTATGAATCGTTTCCTTTTTGTGTGGAAAGTTCCTAGTGACCGTTGGAGTTCCCAATTAAAGTTGTAATTAGATTAGTGACTGCTGAATTAGCCAATTAGATTGCGATGACATAGAAAGTTAATGTTGATGTGGCTTCACCAAATGCAAGAGTGATTATGGCGTTGACATGTGGCGATTTTGGGTCCCTAATTATAAAGAAAGATGAGGCTTGCCTCTTTTCCAAAAAAAAAAAGAAAAAACGGTTAAAGACACAACAGATCACTTGTTCCTTCTTTAGGGCAAGGGCTATGAGATCAAAATGATTGAAAGGCTAATTGAAGGAGTGTGTTTCCCACTGTGGGAAGGAAAAATCCAAACAAGCTATACCGCACTTAACATAGTATTTCAATTACAAAATTATTTTAAAAATAATATTTTTATATAAGGGGCACTTAGAGTGCCGTCCAAAAGTTTTTTTTTGTAAAATAAAATATTTTCTATTAAATATTTTAATCACTCAAACTTCAAACGGGTGACCAGGTGACATATGTGTTTCTTTTTTTCAAACCGCATACCAAGTATTGTATAGTGAATCCTTCAATTTAGTTGTCGGTAAAATGAGGTTTTCCTCTACCCATAGTAATATCAAACTTGCTCAAATATAAAATCATTCGTTTTAATTGAGAGGATCATTTCCCTAGCCTTTGCTCTTATGATGAACCGATCTTACTATTTAACATAAACATGGAGAAATTATAGAGGCAGTAGATGAACATTTGCAATTAATAAACTGACTGAGATTGAAGAAAACAAACTGCTGGGACGTTGGACATGTTTCAGAAATTAAGAGATACAAAAATCTTTTGTCGCCGAGTTATGCAACGTTGGATGATATTTTAAGCATGGATCGTAAGGAAGATATGTTAATTACTGAATAAATCCGATGAACATGTCAAACTCATACTCTTTAGAGGAATATGCACAAAAATGTATTATATGGTCAATGGTTGTTTGCTAAGCAATAATACTTTTTTTTTCCTTTTCAAGAGAGAAAACGGTGGATCTTTTAATTTGGAAAGACGTAGGGAGAAATAAAAGATTGTAAGTGCTTGATGTTAGAGCATTTTATTGGCCGAACCCATCAAGCGTTGATATGTTAAGTTTGGTTGTCATATTTTAGTTCCAAAACTCGAAGATGCTTGATTTGATTACTAGAGTCAACTTCGTTAGGTTAGACTAGAAACATAAAAATGTTGGGAGTCGCTCTTGTTGCTCATGAAGAACCTGGAGACGTATTGGCATCAAAGAACACGCCATCCTTAATTTCGATATTAGTACCAACAGACTTAACTTGTTCCATTTTAATCATAGTTCTTTCAAGTCAGTATTTATTGAAAACATAACATACAAATTAAAATTTATTTACTCGGTGACTTGGTCATTATACTATGATCAAAGTATCAAGGAAAGATATATTAATTGTTTCTTACAACTTGAGTATATGGAGTTACGAAGTATAGTTTATCTATGGACTTCGTGAATCGACATCACACTAATTGGTAACTTATTATTTAGTGTTTGAACTTCCGGAATCAACTCAACCCTTGGGATTATATATAAAGAAATATCATAAACATAATCTAAGAAAGTAGATTTGTGGAATTCCGAGTCGTAATCGAAAGAAAATTCAGGATCGATCCCATTTTAGGACCAATCCCATGACCGATCTCAGGAGCAGGACCAATCCTTGACTGATCTTGTTTGAAGTTTAGTCTGAGTTTAAATTTTCGATATGTTTGGTCATCTTCGGGTTTGTACAAACATCGAGGTGTATTTAGATTGAACATGGAATGTTCATACAATGTCGACATATTGATTTAAACATGTGTTGAACTCTTATTACTTAATGTTCAAGTATATTCCTTGATTCTCAAGGCGATACCTGGAAACCGAAGTATTTAATATCTTTTAGATATTCGAATTTATATTCTTACTGAAAATGCAAGGGTCTAACAACCACACCCAATAATTCGTTTGGCAATCTGAAAGGACTTACTCCAATACACTTTCTAGAGAATCAACTAGACAGTCAGACTATATCTAGAGTAAAGTATATCAAAGAGTTTAATATCTCTATTTCACAATGTAATCAGCAAATCAAACAGATAGAAATCCGTGAGCCTGATTATTATGTGAAACAACTTGAACGGTACCAAAGACCAATGTTCAGTGTCAATCAATGTAAATCAATAACCAAAGGTTGGATATTCTAATTGATTGATCTTAACGCAAACCTTGTGATATTTCAATTATATAAAAAAATATAATGCGGAAAAGAAATAACACAGACACAAGAATTTTGTTAACGAGGAAACCGCAAATGCAGAAAAACCCCGGGACCTAGTACAGTTTGAACACCACACTGTATTAAGCCGCTACAGACTCTAGCCTACTACAAATTAACTTCGGACTGGACTGTAGTTGAACCCTAATCAATCTTACAATGATTCAAGGTACAGTTGCGCTCCTTACGTCTCTTATCCCAGCAGGATACTACGCACTTGATTCCCTTAGTTGATCTCACCCACAACTAAGAGTTGCTACGACCCAAAGTCGAAGACTTGATAAACAAATCTGTATCACACAGAAAAGTCTATAGGATTGAATAAATCTGTCTCCCACAGAAATACCCAAGAGTTTTTGTTTCGTCTTTTGATAAATCAGGGTGAACATGAACCAATTGATAAACCGGACTTATATTCCGGAAGAACAGCCTAGTATTATCAATCACCTCACAATAAACTTAATCGACTAGTGAAACAAGTTATTGTGGAATCACAAACGATGAGACGAAGGTGTTTGTGACTACTTTTCTATCTTGCCTATCGGAGATATAAAATCTCGAGTCAATTATTTCAATTGAACTCAACACGATAGAAACAGTAAGATCAGAACACGCAACTACAAAGAGAATAGTTGGGTCTGGCTTCACAATCCCAATGAAGTCTTCAAGTCGTTAACCTATAGGGTCTCGATAAGAACCCTAAGGTTAAAGGAGAATCGACTCTAGTTATGAACCAAGTAACACACAGGAGGTGTGGGGATTAGGTTTCCCAGTTGCTAGAGTTCTCCTTTATATAGTTTTCAAATCAGGGTTTGCAATCTAAGTTACCTTGGTAACAAAACATTCAATTATCACCGTTAGATGAAAAGCCTGATTCCACCAAGATAATATCTTTCAACCGTTAGATCGAACTTAGCTTGTTACACACAAATGAAATGTACCCTGATTTAGGTTTATGTAACCGTACCCAAACGTGTACACCATGTTGGTTCACAAATAGTTAACCGAGGTTAGCCATATGATTACTATCATATCAACCTTATTCATCTTAACCATGACTAGTTCAAATGACTCAAATGAAACTAGTTAAAGAGTTGTTCAATTGATATATTCTCATAGATTTAAACAAGAACACAATTGAAGCAAAATCGGTTTTATTCACTCAAATCAATACATGAACATTATAGCCACGGTTTGCAAAGATTGCATTCCTTATTGATAAATGTTTAAGTTCATGTACACTACCGATTTTAGAAAGTAACCACTTAAGTACGCGTACTTAAGTAACCGGTTTCGTGAGTTTGGTTTTTCAAACTCAACAGAAATTCACGGACGTGAACTTTCCGCCAGTACGCGTACGGGTATGCGCACTTAGGTAACTGAACGAGTTGGTTTTGAAATCCAACATCGACAGAAATTTACGGACGCGAACTTCCGCCAGTATGCGTATGGGTACGCATACTTATCCAGTGTCCTCCAACCATTTTGTACACACACAAGTATGCATACTTTAGGTTCCCGGTTTTGGACTTATACACAAATGTACGAACACACAATATGCTTATATCCAAAGAAGGTTACAAGATTATCTTAATACGACTTATGTCTCAATATAGGAGATAGAGTAGAAATAGACTTTCCAAGTGATAGATGAGTTTAAGTCTCCACATACCTTTTGTCGATGAAGTTCCACAAGCTCTCCTTAGTAGTTCTTCGTCTTCAAGTGATAAACGCCGTGAAGTCTAAGCTCAACTACACAAACTATATCCTAGTCCGAGACATCTATAAATAGGGTAGAAATCAAGACTTATAGTTTTGATCACTAACATTGACAAACATGCTTGAGATAGCAACGCATGCGAGTTCGGCCGAGCAGTGCTCTAACAATCTCCCCCTTTGTCAATTTTAATGACAAAACTATCAATACATATGGATTACAAAATAAATAAAAATTATAGCTTCTCATCCACATGCTTGATCTCCTTGGCATCTTCCACATGACTTGAAGTCTTCGTCCCTTCCAAGTACTCCAATGATCCCAAAGGTTGTAAGTTTAGCACCATCGTTAGTTGAAGATCCGTAGCGATAACAATGAGAAAACAAATGCTCTCAATCATTGTTATACGGTGTCATAGTATTGTTACACAGCATCAAAGTTCAATTGTATCACAACTTTTACAATAACACTATGGTGATATGTATCACTCCCCCTTAGTAAATACTTTATCTCGACATGAAAACCACTCCTCCTTACATAATGATCCGTAAACCATATGTATTTGTAGTATCACACTACACAATAATTCTCCCCCTTTTTGTCAATATAAATTGGAAAAGGTACGAAAACTAATGGGATCCTCATGAAATTTTCATAGAGATACTTCATGACCAAAAGAGAATACCATATCAACTTATTTAGATTCCATCATAAAGCCGAAGCTAAATGCATTCATCAAGGAGTTTAAAGATACAAGATAACCTCTATAATATTCCACAACCGCACTCCCCACAAAGATTTGGCAATTAAGCACAAGTTCAAAAGAACTCTCCCCCATTAAATGTCATTCCCGAAAGAACAACAAAGGCGACCTTACTTTCACAAGAAAATAAGGATTTCTTTGGACATAACCAAATCACATGAAAACATGAATTTGAATCCAAAGTATTCAATTGAATTAACCACAAGAGAATCCATGATTAATTCAATCGAAATGCACAACTAAATTAACCACAAGAGAACCCATGATTAATTTAATCGGAATACACAACTAAATTAACCACAAGAAAGTGATCAATTCAATTGGTCATGCTCGTCATAAGAGAACTTACGGAGCAACAACTAAACTGACTACAAGAGAATGATCAATTCAATTGGTCATGCTCAACATAAGAAAACTTATGGAGAAACACATTATATGCACAAAAATGTGGATCGGAGATTGACCAAATACTGCGGAATATACAAGGATTCATTCTATTTTTCATCACTATTTGCACAATGACATATATTAGACTTAATCCTTGTAAACAAAAGTTTTATCCTTTCTTCCATCAAAATAATGACATAAAGGCTTTAACTTTTGTAATGTCCAAAGTTCATTCTATCTTCTATCAATACTTTCATACCGACATAATAGAGATAACTTTTGAACAAGTATGGGATAGTCACAGGTTCACGGACTTAAACAACATATCCCACAACAATTTGCAATATACAAAATCATAAAGATTAAAATTGCAAAAATCATCTTCCAAAAGACTTAGAATTCAAATAAATAAATCTAAAAACAATGAAGATGAAAATCGTTGGACATAGCTATGTGTACTCACAATAATGGCTATTCCAAACTCTAGTTATTCTTCTAAAAAACACAGAAAGAAGATTTATTAGACATTGAGACCCCTGAAGAATTCTTTATCGTCCCCAAACTCCTTATCGTCAACAGCCATGGGAACACAAGGTTCATGGAGAAAGGAGTCAATTCCAATGAACCTTCTAGGATGATGATGTCGAACCAGGTCCTTCTGAATTTCGAGAGTTCTCATAACACAAGCCTTTATTTTCTGAATCTCCTTCCTTGCTTCCTTCAACTTTTAAAGGACATCATAAAACTTCTGAGAATTTGAAGGAACAGCTCTTGGCTTCCTCACATTCCTTCTTTTTCTTTTCAAAGTTGGAGGTAACGAATATTTTTCTTTTTCCTTCATGATTGATGGCTTAACAATCACATTGACATCTTTTCCATCATAAGACATGGTGCTTGGAGTATCCATACGTGTATGGGTTTGTGAGAGGAAATGACAATTTAAACTCAACAGGCAGTCTTAAGATGAAAAGAGTTACAGAGAAGAAAAGGGAATGTAGGGTCACGGAACCTTAAACAACACAGGTTCACGCACGCACAATTCACAACCCTAGAGAGAGTAGAATTGTCGATAATAACCCTCTTTTATTGATAAGACAGGGAAGTTCCTTCCAATATCAATTAGATATGAAAGAATACAAATTTGCAAACCAAAGCAAAAAATAAGAAAAAAAAAGACTACTTTTATTTTCTTAAAGCCTGAGGTATGCACAATCTTGTCTCTTTTGATCAGGCACATGAGACAAGATGCACCAAAACAACATAATCAGGTTATGCTGCGGTGAACAACAATTTGTCCACCATAACCTTTTTGAAAGGGGTTCATAGAACCCTGTATATCAAAATGTGTAGACCACACTCTCTTTTATAATGGTCTTGTTTTATCCTTGGAAACCAACTTCTTTGAAGAGGATAAAATCTTAATACCTCAGCAGTTTTTTGAATAAGTTTAAGTTTGTTTGCTAGGCGATTTGCTCTTTGTTGAAGTCTCTTGACATGTCTTATCTTGTGTTTATAATTGAAACACTTTGAAAGTTCATAACCCTTGAGTGAATAATAAGAGCATGTCAATGGATAAGATGATTCAGACGCCCGAGATGTGCAAGCTGCTAGGCACAGAGTGGAACCTGAAAAATCAGACAGAGAGTTTCCAACAGAAAGGTTAATTTCTTCATCCAGATTTGTTGAGTCTCCTTCTGGAAGAATATCAAGATTGATGTATGTATTGCTAAAATTATCAAAATTGATATCTTCACAAAGAAGTGCAAGACTTGATTTTAAGTCTTCATTCGAATCATAATGATCAGACATTTCATCAAGAGTTGCAGCAAGACCTTTGTTCCCAGTGTATTTTCTACGGTTTGGACACTCATTTGCAAAATGACCAAAACCTCTACACTTAAATCACTGTGGCATATCCTCATCAGCATCCCTGTTTTTAGGAGGAATGCGATTGTGAGGTTTAACTGACGACCTAGGTTTGTCTCTGGAAAACCGTTTACTTCTCTTCAATAGAAGATCCCTAAACTGTCTTGTGATCATAGAGACTGATTTGTCAAGATCTTCATCTGATAAATCATCCTCAGAAAGATCATCCTCAGAGACATAAACACTTTTACTTTTATCAAGTAATTTAGTGTTCTTTTGTGCTTTGAAGGCAACATCCTTTCCGATTTTGGATGTATGCTCGTGATCAAAGATCTTTAGCTTTCCAACCAACGTGTTTCTGTAAAGAGCATCAAGGTTATTTCCCTCAACGATGGCATGCTTCTTAGAATCGTATCTAGATGGTAGCGATCTGAGAATTTTCATCACAATGTCCTTTTCAGGAATAGTCTTACCCAATGCAAAATATTCATTAACAATTTCAGACACTTTGTGATTAAACTCATCAAATGAATCTTCATCTGCCATACGAAGGTTTTCCCAATCGGAATTAAGGTTTTGAAGCCTAGCTTCCTTTTCACTGGTATTCCCTTCGAATATGGTTTCTAAGATATTCCAAGCATCCTTAGACCGAGTACACGTAGTCACATGGTGTTAAAGATTTGGGGTAATGGCATGTATGATGGCATTCAAATCGTCGGAGTTTTCCTTTGCAGCAAGTATCTCAGCAACGTCATATGCACCAATATCCTTAGGAACGGTCGCATTCCCTACTGCCACAACGGGAGCATCATAGCCATTAACTACATATACCCATGATTGAAAATCACGCGCTTGAAGAAAGGCAAGCATAACAATTTTCCACCACAAGTAATTTGAGCCATCGAAGACTGGTGGTACGTTTATAAAGATAGCACCTCTGTCCATATCAGATCGCTACAAACACAGACTTGTAAGGTCTTTAACGTGTTTGCCTGCTCTGATACCAATTGAAAATGCGTGGGTCTAACAACCACACCCAACAATTCGTTTGGCAATCTGAGATGACTTACTCCAATACACTTTCTAGAGAATCAACTAGACAATCAGATTCAATCTAGAGTAAAGTATATCAAAGAGTTTAATATATATGTTTCACAATGTAATCAGCAAATCAAACAGATAGAAATCCGTGAGCCTGATTATTATGTGAAACAACTTGAACGGTACCAAAGACCAATATTCAAGTGTCAATCAATGTAAATCAATAACCAAAGGTTGGATATTCTAATTGATTGATCTTAACGCACAACCTGTGATATTTCAATTATATAACAAAATATAATGCGAAAAAGAAATAACACAGACACCAAGATTTTGTTAACGAGGAAACCGCAAATGCAGAAAAACCCCGGGACCTAGTCCAGTTTGAACACCACACTGTATTAAGCTGCTACAGACTCTAGCCTACTACAAATTAACTTCGGACTGGACTATAGTTGAACCCTAATCAATCTCACACTGATTCAAGGTACAGTTGCGCTCCTTACGTCTCTGATCCCAGCAGGATACTACGCACTTGATTCCCTTAGCTGATCTCACCCACAACTAAGAGTTGCTAAGACCCAAAGTCGGAGACTTGATAAACAAATCTGTATCACATAGAAAAGTTTATAGGATTGAATAAATCTGTCTCCCACAGAAATACCCAAGAGTTTTTGTTTCGTCTTTTGATAAATCAAGGTGAACATGAACCAATTGATAAACCGGACTTATATTCCCGAAGAACAACCTAGTATTATCAATCACCTCACAATAAACTTAATCGACTAGCGAAACAAGTTATTGTGGAATCACAAACGATGAGACGAAGGTGTTTGTGACTACTTTTCTATCTTGCCTATCGGAGATATAAAATCTCGAGTCAATTATTTCAATTGAACTCAACACGATAGAAACAGCAAGATCAGAACACGCAACTACAAAGAGAATAGTTGGGTCTGGCTTCACAATCCCAATGAAGTCTTCAAGTCGTTAACCTACAGGGTCTCGATAAGAACCCTAAGGTTAAAGGAGAATCGACTCTAGTTATGCAACTAGTAACACACAGGAGGTGTGGGGATTAGGTTTCCCAGTTGCTAGAGTTCTCCTTTATATAGTTTTCAAATCAGGGTTTGCAATCTAAGTTACCTTGGTAACAAAGCATTCAATAATCACCGTTAGATGAAAAACCTGATTCCACCAAGCTAATATCTTTCAACCGTTAGAACGAACTTAGCTTGTTACACACAAATGAAATGTACCCTGATTTAGGTTTATGTAACCGTACCTAAACGTGTATACCATGTTGGTTCACAAATAGTTAACCAAGGTTAGCCATATGATTATTCTCATATGAACCTTATTCATCTTAACCATAACTAGTTCAAATAACTCAAATGAAACTAGTTAAAGAGATTTTAAATTGCTATATTCTCATAGATTTAAACAAGAACACAATTGAAGCAAAATCGGTTTGATTCACTCGAATCAATACATGAACATTATAGCCACAGTTTGCAAAGATTGCATTCCTTATTGATAAATGTTTAAGTTCATGTACACTACCGATTTTAGAAAGTAACCACTTAAGTACGCGTATTTAAGTAACTGGTTTTGTGAGTTTGGTTTTTCAAACTCAGCAGAAATTCACGGACGTGAACTTTCCGCCAGTACGCATACGGGTACGCGCACTTAGGTAACTGAACGAGTTGGTTTTGAAATCCAACATCAGCAGAAATTCACGGACGTGAACTTCTGCCAGTATGCGTATGGGTACGCATACTTATCCAGTCTCCTCCAACCATTTTGTATACACACAAGTATGCATACTTTAGGTTCCCGGTTTTGGACTTATACACAAATGTGCGAACACACAATATGCTTATATCCAAAGAAGGTTACAAGATTCTAAACTCTTTATTTCAATCATTGAAACATTCTTCTATAATGACAATAGTCGTTTTCACACACTATTAGCATCAAAGCAATTTTCAAGATATTGAAATAATCATTATCGAAACATTCCAAGTCTTACACCAAATGATTGTATCACACAAACCATATAAGATGTTACTCGGAAATTTTATCATGATATAAGATGAACTTGGTCGTAGCGAAAGGTTACCAACACATATTTCGATAAATATGTAAGTGAGATATACTCAGCTCGAAATCTCAAATGTGTAGATAGAAAACTATATCTTAATACGACTTATGTCTCAATATAGGAGATAGAGTAGAAATAGACTTTCCAAGTGATAGATGAGTTTAAGTCTCCACATACCTTTTGTCGATGAAGTTCCACAAGCTCTCCTTAGTAGTTCTTCGTCTTCAAGTGATAAACGTCGTGAAGTTTAAGCTCAACTACACAAACTATTTCCTAGTCCGAGATATCTATAAATAGGCTAAAAATCAAGACTCATAGTTTTGATCACTAACATTGACAAACATGCTTGAGATAGCAACGCATGCGAGTTCGACCGAGCAGTGCTCTAACATTTACCATATCCCAGAAGTTTGCATATATCTAGTTATTATATTAGTAAATATATGAATGTATGCTTCCTAATATTAATTAGTTGACAACTAAGAGTGATTTTAGTATATTGGTTGGACTACAGTTGGAATTTGTCAAAACCGAAAATATATGTTTATTGCTTATCTTGTGGATTTTAAGATTTGATAATTCCTTGTTGTCCAAAAAAGCCTTGATCATAAAACTATAATAATGGAGCTTGTATTCATACAAACTCATTCCTTTACACACTGCCTAATTGTTGGTGTGGGGAGCCAACTCGTTGATATTGGAGAGTAATCTAATTAGGTGAAATCTTTTGTGTTGCATTCATTTAAAGTCTTCTTTGGAATCAAGAAGCTTTTGGTAGTACCATTGGCGGGAAACTAAATCGTATTGTTATTTTAGTTTTCGATTATTTATTTGATTGGCAAATAGTATAGTTATTCTTAATCTATCAAACTTGATTATTTCATGGTTCTTCTCATCTGATATAAGGCCACTTAAGTTTATCTGAGGATTGATTATTTCAGATCTATTTGATTCGAGATCTGAAGATAAAACTAGTGATCATCCAACGTTAATAGACTCCGTTCTGTGTGTGCTCGATCATTAGTAGGAATCAAGTTGTTTATGCATGTGATATTTTGAACATTGAAGATTGAAGACTAGAAAACCTTTTCTTTTTCGTATTCTGATCTTTATGATACTTCATGCACACTTGATTATTTGGGATCTAACGAGCAGTTTATTTTATAAACATCATACTTGTAGAAAGATTAAGCAAACTGGTTAGTTGTTTTTCCTCGATTGCTTGACTAGAGAATGCTAACTAAGATAGGTTATTCTTGTCTTGTTATGATCTTTGACCAAAGGAGTTTATATTGATAAACTGAAGATCTTTTATAATCAACTTTATCTCTGACCATTTCCGTGTTTGGGAGGTATGCAATGACCTGGTTTCTAGAACAGGTTAGTCTTTTACTGTTTCGCGTTACGATGCATAGGAGTTGATAAGAAGAAGTCTTTACAGCATGTGAATCAACTTGAGATAATGGAATCTATCTTGAGATTCACGTGCATAGACCAGATTGGTTGTAGGCGTGGCGATACTGAAGGAACTGAGTAACTAGGAGTAGTTTACTTGGTCTCAACTATACGAAGTTGCGGTAGTCAATTTGTATAGCGGCATAATTCTGAAAGTATTCAAAACTGGACTAGGTCCTAGGGTTTTACTGCCTTGCAGTTTTCCTCATTAACAAAATATTTTGTGTCGTGTTATTTAATTTACTTCCGCATTATAATTTTTATAGTTATAATTAAAGTAAATACGTTTGCACGTTAATCAAACTTGGTATGATCCTATAGATTGTTCGGTCATAAAATTAAGTTATATACCAAGTTATATATTGTTGAAGTACTAATTTTATCTTGTTGAAATAATCTGCAATTGCTGTTTCTATAAGATTATTTAAGGTGCGTCTATAATAGGTTGATGCAAAAAAGATTATAGTGTACTTGGTACCCTCGACATTTTACTTGAGAAGATGTATGACGGAACAGTTTAATTAAAGTCACAATAAAGTTATGGAAAAAGGGATGTCACCTACAACACAACTTAGGAATATCCTAAACAAAAAGCAACATTTGGTAGATAATGTTAGAGCACTGCTCGGTAGAACTCGCAAGCGTTGCTATCTCAAGCTTGTTTGTCAAGTTTAGTTTTCAAAACTATAAGTCTTGATTTCTAGTCTACATATAGCTATGTCTCGGATTAGGATAAAATGTATAGTTGAGATTTAGACTTCATGGCATTCATCGATTGAAGACGAAGAACTACTAAGGGGAGCTTGTGGAACTTCATCAACAAAAGGTATGCAGAGACTTGAACTCATCTATCACTCAGAAGTCTATTTCTATTCTATCTCCTATTGAGACAAAAGTCGTATAACTATATACACTTTACTTTATACACATTTGATATTTTTAGCTGAGTTTAACTCGCTTACATATTTCTCAAAATATGTGTTGGTAAGCTTTCTCTTTAACCAAGTTCATCTTTATTCTTAACAAAAGTCAAAAGATGATCATGTGAAAATCTCCTGGTAACATCTTACATGATTTGTGTGAGACAGTCATTTGATGTAGACTCGGAATGTTTCGTATTGATCTATTAATCACTTGAAAATTGCTTTGAAGCTAATAGTTTGTGTGAGACAGCTATTCCCGTCTTCCAAGAATGTTTCAATGATTAAAATGGAGTTTAGAACAACTAACCATTGATTGGATATAGCACAGTATGCGTACTTGTATGCTAACTGTTGCAAGTTATTCCAAGTACGGGAACCATAGTATGCACCCGGATGCGTACAGGTTTAATAGTTAAAGTCCGGGAACTTAGTATGCATACCCGTATGCGTACGGGCTTAACAGTTCAAGTCCGGGAATTCAACTGAGTTTGGTCGTGAACGACAGTATGCGTACCCGTTCGCATACTTGCGAACCCAGACCAAGTCTGGCTACTTAGGTATGCGTTCCCATTTTCATACTTGAGTGGGTTAAGTTCTAAAATAGGTTTGTTCTTTAACAAATACATTTATATAATAAGGAAAATGCAATCTTTTGCAAACCGTGGCTATAATGTTCATGAATCGATTCGACTGAATCAAAATCGATTTTGCTTCAACTGTGTCTTGTATACTTCTATGAGAAAATAAACAATTGAAGAACTCTATAACTAGTTTCATTTGAGTCATTTGAACTAGTTGTGATTAAGATGAACAAGTTTGATATAAAAGTGTTCATATGGCTAACTTCGGTTAACTATTGTTGATCCAACTAAGTGTACATGTTTTAGGTACGGTTACCCATATCTAAATGAAGTCACATTTCATTTGTGTATAACAAGCTAAATTCGATCTAACGGTTGAAATATATTATCTTGAATCTAATCAGGTTTTCATCTAAAGGTGAATATTGAATGCTTTGTTACCAAGGTAACATTGATTGCAAACCCTGATTTGAAGACTATATAAGGGAGAACTCTAGCAACTGGGAAGCCTAATCCCCACACCTCCTGTGTGATACTAGTTGCGACTAGAGTCGATTCTCTTTTAACCTAGGTTTTTCTAAAACCATTATAGGTTAACGACTTAAAGACTTCATTGGGATTCTGAATCCAGATCCAACTATTTTCTCTGTAGTTGCGTGTTCTTATCTTACTTTGTTCTATCGTATTGAGTACTATCTTCTTTAAGATTTGCTCGAGATTCAATCTCCGATAGGTAAGATAAAAAGTAGTCACAAACATCTTCGTCTCATCGTTTGTGATTCCACAATATCTTGTTCCGCTTCCATACGGTTAAGATCATTGTGAGGTGATTGATATTACTAGGCTATTTTTCGGGAATATAAGTCCGGTGTATCAATTGGTTCATGTTCACCTTGATTTATCAAAAGACGGAACAAATACTCGTAGGTATTTCTGTGGGAGATAGATTTATCTATTCAATAGATTTTTCTGTGTGAGTCATATTTTTTTATCAAGTCTTCGACTTTGGGTCGTAGCAACTCTTAGTTGTGGGTGAGATCAGCTAAGAGAATCAAGTGCGTAGAGTCCTGCTGGTATTCAGAGGCGTAAGGAACGCGACTGTACCTTAATCAGTATGAGATTGGTTAGGGCTCAACTACATTCCAGTCCGAAGTTAACTTGTAGTAGGATAGAGTCTGTAGCAACTTAATATAGTGTGGTGTTCAAATATGGACTAGGTCCCGGGGGTTTTCTGCATTTGTGGTTTCCTCGTTAACAAAATTTCTTGTGTTTGTGTTATTTCTTTTCCGCATTATATTTTCTATATAATTGAAATATCACAGGTTGTGCGTAGTTCAATCAATTAGATAATCCAACCTTTGGTTGTTGATATAAATTGATTATCACTTGAACATTGGTCTTTGGTACCGTTCAAGTTGTTTCTCATAATAATCAGGCTCGCGGATTTCTATCTGTTTGATTTGCTGATTACATTGAGAAACAAAGATATAACTCTTGGATGTATTTTCCTTGATTGAGTCTGACTGTCTAGTTGATTCTCTTGGAAGTATATTGGAGTTAGTCCATACAGATTGCCTAAACCAAATATTAGGTGTGGTTGTTAGACCCCCGCTTTTTCTGATAATATACACCTGCAAGCGCTCAGTCAGGAAAAAAAATGTTCTATAAAAACATGTGTCAAATAAGGTTTAGAAAGATTTTACAACTACATAGTGACTCACAAATTGTCTTTCATGTTCTCTATCTTATGATGTCCACTACGCACTCAACTCCCAAGGATGAGTCACAAGTACTCAATGCTTAAATCTGTAAAACAAAGTAAGGGTAGGTAACATAACATGTCGTCAATGGGATAATCAGCAACAATATTTCCTTGTTTTTACCAATAACAAATTCATTAACTAGAACAATTCATAAATAAATTAATAAAAGAAAAACTAGGAATTTGCCAAAACACCAAGAAATTTTACAAATAACGGTCACAACAAGTTAGCTTAATTAAATATGAAAGCACTGCTCGGTGGAACCCGCCGACGTTTGAACTGCACATTCATCATTCTTTAATAGTAATTATTGTTCTTGACCGAGTTCTTCATTTTTTCTGCTAAATACCAGTATTATTAATCAATTAGGTTTTAGTTTTTGTTGGTTTTCATCTTTTTAAATCGACTTAGTTGGATATATATACTTTTCGGTTTTTAGATTTTCTGTAACTTGGTTATATTTATTCTTCTTCCCAAATGGATACAAATTCATCATGCTTTAAGCGAGTGTTGGAAACCATTATTAATGATTTAATAAATGCTTTCGACTTTTTTAGAGGAATTGCCTCTTTGTTAACGAACATCACTCTAATTTTGATCTTAATTTAACTCTACTTGGTGATTTGGTCTCCTTACATATATAAAAAAGAGACGGCTGTAGAGGAAATTTCCAATTCTAATAGTGCAAGTCATCTTTTTCCATTGAGACGACAGGGGATTTGATTTTATCCATATTTCTTTTAGTCCTCACCTTATTTATCATTTTATCGAGATTATTAGGTCATTGGTTATTAATTTTTTACTTCTATATCAGGTTCTTACCAAAGGGAATAGGCACCTTGGCATCCGCCTAGAGCCCTCCGACAACCGGGCCCCCCAAAATTGCTATATTCTTCAATAAGCATTACCTAAATAATACCTTTTTAGATTAGTATTTAATTACTTTATGTATTGATATTAATTCAATTATGATAATGTGACTCATGTTTAAAAAACTCAGTAGAAGAAAAAAATGTCTTGAAAAACAATAAAATTAGATGTGGATAAACATTCATAGGAGAGACAAATTAGAAGTTATTAGTTGGAATAACATACATGGCGCCATTGTATTTAGTTATAACTACAATAAGACCTAAGATTGTAGGTAAACACATTTTTTTACTAAGTTTTTTGTGTAAACTCTGATTATTGTTTCATATATGTGTAAAATTATAATTTTAATAACTACAGTTAATACTTCACTAATTAATATTCAGGTATTTAATAATTTCTCTAAAATGATATAATTTTTTGATTCCAACTAGGCTTACAAAACCTAATTCTAACTCGTTAAGTTAATAATATCGCTCAGTTGATAAATTTTGCCGGTCCCGAAGACATTAATTTATAAAGTTTCAGTTGTATTATGTTCTTTTTCTAGTAAATAAATTACTCTAGCTTTTCGTTTCGATTTATTTCTGTATATAGAGGTCAAGATGGTAGACGTATGATGCATTAATAAGATGAGTTCCATCGAATAATCGAAACGGTTAAATTTTTATCAGAATTTGATATTTTTATCTAGTTGTATTTATACAAAACTATATTAATTTTTTTTTCTTGATAAACAAAAATATATTAACATATATAGAGTCATTATTTTCGGCACTTCGCTTAGGTCTCTGAAAAGTTTTGTATGATTCTGTTCTCAAGAGAGGTACGCAAATTTAGACTCAAACACCGTATTGTAATATTTTTAGCGCATCACTTGTTGCTTATCTTATATAGTTCAAAAACATGCTGATGATAATGCTACAAATTTTTGCCATTGGAATTATTATCTCGGATTTTGCTTTGTATAACATGATTATGAAGTGGACATTCTTGTGGCGATAAGGTGTGCCTTCTTTAATATCATATTATGGTGTGTACAAATTATAGAATGGACCACAACTCAAGATAAAATTTGTTGGAGTTGTTTTGGAACTTTAGTGGCTTCAGCTTGTGCATTGAGTTTAAAATATCTTGGAAAGCCTGATCCAAGTGTTGATATTGTTGATGCTCACATTGAAGGTGGTGGTGGTGATGATTTTATTATTGAGAATGGTGGTCATAGAGACAATGGATCCAATATTCCCATGAACGGTGCACACTTTGGTAAAACATATCAAGGAGGATGTAGATATCCAAGAATGAGTCTTACAAAACCCTTGCTACATTTTAACCCAATGACACACCAACTATATTTGATTCAAGATCATTGAGGAACAACTTGGACCTTTTAATGAGGTGAAAAATTACGGAGTGGATCAATGCACCTATTTAAGGAAAAAGATTTTGAGTGAACTACAACGTAATCTTTATTTTTACAAGTCAATGATGAGAATGGGGAAAAAATGAGAACAAAAGACGAAGGTAAACCATAAGTTTGTTGCATTTGAATGTCGTTTAAACAACAATATTGACATCGGATTATTGGACGAGCATATCAATATATGGGCACTTACTCGTTGAAAATTCTCTTACATCGTGCATTATTTCTCACTTGTAATAGTTTGTATATTCACACCAACAATATCACGTTGTTTTGAACAACTTTATCATGAAAGAGTTGTGATTGGGAAAGTAGGAAGATATAACTTTATCGGTCTCCAACCCATAACCTCTGTTGAGGAGCGAATTCGAAACTAAAATCTACAAGGGTTGGTATATAAGTACGTGAACCAAATTGAACTTTGGAAGGCGATAAAAATATCGAAACCCACCCAACCATTTGTAGTTGAGGACGTGCACCATATTAATGATTCAGTAAGCTAAAATTTTCACTTCATGTCTCCTGTGTGAATTGCATATCTCATATTTCATGAATGTATTTCAGCGAGTTTAAGATTAATCTATTACTTAGTCGTTTATCCAATCACCTGCTAACCTTTAATTTTCTTCCTAACCACCGGAAAAATAACCATAATTTCATGAGAATCACCATTGAAACAATATAAATAAGAAAAGACATCAATATAAGATAATATATTGATATAAGAAAATTGATTAAAATTTTGAGCTGGCTTGTAATTGTTTTTATCTCATCTTTAATAAGACATGGTCAATTTCTTACCATCATCAATTGTAAGAGTAACAAATTGAAATGGTTCCATACTTGAATCACCACTTTTTATTGTATGACATTTCATAAAAATGTCATGTGAAGCGGTAATTTTAAAGAAGACTCCCACTGATATTTCCATCCACTATAAATCTTGCATTTCTAGCCTCAACTATTTTCAACTTATGGTTAGGACGATAAAACCTAAAACCCTTTGGATATTTTCGTATAGACGATGAAAAGTCCACCGAATGTTTTTGGATCCAATTTTTTCTTTCTTTTGGATTATAGACCCTAACCTTATCTTCACAGCCCTATACATGTAGTCTAAACTAGGTTTCCCATTCCATAACTCCAAAAGAATCCTTGGAAGTGCTTTATTTGAAACTCTGTTTAAGATGTATATAGCTGTTTTTAAGGCCTCACACCCTTTTTAGTGGGGAGCCCGGAGTCGTATATTGTGCAACAATTTGATGTTCTTCAAGGAATTTTTCAAATGGACCTAGTTTTTGTCCTATATCTGTATATATTCAATAATATTCACCTCCTCTGTTGATCTTACAATCTATCATTGCTTTATCAGTTTGTTTCTCTAATTAAGTTTTAGATGATTTAAACTTCACTTTTGTCGTTAAAAAGATAGAGATACATAAATCTTGTAAGATCATCAACAAAGGTGATGAACCATTTTGACCATTCAAACATGGAGGTGTAAACCGTTCACATATATCAGTATGAATGATTTCTAAAGTATTGGAACTTCTCATGGCACCTTTATTTGTTTTGTTAGTCTGTTTTCCCTTTATACAGTCTACACAAGTACCGAAGTCGGGAAAATCAAGGTTTTATAAAACGACCTTGTTCACTAACCTATTTAGTATTTCAATAAAGATATGTCCCAATCTTCTATGCCAACATAAATGATTCTTCATTTACAATACTACGCTTTATGCCAATACTTTCAATTGTAGTGCAAATGTTATGGTTAAAGGAAGAATCTAAATCAAGATTGTATAAACCATTTTCAAGTTTTGAAAACTAACAACATCCAAATCTTTTAACATACTTAAAAATTTATTAAATTAAATTCAAAACCAAAAGGCACAAGTCTTGAAACAGAAATAAGATTTCTTGAAAAGAAGGAATGTAAAAAGTTCTTTCCAAATTCAAGATAAAACCAAAGTCAAGGACAAGTTTGTAGGTTCCAAAAGCTTTTACAGTAGAAGGCATCCTATTTTCCAGAATAGATGCAAATTTATATGTTTGTCAGCTTCCTTTAGCTAAGGAAGCCCTGTATAGTATAGGCAATGTGAATTGTAAAACCAGAATCAATCCACCAAGTATTGTGATGAAAATCGATCATATTGGATTCAAAATATACTGATGTGATGATGAGATTACCTTTCTTTTCAAGCCATGCTTTATACTTGAGGAAATCTTTCTTCACGTGGCCTTTCCTTTTGCAGAATAAGCACTGAATGGGTTTCTTTAAGTTAGTCTTGTTGACCGATAAATTGTTGTTCTCCCGTTTCTGAGAATAACTTTTCCCTTTATTTCCTTTCCCCTTTTCCTGATAAACTAGACGGGCACTCTATATTCTTCTGCTTCAATCTTGTTTCCTCTTGAACACACATAATCAATAATTCATTCATAGACCATTTTTCCTTTTGTGTGTTGTAAGAGATTTTGAATGGCCCAAATTGAGATGGTAGGGAAGTGAGTACTAAATGGACAAGAAAATCTTATGAAAGCTCCAATTCTAAAGCCCCAAGCTGAGAAGCAATATCTCTCATCTCCATAATGTGTTAATGTACAACGGAAGTCCCGTTGTACCTCATTGATGGCAATTTTTTCATTAAGGTGCCTGCTTGTCAAAAGTAGCAAATTGTTCTTCAGTAGCTTGAAGATAGTCCGTAACGTTGTCACGTTCAGGAATTGAACCTATGATTCTCTTATCAATGTGAGACTCTATAAGCATTAAACTAAGACGATTGGATCTCTCCCACCATTCATATACTGCTTTCTCAGCCTGAGTGCCAGTTGCAATAACAATTGGTGGTTCTTCCTCATGGATTACTAAATCAAGATCCATGCATCCTGATAGACGCATTTATGTGTCTATTTTCATCTCTATTGTGTATATTGTTAGTACCCATTTTTGTACTTATTTTGGTATTTTATCTCTTTGTAGGTGTTTTTGGAGAAATAAGCTTTTGCGACGAAATTGGCTCGAAAAGTGGTTTTTGCGCTCATGGGAAAAAAATACTAAGGGGCACCCAGATTACTAAGGGGTATCCACTTGCCATTCGCACTCCTGGTCCGGATAAGGGGAGGTCATCCCCTACCTTTTGAATTTTGGAAATTGGCGGGAAAAGAAACAAACGCACATGCAGATTTAGGGTCGGAGTTTTGATCGATTTTTATGAAGATTAAAGGGATGAAATTGATTGGGTTTACTCCTTAGGCCTAAACAAGCCTGGTAAAGTCTTTGTATTGAACCTAAATTGGCTAGAGATCGAATTAGAGCAAAACCGAGGCGCTGGAAGTTTACCGGGTTCTGTTATCGGATTTGGGGCAGTTGTAGTTGGAGTTGGGCGTAGAATTTGTTTCATGTTATCCTGTTAGTCCAAAACAGGATTGATATGCGTCATAGATTCGAAAAAATAGGCATCAATTCTCGGTTCTTGTAAAACAGGGAGAGATTTATTATCGGGATATTTTCTTGGTTCTATAGATTGGGATTACGTTTAGATAAGAGTATAAGATTCTCGGTTTATTCGATACCATCATTGGGAGATTCTGGGACGTCAGATTTAACTCAGAAGATGCGTGCAGAGAAGGTTAGAAAGAAATAATCACGTAGCTTGCTGAAAAAGAGAAACGAGAATATTTGTGGATTAACTCGAGAGATTTTGGGTCTGGTGGCTATATATAGGTTGATTCGAGTCATAAAAAGGGGGATGAACACTTTGGAGAGGTTTAGAGCACAAGAGAAGCAAAGAAAATCAGAGATAAAAATTCTGTTCTGCTACTGCGAAGAAGAAGAAACGAAGAACATAAGACACTCAAGCCTGTCGCAGGGGCAGACTTATTTCAGTGACAATAAATTTCTATCGTTCCTGTCTGCAGTCACCGAAACCTTTCAGGAACGATTCAGTCTTCTGTTTTAGACTTTCAGCGACTACAGTATACTCTTTTCTCCCTTTTAATCAATTTTTGAACACCAAAGATGTATTTTGAGAACATGATTAATATGAGGAGCTAAACCCCTTAGCCGAGGCGACGGAGGAAGCCATTGTTCCATGAAAGTGGTATAATTCTATTTTAATTATTTTTGCAATATTTTTATATGATTATTTGCATAGAACTAATATAGGAAAATTGATTTTTATTGAGTAGTTGTGAATTGTTTTGATGGAACATGCAAGGTTTTAAAACTTTTGATGTTTCATGCTTTGTGTTTACAACTATTACTTCAAAAATCTATTAGAGGCAAAATATTAGAATCACTTTAAAAGAAAAAAATTGCATGAATATTGATTAGAGTTTATCACTTAATTGGTCAATGGTGGAATCCAGAATCTCGGTGTTTTCTTTATATTTTTGATATAACTTATTTGAATTGTTGAGTTTAATTTAAGTCTAAAAAAATCCTTCACAAGTTCGAGCAACGAATCTTTTTACCACTACAACTACAAAACACATCACATCCTAAAATACAAGAGAATTTCTCCTTACATTCCTTATAATTATCACCATTCAATATTGGGATACGAGAAGATGAATCATTCAAAAAAACAGAATGCATAACTACAAATAATAATAGCAAATATGCTCACAATTTATTAACGAAGCAAACAAAATCTATAAATTCAACCAATTGTTACTAATCTAGTTAAAAAAATTAAGTTACTGTAACCCTTATGTGGGTAAATGTCACAACAACACATGATATCATAAATGCAAATGACATACATGTATATATGATGCCTTACGATATGACTAATAACTGTAAAATATCATATTAAAAAAAAATTACCGATGGGTATTAAAAAATTTGCAATCTAATATTGCATTTAATATCATATCCCAAACAACGCCTAAGGACTTCCCTATGGGGCATGGTCTATATTATTATGGTCATTTACAATTTTTCAAAGTAAAAAGATGATGTGGCCAATCTTATTAATTAAACTGATTATTTTATTAGCTAACTACATAATTAGTTAATACCTTATGAATATATACAACATATATCTCACATGTAAAATAGTATTAAAATTTCAAATTTACTATACCATATCATACCATGAGTGTATCCGACAAAATCTAAATTAACTTAAATATATCCTATATTATTTTTTATGATTTATCTAGGTATCTCTCCATCTGAATACTAAGAATACAAGGTATGTGGATCATTTTACATATTGGTTAAAGGAAAATTACTTTAATTCATATCCTATAATATCTCATGTATATATAGATATATATACAATACGAATTCCTAAACGGTTTCAACAAAATGAAACAACACATCAAGTTCAAAAAACAGGCAGGAGAAATAAAGGATATCAAAACAATAATTACAGGATGTAATTAATAATAGATTTTCAAACACATTAATCTCATATCAACAATTCAAGTCTAGTAGTATACGCTATAAATCAAGACAATATTATGCCGAAATACCTCCAGATACGTGTGAGATATTTAAGGGAACATCATAAGAAGTCGGCAAGGTCAAACTTATCCTGATTTCAAAATGTTAAACTAAATACAGTAATCATGATTTGTGAATCTAATAACATATGAACGATATACGGATAATTATTTCAATAATAATTAAGATGGGAGTTAAATTTATGTGAAAATTTAAGCCATGAAAGATAAATTCTACTTTGTATTTCACAACTTTCGTTTCATATTGATACATGTGTATCATCCTCTCCCCGGGAACTAGTGATCCTCAAAAACGGATTGAGGATAGAATTATAATTTTGGGAAGGAATACTGATTTTTAGGCAGTATTCTTAGATAAGGAAATATTACAAGACAAGGTAATATTCCTAGATAAGGAAATAAATGTTTCCTAGACAAGGTAATATTTCTAGATAAGGAAATATATACTTAGAAAAGGAATTATTCCTAGATAAGGAATATTCCTAGACAAGGTAATATACCTAGAAAAGGAATTATTCCTATATAAGGAAATAGATTCTTAAAAGGTTTGGGAAACCGTTAAAGCTATAAATAGAGATGTTTAGCTCATAGCTAAGACATCTAGAGTATGGTTTGTGATACAGACATACCTAGAGCAGAGAGAAGTTTGTGAGGAAATATTAATTATTGTAAAAGCAAGCTTAGCAAAACAGTTTAAGGTTCATCCACTGTTTAGAGATATTGTGAGTGTAAAAAAGAGAAAATTGTAATAGTTTTCTTGTTCATAATCTAGAGAAGATATTTTCTTCGAATCCGGTATTTAGTGTGTTCTGTTTTCTAGTTTTCGTCTATTATTATTCTGAATTCCGCCTCTATAATAATAGTCACAAAGGTACAGAGATCAATACGTATCACATATTGTCATCATGTAATATATCAATCATGATTAATAACATTAAATCAAACAAGAACTAGAGAAACCTATGCTCTGGTACCAAATGTTAGATTTCTTTATGCGAAAATAAGATAGGATCACATATCTCCGGACATGGTCGATTTGGTCGGAATAATAAGAACCAAATGAAGAAAGACCAAAAGAGCAAATCTCCAAAATACGGACGACGAGAAGAAGATTGAAACGATTATTACAAGATCTTATACACTCTTACTTTTCCTTATATCTCTATGTTTGATGGTTACAGAATATAGAGATTGTTTTTAGTGAGAGTAGGGACCCTTCTGTATCTCCTTAAATAACTCTTCCATCAAGAATCAACAGGCATGAGAACTAATTCCAAAAGACATCTTCTTTTAAGGGAAAGGGACGCAACCTAACTGGAGAGACACGTTGGTTAATCATAATTGTTCCTTATAATGATGTGGACCATGGGCCACATCACTATTTTTTTTAACATCATCCTCTCAAGTTCGTGTTGATTATATGATGAAGATCAATAAGAATCATCATCATCGTCATCATTATCATCTACATTGAAAAAACGGGGGTCTAACAACCACACCCAATGTTTCGTTCGGCAATCTGAATGGACTAACTCTAATATACTTTCAAGAGAATCAGCTAGACAGTCAGACTCAATCTTTAGAAAAGTATATCATAGAGTTATATCTCAATTTCTCAATTCAATCCGCAATCAAACAAATAGGAATTTGTGAGCCCGATTGAATAAGAAAAATAACTTGGACGGTATCCCAAACTAATATCCAAGTGTCAATCAATTCTATCAACAACCCAAAGGCCGGATTCAAGAACTGATTGAACTTAATGCACAACCTGTGATATTTCAATTATATAAACAAATATAATGCGGAAAAGAAATAACACAGACACCATAAATTTTGTTAACGAGGAAACCGCAAATGCAGAAAAACCCCAGGACCTAGTCCAGCTTTGAACACCACATTGTATTAAGCCGCTACAGACACTAGCCTACTACCAATGAACTTCGGACTGGAATGTAGTTGAGCCCTAACCAATCTCACACTGATAAAGGTAAAGTTGCGCTCCTTACGCCTCTAGAACCACGCCGGATTCGGCGCACTTGATTCCCTTAGCTGATGTCACCCACAACTAAGAGTTGCTACGACTCAAAGTCGAAGACTTTATAAACCAATATGTCTCTCACAGAAAAGTCTATTGTATAGATAAATCTGTCTCCCACGGATAAACCTATGAGTTTTGTTCCGTCTTTTGATAAATCAAGGTGAATAGGAACCAATTGATACACCGGACTTATATTCCCGAAGAACAGCCTAGAAATATAAATCATCTCACCATAATCTTAATCGTATGGTAGCGAAACAAGATATTGTGGAATCACAAACGATGAGACGAAGATGTTTGTGACTACTTTTTATCTTGCCTATCGGAGATTAAATCTCGAGCAAATATTAGAGAAGATAGTACTCAATCACGATAGAAAATAGCAAGATCAGAACACGCAACTACAGAGAAAATAGTTGGGTCTGGCTTCACAATCCCAATGAAGTCTTCAAGTCGTTAACCTACAGGGTTTCATGAAAAACCTAAGGTTAAAGGAGAATCGACTCTAGTCGCAACTATTATCACACAGGTAGTGTGGGGATTAGGTTTCCCAGTTGCTAGAGTTCTCCTTTATATAGTTTTCAAATCAGGGTTTGATAGCTTTAAAACAAAGCAATCAATATTCACTGTTAGATAAAACCTGATCTAAGAGCCAAGCTAAGTTTGCTTGAAACCAAAGCAACATCTCTCCATCGTTAGATAGTCTTAGCTTGTTACACACAAATGAAATGTACCTTCATTTAGATATGAGTAATTATAACTA
Source organism: Papaver atlanticum (assembly GCA_023531105.1). Taxonomy (NCBI): domain Eukaryota; kingdom Viridiplantae; phylum Streptophyta; class Magnoliopsida; order Ranunculales; family Papaveraceae; genus Papaver; species Papaver atlanticum. The sequence goes on from JAJJMB010000948.1 coordinate 6,423,205, forward strand.
AACGTGTACACCTTGTTGGCTCAACAATAGTTAACCGAAGTTAGCCATATGAACACTTTCTTATCAACCATATTCATCTTATCAACAACTAGTTCAAATGACTCAAATGAAACTAGTTATAGAGTTGTTCAATTGTTTATATTCTCATAGAAGTATACAAGACATAATTGAAGCAAAATCGATTTTGATTCACTCGAATCAAGTCATGAACATTATAGTCACGGTTTGTAAAAGATTGCATTCCTTATTATTTAAATGTATTATTTCATGAACAAACCGATTCTAGAACTTAACCCACTCAAGTATGCAAACGGGTACGCATATATAAGTAGCCGGACTTTGACTGTGTCCGACAGTATCGAACGGGTACGCATACTATCACATATCCAAAATAACAGTTGAATTAATACGCGTACGGGTACGCATACAAAAGTTCCCAGACTTCAACTGAATTCGCCAGTACGCATAAATGTACGCATACCAAAGCTCCCGGACTTTACCTAACCTTCCCAGTACGCATACGAGTATGCATACTATACCGGTCTTGGATCAACATATATGCAAGTACGCATACTATGTCTATAATCCAGTTATGGTTAAGTGTTCTAAACTCTATTTCAATCATTGAAACATTCTTAGAGGATGACAATAGTTGTTTTCACTAACTATTAGCATCAAAGCGATTTTCAATTTATTGAAATAATCAATACGAAACATTCAGAGTCTACATCAAATGATTGTATCACACAAATCATGTAAGATGTTACTTGGCGATTTTCACATGATCATCTTTTGACTTTCGTCAAGAATATAAGATGAACTTGGTTGAAGCAAAAGCTTACTAACACATATTTCGAGAAATATGTAAGTGGGTTAAACTCAGCTCGAAATATCAAATGTGTATAATCGAATACTATATAGTAATACGACTTTTGTCTCAAGAAGGAGATAGAGTAGAAATAGACTTTCTGAGTGATAGATGAGCTTCAGTCTCCACATACCTTTTGTCGATGAAGTTCCACAAGATCTCCTTAGTAGTTCTTCGTCTTCAATTGATGAACGCCGTAAAGTCTAAAGCTCAACTACACAATCTATCCCAGTCCGAGACATTACTATAAGTAGACTAGAAATCAAGACTTATAGTTTTGATCACTAAACTTGACAAACAAGCTTGAGATACCAACGCTTGCGAGTTCGACCGAGAAATTCTCTAAAAATCTCCCCCTTTGTCAATTTTAGTGACAAAACTATCAATACATATGGATTACAAAATAAATAAACTTTGTAATTTCTCATCCAAATGCTTGATCTCCTTGGTTCTTCAACATTACTTTAAATCTTCGTCACTTCCAAGTACTCCAGTGATTCTGGACATGTTCAACTCAGCATCATAGTTGTTGAAGATCCGTAGCTATAACAATGAGAAAACAGTTGCTCTATATCATTGTTATATAGTGTCATAGTATTATTACACAGCATCAAAGTTCAATTGTATCACAACTTTGACAACAATACTATGGTGATATGTATCACTCCCCCTTAGTCAATACTTCATCTCACATGAAAACCACCCCCCCTTACATAATGATCCGTAAACCATATGTATTTGTAGTGTGAACTACACATTAATTCTCCCCCTTTTTTCAATATAAATTGGCAAAGGTACGAAAACTAGTGGGATCCTAATGAAATTTTCATAGAGACACTTCATGACCAAAAGAGAACATATCAACTTTGTTTCGATGATTTTACATAGCCGAAACTAGTGTATTCATCAAGGAGTATATAAAGATACAAGAAAACTCCTACAATATTCCACAGCCGCACACCCCACAAAGATTTGGCAATTAAGCACAAGTTAAAAAAGAACTCCCCCCCATAAAATGTCATTCCCGAAAGAACAACAAGAGCGACTTTACTTTTACAAGAAAAGAAGGATTTCTTTGGAAACAATCAAATCACATGAAACATGAATTTGTATCCAGAAATCTCAATTGAATTAACCACAAAGGAAATGATCAATTCAATTGGCCATGCTCAACATAAGAAAACTTACGGGAGCAACACAGTACATTCACAAAGATGTGGATCAGGGAAATACCAATACTGCGGAATAAACAAAGATTCATTCTATCTTTTATCACTATTTGCATTGAGACATGTAATAGACTTAATCTTTATAAACAAAAGTTCATCCTATCTTCCATCAATTATTTGCATAATGACATAATAGGCTTAACTTTTGTTGTCAAAAGTTCATTATATCTTATATCAATATTTGCATAATGACATATAATAGACTTAACTTTTGAGCATATATGGGATAATCATAGTTCACGGACGCAAACATACATATCTGATAACAAGTTTCAATATATAAAATCATAAAGATCAATACTGCAAAAATAATCTTTGCCCTTAGAAGGTAGAATCAATCTTTTTCGTACAGATTTACGCCAAGAAAAGCTACCAAAGGCATATGAAAAGATTTTCTTAACAAAGAAGAACATACAAAGTCATTAACGACCATGCACCATAGTTCACAAAAGATGATTGTGAACATTCAAGAATCCCATAGCAATGCGTACTACTACCCATTCTTGAACTTCCTTCTTTGTGATTCACCAAAAACATTCTTGTAAAAGCTACAAATGATCTTAGAAGAGTAGTACTCCAAGAATCCAAGTGCCCAAGTCCAAGAGAAGTGGAACAAGTGCGACGAAACGGAGCAAAACATTCAAAAACAAGAGACGGGAAAAATACCAATCTTAACTCATCCAAATTCAATAATTATCATCTCCATTTTGAATAGAATTCAAAGAGGAAGAGAATGCAAAAATAATGAGGTCATTCCGAGTTCGGACGAAGAAGTTACAGCCAAAACAAGTTTACCGAATAACGACGTCTACAGGCCAGTATGCATACCGGTTTGCAAACGAAATTTCGTGACCTGGAGCAGTATGCAAACGGGTTTGCATACTAAAATCCCTGGATTTTGATTTTAAATGATGGTATGTGTACCATGAAGTCCAAACATCCCGAACTACTATTTTCATACCTAAACATTTAAGAACCTTAAACACAGATCAAGTCAGGTAGAAATGAACGATAAGCAAGGTACATGGATCACTATAAGTACTCTAAGCAAATAAAAACACAAATCTTGCTCAAGTTTATATACATACCTTTTTAGAAGAATCCAATCGAATTCTACAGCCTTACCGAACATAATCTGTGCGCCCCAATTCTCGTGCTTCCCTCACCGTATACATAACAGGGCATTCCTTGGTGAGGATGCACTTACAACTCAATCAAGTTTAGTTGAGGTGAACAATGTCTTGCTCACCACAAGTGACTGAAACAGACTTTTTCGTAACTATGGAATTTTCGCCATCTTTATTTTGTTTCATTTTTGGATTATCATGAAAGAGATCTCTTTTAGAACCTTTCACATCCAAACCCATCTTTCCAAAGAACTTTGTAAGTTCCAACATCATGGATACTTCCTTCTCCACAGTCATGGAATTTTCTGGGAGATCATTCCTTTTGATAACCATTACGATTGTGAAAAGGATTCGTATGACGTTTATATGCAAATCTAGGTTTATCACAACACTGATTCCTTTTCCTAAAGGTTGGATAGTTACAACCTGTAACGTTAAGGGGATTAGTCTTAACATATGATCTTGGCTTCACAACTTCTTGTGATGCCAAAACAAGAACATCATGAAGTTTCTCATTCCTTATACGGAAACGACATCTCCTTTCCAGGTGACCTTTATTTCCACAATAGTGGAAAACATAAGGAATGTTCTTTCCTCGATCCGTGTGTGCTGACTTTGGAGGTTGATATACGTTGCTCTTTCGAACTTTAACTGCCGGTGAAGGTATTTCACTTTTGCCATCAGTGGAAATTTTTTGTTGAGAGGAATCACTATCCTTGAATTTTTTTACCTCTTTGCTAATACTTGGATCATTTATTCCCTTATAGCCCAATCCTCGTGTATCACGATGATTTTTACTTGCTCCTAGCATAGTGGTTAATTTGCTTGAACTAGTGTTGAACTTTTTCAAGTCATCTTCCAACATCTTGATTTTATCAAGAGCAGCAGCTAAATCATCCTCAAGACGTTTTTCTCGAGCGAGATAAGCGCTTTCTCTATCATCAAAACTTGTTTGCTGGGAGTTAATCCTTGCTTCAGTTTCTGCAAGTTTCTCTTCCAACAAGAAGTATTTTTGATAAAAATTATCACATTCAAGTGACTTTCTACTCAGGTTTTCCTCGGAATCTTTGAGGACCGATTCATAAGAGCGATTCCAACCATAAAGACCTTCGTAACATCTTTTCAATTTATTGTTTTCTCGATAGAGAGGAGTCAGAATACATGTGACATGAGAAGTTGTCAACTTCTTCTTTTCCAACGAATTTAATAGCTTAACATAGTATGAGATTTCCTCATCAACATCTCTATCAATATCTGAATCACCTTCATCAGAAAGTTCATCCAACTGTCCTTCTAGGCGTGTTTCCCAATCAACAGTTTCTACATCAAGAGAATGTTTAGATATTGACTTAGATGTGACAGTTCTCTCAGGTGAATCGAAGCTTTCAGAATCATCTGGTAATTTCTGAACTGGTACGTTATTAGAGATAGACATGTCCATAATAATCAGATCGCTTCAAACACAGACTTATAAGGTCTAAAACGTGTTTGCCTGCTCTGATACCAATTGAAAAAGCGGTGGTCTAACAATCACACCCAATGTTTCGTTCGGCAATCTGAATGGACTAACTCTAATATACTTTCAAGAGAATCAACTAGAAAGTCAGACTCAATGTTTAGAAAAGTATATCAAAGAGTTATATCTCAATTTCTCAATTCAATCCGCAATCAAACAAATAGGAATTTGTGAGCCCGATTGAATAAGAGAAATAACTTGGACGGTATCCCAAACCAATATCCAAGTGTCAATAAATTCAATCAACAACCCAAAGGCCGGATTCAAGAACTGATTGAACTTAATGTACAACCTGTGATATTTCAATTATATAAACAAATATAATGCGGAAAAAAAATAACACAGACACCATAAATTTTGTTAACAAGAAAACCGCAAATGCAGAAAAACCCCGGGACCTAGTCCAGCTTTGAACACCACATTGTATTAAGCCGCTACAGACACTAGCCTACTACCAATGAAATTCGGACCTTAATGTAGTTGAGCCCTAACCAATCTCACACTGATCAAGGTATTACGCCTCTAGAACCACGCCTGATTCTGCGCACTTGATTCCCTTAGCTGATCTCACCCACAACTAAGAGTTTCTACGACTCAAAGTCGAAGACTTGATAAACCAATATGTCTCTCACAGAAAATTCTATTGTATAGATAAATCTGTCTTCCACAGATAAACCTATGAGTTTTGTTCCGTCTTTTGATAAATCAAGGTGAACGGGAACCAATTGATATACCGGACTTATATTCCCGAAGAACAGCCTAGAAATATAAAGCACCTCACAATAATCTTAATTGTATGGTAATGAAACAAGATATTGTGGAATCACAAACGATGAGACGAAGATGTTTGTGACTACTTTTTATCTTGCCTATCGGAGACTAAATCTCGAGCAAATATTAGAGAAGATAGTACTCAATCACGATAGAAAATAGCAAGATCAGAACACGCAACTACAGAGAAAATAGTTGGGTCTGGCTTCACAATCCCAATGAATTCTTCAAGTCGTTAACCTACAGGGTTTCGTGAAAAACCTAAGGTTAAAGGAGAATCGACTCTAGTCGCAACTATTATCACACAGGTAGTGTGGGGATTAGGTTTCCCAGTTGCTAGAGTTCTCCTGTATATAGTTTTCAAATCAGGGTTTGATAGCTTTAAAACAAAGCAATCAATATTCACTGTTAGATTAAACCTGATCTAAGAGCCAAGCTAAGTTTTCTTGAAACCAAAGCAATATCTCTCCATCGTTAGATAGTCTTAGCTTATTACATACAAATGAAATGTACCTTCATTTAGATATGAGTAATTATAACTAAACGTGTACACCTTGTTGGCTCAACAATAGTTAACCGAAGTTAGCCATATGAACACTTTCTTATCAACCATATTCATCTTATCAAAAACTAGTTCAAATGACTCAAATGAAACTAGTTATAGAGTTGTTCAATTGTTTATATTCTCATAGAAGTATATAAGACATAATTGAAGCAAAATCGATTTTGATTCACTCGAATCAAGTCATGAACATTATAGCCACGGTTTGCAAAAGATTGCATTCCTTATTATATAAATGTATTAGTTCATTAACAAACCGATTCTAGAACTTAACCCACTCAAGTATGCAAACGGGTACGCATACATAAGTAGCCGGACTTTGACTATACCCGAAAGTATGCGAACGGGTACGCATACTATCACACATCCAAAACAACAATTGAATTAGTACGCGTACGGGTACGCATTCAAAAGTTCCCTCACTTCAACTGAGTTCGCCAGTATGCGTATGGGTACGCATACCAAAGCTCTCGGACTTTACCTGACCTTCCCGGTATGCATACGGGTATGCATACTATACCGGTCTTGGATCAACATATATGCAAGTACGCATACTATGTCTATAATCCAGTTATGGTTAAGTGTTCTAAACTCTATTTCAATCATTGACATTCTTAGAGGATGACAATAGTTGTTTTCACTAAGCATCAAAGTGATTTTCAAGTTATTGAAATAATCAATACGAAACATTCCGAGTCTACATCAAATGACTGTATCACACAAATCATGTAAGATGTTACTTGGCGATTTTCACATGATCATCTTTTGACTTTCGTCAAGAATATAAGACGAACTTGGCTGAAGTAAAAGCTTACAAACACATATTTCGAGAAATATTTAAGCGAGTTAAACTCAGCTCGAAATATCAAATATGTATAATCGAATATTATATACTAATACGACTTTTGTCTTAATAAGGAGATAGAGTTGAAATAGACTTTCTGAGTGATAGATGAGTTTCAGTCTCCACATACCTTTTGTCGATGAAGTTCCACAAGATCTCCTTAGTAGTTCTTCGTCTTCAATTGATGAACGCCGTGAAGTCTAAAGCTCAACTACACAATCTATCCTAGTTCGAGACATTACTATAAGTAGACTAGAAATCAAGACTTATAGTTTTGATCGCTAAACTTGACAAACAAGCTTGAGACATCAACGCTTGCGAGTTCGACCGGGCAGTGCTCTAACACACATCACTGCCCAAATAAGTTGCATTGCTTAATGACCTCGACCCCCATAACCCCTCTTTTGATTTACGTTGTCATCATCATCATCATCATTACTATTACTCTCGTCTTGCATCCCTTCATACTCACCTTCATTATTAATCTCTTCACCTGTAGAATATACATTCAGAGGTTCATTCACTGTCCCAATGAATACTCGAGGGTTTGATTTCTATATTAGATACCCTTCATACATGTCATTTTATGCTTCCTCCTGCCGATCGTCCTCAAGTTCTCTTGTGTATGAATCAGTTTCTGAACCCTTATTCTCATGTTTTCCATCTCCTGATCCTCTTACTCTTCAGTTTCAGTTTCACTATTGGATGTCCTTCAAACAAGCTCTCTATCTTGTCTTTATCTCAATTTCATTGTCTCATGGTTGCCTTTTGTCCTTCTACAACTGATACTCAACATCATTTTCTTGTCTCTGTCTCTCATACTCTTCTCTTGTTATCTTATTTGCAATCTCTTCCTCTAAGAAAATTTTCAGTCCCTTCATCTCTGCCAAGTGAGTGCTTGTGCAGCCCTTTTCACATGATCAAATATTTGTGAATCCAATTTGCACCATTTTCTTTCCTCTTTTGGCTTAAACAAAGTTAATTTTGGAGTTATCTGCTTCATTCATTTTTAAAACAGTATACAGGAGTCATTAATGTCTATTCAAAGCATTTAGTTAAGCATCTTATCTTCTGGCAGACTAGACTCTTTCAATTTCACACGCGAAATTCTCCAAAAGCATCATTACTCCTGGATAACCCTTATTCCCATTCATGCTTTTGAAGGTCTAATAAAAACTCTAGCAGCATATCCTATATTTTTTGTTCTCATCAATTCAATACCCTTCTGTTTGTAACTTCATTTATGAGAATTTCCTGGCATTGTTTGAAAATTCTTGTGTACTGGCTAAAATACAACCTTCATAAATATTAAGCTACCTTTGGTGGGTTACACTCCTTATACTTTACTTACGGTATTTTGATCTTGCAAACAAAACAAAAAAAATTCTTCTATTGGTTGGTAGTTGGATGACACATTTCCAACAGCCAATAGATGGAGGCAATTCCCTAATTCCCTGTGTGTATTTTGTCATACTCCTAAAGCCAAAATTTGGTATATCTAGAAACGAACCATCATATTCTCTCAGAACAACCAACATTGTCTTGATTCTCCACACTTTCAAAACAATAATAAACTTTCATATTTTGATCACTCTCCTTTGGTCTCTTATGATCTACCTAGTTCTGATAACTCTATTTTTAATAATGAGGCCATATGGTATTTTTTGCTAAAGTTTAGTATTTATGTTCCGTGTCTTTTTCATGTCACATGTGAGTCAAAGCGCTACTCATGTCATATTCATACAACTATCTATAAGTTTATCCTTACTACTTATTCCAAACATACTATTCATATAATTACGTACTTCATTATACCCATATATCCCTTTCTATTCTTCAATATATGGCTCAGCAAAAAAAAAAAAAAATCCCTACTTCCTTTGAGAAAGATATTCAAGATCTATCCTCTTAAATGGATGAAAAACTCATCATCCCAACCAATCTCCCTTCTACTCTTACTGAACCTGTCTTTATAAATAAACTTGCGGTTCTCTCGAAAAATAATAACAATCTTGAAATAGTGTATGGTGGGTCATATTTGTAGTAAAACCCTTGTCCCAACTGCTTCATTGTAGATATATTTGTTCTCAATGCCATCTTCTTCAAACTCCTACTGTTATCACTTTCAATGGGCTTAGAAATAAGATCCTTATTCGATTCATGGTTGAAGATGATTTTGGTAAGGTTGATAGGAGAGACCCAGGTATGTGTATGGTAATCTTCTAGTTCTCAGGGCTGCTCCTTCTACAAGATGGTCAGATAATTGTCAAACTTCTTTCTTTTAAGAACTTATGTGGCTTATCTTATGCAATTAATGTTCCAAATGAATGTATGGAGTTTAACAATTTAGGAAATCTAACTTTCATACTTGGAGAACTTCTCAAAGCTAATGATCCTTATGTTAGTCATCATTATAAAGAAAAATATCAAAGTTTGTGTTCATATCTCAATTCAAACAACCTTATATATTGGAGTTCCTTTTGTCACCAAAAGAAGACTTGAACCTTTTTTTTATTGGGTATAGATATTCTATGGTTCCAAGATCGTTTTGTACCACTTGTCGCATCATTTATCACAAGTAGGCTCTATGTACTAAAGTTGGGCCGCAGACAATTCAGCTTGCTGGTAAATCAAGTAACTCTACTTCTCACAGAGGTAGTCATTCACGAGTCATTGTTTCTAGCTGGATTTCTCTGTAATATCCTACTTATTCAACAGAGTTTGGCTCTCTTGAAAAAATTATTAATCTTTTTAATGTTCTTGTTGATAAGGTTATGGATAGTACTGAAGTTACACCCATATACCCTGATAATATTGCTGAAGAAAAAATGATTATTGTTGATACTAGCTATAAAAGAGCTGAAGCTGATTCTCTTTAGAGAAAAATCAATATGGGCCTTTTGGCTAGTAGATCTTCAACCCTAATGATTTTAGATATATGCCCAGCTCAAGCCTAACTACTTACTTCTCTTGGTAAGAGTCTCCCAGTTATTCCTAAACCAGTTATACTCAGTTGTAACTCTATTCTGCTTCAGTACACCACCTCTTCTTTAAGAAGGTTCACAACTGATGTTATGCTAATTCAACCTCTTTCCTTAACTATAGAGGAAGTGATCTTCTTAAATGTGAATCATAATGCCAATCCTAGAGATGATATGAGAAACCATATTCGTGCTGCTAAGACGACTCGGGCTAGTATTTTTGTTGTTAGTTTGTATCTTCCGAGATCTATAAACTAGATTATACTAATATTGTTTTCCCTCCCATTACCCAGCTCGACCATTTACATCCTATTTCCAATTATCTCTCGAACCAACCTGATCATCACCTTTTTACTACCTTTGAGAATGCGGTAGATCCAAACTATAAATGCTTAATCAATGATGATGTCCGTAATAATTCTCCTCATGAGCCTGCCTCTCTGGACTTGAACAGTACTCAGAGTACTCAAAAATAGTGGTGAATCGTCTAACTATGTATTTAATGGAAGTGATGGCTCCACATATAAGGTAACTCCTCTTTCCAATAATTTTTCTCTTTATGATAATGCTAATCCTGCAAATGCTACTCATACCCCTTTTTTTCCTATCAATGGTGTGAATATGTTGTGCGGGAATGTCCGTGGTCTAGGAAATAAATTAAAGAGCTTAGCTTTCTTTTTTGGAACATTAATCATGATATAGTGTTTGTTTCTAAGACTAAAATGAAGAATGACAGTGTTGCTAGGCCATTGAAGAATATGGATTTCCCTTGTGTTTTTTATTCCTTGTGTGGGTAGAAGTGGAGGTATGGTCTTGGCTTGGAAGCAAGAAATTTACCTACACATTATTTCATTTAGTACTTGTGGTATATGTGTTACTAATAATGACATCATTCATTCTAAACTCTGTCATATTTATTTTGTCTATGACGAGCCTAAGTAAACCCTTAGGATGCTTTCTGGGCTAGCCAGTGTGAGTTACGTACTACCCATACCTTCTGATGACCTTGATTTCTTTGTCGATGATTTTAATTTTCTTCTTGGGACATAAGACAACAATTGGTGGTCTTGATCTTGATGATGAGGATTTTAATAATCTTGGAACTTTCTGTGATGTGTTTCATTTGCAAGATCCGGGTTTTTCTGGTTATCTTTTCACTAGGTCTAATATTCAATCTGGTCCCAATTTAACTATAGAAAGATTGGATAGAAGTCTAATAAACCAATGTGATGCCCTTCTTTTTTTTCTTCGAAATTCTATGTTAACAATCTTGAAAAGGATAGGGTACCAAGTATACCACCAATTTTCGTTCGTGAACCTAAAAGAAAAATTCCTCGGACGACCTCAAAAGTAAATATCCAAGAACAACCTAGAAAGATCTCTTTCAAGATACGAATTCCAACAACAACAAGTTTTGTTTGTTTTGTTTTTCAAGACTGCAGGGCTGGTTTTCAAAAAAACTTGCTTTTGCTTTAATTATAAAAAACACAATTATAAGGCGTAAGTAAAAAACAACCAAAATACAGAGAATTTTGTTAATGAGGAAAACTATAATGTATTATAAAAACCCCGAGACCTCGTGTAGTTTGAGCACTATACTATATTAAGCCGCTACAAACATCATCATATTATCATACTTTAGACTGGATTGTAGTTGATACCGAATTAACCTTTCGGTCAATCTAGCTGTAGTCGTGCTTCTTACATCTCTTGCAAGACCCTATGCACTTTATTTCCCTAGCTAGTTTATGTCCTTTACAGGTCTAGGAGTTGCTCTAATCGTAGTGAAGACTTGTGCTACCCTACCTCCAATATGACACTTTTCCCCCCTTTATATATGAATCAATGTTTTGGAAATCTTGTGTTTGCTTTTCAGAACTACCGGGTAAAAGGTAGATGTCAAAACAAACTTGTAAATTTTGGGTTTGTACTCTTCAAGGCTTATTGAGATACCTAATTGATTCTACAAAAAGATCAACTAAAAATTTCTATAGATATCTTGTAAAAATCCTTTAGTCTTTTCTGAGACACCTTATATGAAGTTCTCTTTATAGTCTAGAATAGACTAAATTTCGATCAACTAGTGTTAATATACGATCTTAAATTAAAATCTATGAAATCTAGGGTTTATGATCAATAATCCTTGAATGGACTTATAGCAGAAGATAAAGACCTTGGATAAAAAAAAGATTATTATAACCACCTAGATACAGGTTCCGCAACTACCAAAGAAAATGAGAGTCAACCTTTACTTTAAGATCCACAAGTAAAGTCTTCAATGTCTCACTCTTTTTTGTGAAAAGTAGAAGTAGTGGGAAAAAACCTTATGTGACACACACAATTTTCCAAGGGATGGTTTGTGTGTCTACATGAATCATTTCCAAGGCTAGGTTGTTGCATTCAAAGTAAGTTAGTGAACTAGTTTCCATATTCACAAATTACTTTGATCTCAATAAATCTCAATATTTCCTAGAACAAGTTGTTTCCTTAGATACAAAAACAAGTTTCATTAGTTAGTTATTTTCTTACATTGAGAGTCTTTCCTAAGTTATACAATATTAGCTCAGATAATTAAATAAATAATTACTATTGTCTTTGTATAGCGGCTTAATTCTGAGAGTATTCAAAACTGGACTAGGTCCCAGGGTTTTTCTGCATTTGCGGTTTCCTCGTTAACAAATCTTGTCGTGTCATGTACTTTTATTTTCCGCAATTATAATTATTGGTTTAGTTATAATTAAAAGTAAATACACTGTACGTAAATCCAACCACTTGATATTGATCATATAGTATATCGGTCTTGTACAATAACTATTATCAAGTGATTATCTTGTTGTTGTATTGTCTCGAATTATTTATCCATAGACGATCGCACAAGGTATCGGACTTATAGGTTGATATCGAAAAGATTGTGGTGTACTTGGTACCCTCGTCATTTTAGATGAGTTCAGCAAGGGCATATAGCCGAAATTCTAATAATTTTTTCTCGCAAATTTGCAACTTAAAGTTCGGCTACCAAAATGATGTACTCATCCAAACTAAACATTACTCTGTAAGACCCCAAAATATAAGGTCGGCTACAAAAATGGTGGACTCGACTGAACCGAACATTACTCTGTTTACCCTAGAATAAAAGTTCGGCTACCTGTCCTGGAAATATGATGACCCAAAAACGCAAGAACTCCTTTATAGCTAAGTTCGACTACATGTGTTTTCATGAACGTTAGCCGAACTACATTTGCAGATAAGTTCAACTACATGTTCTTCAGATATGGTATCCAAACGTACTTGACCTAGCCGAAATTAAGTTACAAAATTTTCATTTTCAGGAAATTTTTGGCCAATTCAAGCAACAAAAACTAAATATGAAGTATACCTGAGTATCTAAAACATCATCCTCTGGTTGTGGCTCGTAAAAACCATCATTTTGATCTTGAGATTGAGTTTGGGGAATAATGCATTCACCATCTAAGAAATTATTCATTTCCGGATTGTTTTGAAGTTTAACGAATACATATTTTTTACTCTAGGGATCGAGAATTCAGATTCGGAGGATTGTTCTGAAGTTTAACGAATACAGATTTTACTCTAAGGGTCGAGAAGCGGATTCAGAGGAGCTGTCACTGAATTCTACCATCTCAAAAAAGAAAACTCTACTTCTCTCTCAATAATTCTACTTCTAAAATAAACACTAACAATAATCTACTATCTAACTCACCAACCTAATTCATTAGCTTAACTAATTAAAAAAGGGCACTTTCGCCATTAAGTAAAATACTTAGATAAATGATAAAGGGTGTTGCAGATTACTGATAAATGATAAAGGGTGTTGCAGATTTTACTTCAATGACTTAGTCAAATTTTGAGAACGGTCCCCCAGAAAAGCCACTAGTGGTGCCCAAATATTGATTCTAACCCATATAGGCAAGCTGGGCCAGTCCCTCTGGGTAGACCAAAAGAAATGAGCCGGCAATCCAGCCTGCTAACCCCCTACCTCCTCTGCAAACAAAACACCTAACACCTAACACCACCGCAACTCTAGGTTTTAAAGACGCGGAAGGTTATAAGCAACCACCCTCCAAGAGGGTAGTTCCCATAGCATGAGATTCAACTTTTCACATGATGAGACAACAGATTAAGATGACTACCAAAGTTCAAACATCTAAATAATTTGTCGAGCCACAACAGATTCCTTTGTTATGTATGAAGAACCAGAGCATCTCACCACTTAGAAATCAAGAGATACAAAACTGTTATAATATATTGATTAGTACATTAACCTCCTTTGGTTTCTGTTTCTAGCTCTCTTTTCTTTTTCAGCATGTACTACTGCACCGAATCCCAACAAAGAAACTAACCACTTCAACGTATCCCACATTGAAAATCCATAAGATCTTCATAATATGGTTCAACTACCTGGTTTCCTTGTTAAATCTTCTCTTTGGTTCAGAAGTGCAGAGGATGGTATTGCAGTGGGGGAGAAGGGATCATAGCCTTGGTTCCAAATTCCAGGCCTATACCCTTGCATATTATTACTAAATTGTTGGGTTTGAACAAAGAGGTTGCCTGATGGAATAGTAGCACCGAACTGATTCTGCTGAAGTTGCAGATGATTTACTGTCCGGGGTGGCAAATTTCCAGGGGAATTGGGCATTTGGAGTCCCTGATGCGGGATTCGTGATGTTAGCATTGCAGGATTTGGATTTGGAAATGCTGGAAATCTTAATTGAGGCTGTGGAACCTGAGCTGTATTGCCACCAAAAGAAACTGGAGCTTGAGGTTGGTAAGATGGCAGCTGAGGCAGTGAAATCTGTAACGTTGTTGGTCTTGGCAGCATTTGAGGAGCTACGGATGGATTGCTTGATCCTGGACTTGCTTGAGGAGGAGGCACCAGAGGTCGAAAAGTGAAATCACCAGAGTTTGGGCGCTGCGGTCTTGGAGTTGCGACTGGTGGCAGAATACTTCCCTGCTGCAGTTGGGGTAAGGACAGTGCGGGAGGAACATGTGACTGAGTGGAGCCTATAGTGGGTTCAGCAATTGATGAGGGAGTTGATGCTGACGTAAATGAAGGTACATTTGAAGGTGGGGGATACGGAGACAGACCTTCAGAGGGTGGACCCACAGGGCGGTTTATTTGCATCATATTAGATATGCCTTGAGATGTTGGCGCAGCTGGTGGTACACCCGGCCATCCAACAGAGCTTCCAGGAGTTACAGGTCTACCAGTCAATGGTCTCATTGATGTATGTTGAAGACTTGAATATGGACATGTTCCGGTCGAAATTAGACGATTGCCAGTATTCTGATGTGGCATGGCAGAATTAGGTTGAGGTGCCATGGCTCGGAAAGCAGGTGAGTTCTGCTGACTCTGCATGGGGTTGTTCAACATTGGAAAACCCTGAGATTGTTGACGGAGTTCAGGCATGTAAGACCGCTGTAAACTCTGTGGCAGCTGTTGTTGACCAGGAATAAAAGGACGCTGGGAATGGCTGCTAAAGCTTGGATGCATTGTTGAAGTATTGATGGATGTTGGAGGATATTGGACAGCATTTGACATATGTGACGAGGGGGGATAACCAGAGTGGGGATGCCCTGCAGTTTGAGGTGGACCTGGTGGGAACCATGGACCACGGTATGGCTGAAATTGAACTTGTGTGGGACCAGACTGTGAAGGTCCTACCATTGGCTGCATAAAACCCTGGTTAACACCAGCCATAGGTATCACATAACCAGCAGAATTAACAGCATGATTCTGATCAAACACGTTCACACTATCCCCAGTGCCTGTTGCTGTATTTGCGGTAGCTAATGCTGAATTTCCCTGCTAGGAAACACAAAAGAAAGAAGAAGAAATGAACAGAAATTAGGCTTATTAAGAACTTGGACAAGGAGAGCACTGAATACGTCTACATCAATCTTATGCATGCTGAACTCACCAAGACTGGGGAAATGAGTAGTTCGATTAAAGAAACCGCGGCGTCAATTTTCTCAAACGTGTCAGCTAATACATGGACATATAGCTCTTCATAAGCATTTTGAACATCATTTCCATCTGATGAGGTTATTTCACCCTGAAAATATGTTACCAAAGAAAGACATCAAAGTCATATCTTCTAGAGTATTTACACCTGAAGAGATTGTTTTGATGTAACAAACGTCGATGTAAACAGATTTTCCCCTTCTATTGAATTGCCCATTTACCTTCTCTCCCGTGGCCACTTTAGTACCATGAATTCGTATGGTAGCTCCAGTTTCCTGATATTGATTATGATAAGGAATTAATTCAAAGTCTTTTGTGGAGATTTTGCATGCAAGACTTGTTGAATTGCATTTGTGGAAAGAATATTAAGATGAAAGGCAGTTTTAAAAGAATCCAACTATTTTAGCCCAATCTATTCACCTCTTCTAAACGCTTTTGAGTATGGCTTCCAGGCCCTAATATCACGCCAATGACATTGTATCCAGGGTAACGTGTGACCTGCACAAGTGCACACAGGGAACAAAATATATATCACGCTTTCTAGTAAACGTCAATCTTTCTTTAAAACCTGCTAAGTTTGTTCAGAGAATAATCAATATACAGACGATTAGAAAAAGAAATATTGCCAGGAACCAAATCTCTGTAGTCGTCAAACAACAATGCTCCCCTCTTATGTTTAGATAAATTTTCACTCAATAGAAGTACACTTAACAACTTCCATTTAACCTACAAAACTGATAATCTTACGGCTCTTGCAAATGATAACAGCACCATAAAAAACGACAAGACCAGTCCATTAATATAATCTTACACTTCTACTCTGCGCCAAATATCGGCAAACTTTTGGCCAAAAACTGGCGAAGGCAGAAGGAGATCTATAAAAAGAGCAAACTATGATAAGGTAACAGAATGTTAACAATTAATAACCAGCGACTTACAGGAATAGGAATCTTTGCCTCCTTCAATAATGGCTTGTAATCCGGTGGGACCTTGTAACTCGGATTCAACTTTAGTATCTCCCCTACAGGCAGAATGACAGATTATAGTATTTAAGATAGAAAAAATATTAAAATTAAGGTTTTGCGGATGGCTGCCAACTTACCAATAATCTCTTGTTTCTCCAGTGCTAACATTTCAAACTTCTGCATCTGAATTTGCGGGGGAAATGATTAGCCTATCAAATCGCAAAAAAAGCGAAAAAGAAAATGTAGACACTTAACTAACCAAAAACAACGCTCTCTACCTGGTCATCATTTTGTGCCCTAGAAGATTCAGGATGTGGAGCATCTTTCAGTAATTCTGTGCCTTTGTCATCCTCCTTCTCGAGAACTCCCGATTTCAACTGTTGTGCGATTTGGTCTACTCGAGTCTGCTCAAAATTTGTACCACCACACAGGCAGTAATATCACTTAATCACCTGGAAGTGCAGCTTCCATATGAGACTACACAAGGAAGCTACGATATTTTAGCACCCAAGCTGGGAAGGAAAATGCTCAATTGCTGAAAGTTGAGCAATTGACTTTTCTCCCTAACAGGAGCTAAACATATCGTTGACCGTTTCTAAAAGTTTTCATTTTTTAAAAGCTAAATTGGTCAAAAAAAAGATGATACACTGAGAAAGACAACCATTTCAAAATGATGATATCTGAATTACGAGTACATAAAGAAATTCCAATCTGCACTAGTTCATAACTGTAACAAACAATACCAAGGCGGAACTTAACCTTGCAACTTGCGAGGAATCTAGAGGATACCTGATATGCTAAAGCTCTTCCTTTCCGAACAGCAGCATCTTCTGAGAGATCAGCACCCCATTTTGTTTTCCTTTTGATTGGTTTATTATCCTCTTCTTTGGCTGCATCTCGGGCTTCAGTCTTCCTAGGCCGGATGGCAGGAACCAGCGAACCTGCTAATTTATTCTTTGGTATAACAAATCCAGCCTTCTTTATGAACATGGAAACTTTTGGAGTACTAGCTGATGCTACAGATGAGGTAGCCATGACAGTAGTCTGCGCACGATGAGGTTCAACTGAAGATGCCTGGTCAATTTTTGTGGCCATATTGTCCACAGAACACCTTCTTACAAAGGGCAAATGATTTCACTCTCGAAAGCACTGAAAGAAAACCGAAACAATAAACCAAATGAGGGTAACCAGTCAATACCATGTTCCATGTTTTAGTAAGCATCAAGAACAAACAAAACACAATCAAAATAAAACGTAACGAGCAATGGAGTTGAGAAAGAAAAAAAGCATCTGAAACAATGATATACTGAGCATATCCACAGTCAACTGTTTAAAATGATGGAGGGATAAGAACTATCATTACATGCCTCTGGTTTTGAACACTCCTCATCTGTACTTTTACACTCAGTCTAAATACCAATTATATGTCGGGTTTATCGCTAACTAAATGTTAAACCATAATAAATTAAACCCATTAGATTTACATTGTAATGCTGACCCCTTACATCTTGGGCAATTAAAGTAAGGGGGGTTGTCAAACAATGATACATACATACTGTTAAATACCCACTTAACAGATCGGTGACTTTGAGTTGCTCTGAACAAAAATGTACTTCCAGAATCTCTTAAGCATTTAAACGACAATGTAGATTAAACACCGACTACTTTTCTCAAAACCCTAGTAGAGGCAAATTCTAATGTACAGAAGAAAAAAAAATACGGAACTTAAAAGAAAAGGCATTACCATGATGAAACTATGATTTTAGAATTGCTTAAAAACAATATCAATTCCACCAAAACAGTGATTATAAAGAACAGGAAACAGTGTTTTTAATGGAATCTTAACTCAAAATCAGTAAAAAAAAAAATTTTAGAAACCCCTAAAACCTAACATTGATTCCATCTATAACAAAACTATAATAAATACAGAAGTAATTAAGTCATTTCAACATCATCAACTTACACAAAAATCTCTAAAAAGCGAGAGAAGAGTGAGTGATTGACGAAAAATAAAAATAAAAAGGAGGTAGGCAGGAGAAAATACAAAGTATTACCTGAAAAGTTGAGAGAGTTGTGATTTTGCTCCTTCAGATTTGTGTTTGTGGTTTTGCTTCTTCAGCCTTGTTTGAGGGTTTTCATAGAGACGACTGTTCCACTACTATGTTTCTTTTCTTCGATGGGGAACAGACTTGATTTTCTAGTACTCCTTATTCCTTATGCTTACAAATCAAGATACCCCTCTTGTTTGTTAAAATTACAAATTACCCCTGCCGCCGTTCGTTGCCGGTGGGAGCCAGATTTCCGGCGGTAGATTTTGGGGTCACGAGGGAGATTTTTCATTATAGATGCTGCCTTGTTGGGTTATCTTTTCTCGAGAACCAGCTATAATATAGCCAAAGCCAACACCCATAGCAGTACCACCACTACACATACGAATTAGCATCGGATTTTATTTTGTATTTTTACTGGGATACTTTCACATTCTGCAGATGGGATGAACTGAAAGGAGATTAACCGAACTAAGAAATGTAGAACAACAAGTGACATTTTGGACGGGCATTCGGAGTAAGCAATGAAGATATTCACACAAGATTTTCATTCCTTAGATATGACAATTGACATTTTTCATAATAGGATAAAAACTTCATACTTTCTGTCTACAAATATTACAGAAGGAAGTTTGGAAATCCAGAAGTGCCGTGTTGACAGAGTTCCTCTTTTTTCATAAGGTGTATCTCTGAAGGTAATCCACCAGAGATGACATGGAACGATCAAGCATTTGAACCTCCAAAAGCTGCAGAATATTGCTGAACTGGTCCTTGCAAGAGATGTTTGGATTCTATGTCGACTCCAATAATTCGAGATCATCTTCTTTCTGAGGAACTCTGAAACCACGAGATGTATAAGTTACAAAGACAGCACTAAAACAAAAAGATGGAACTAAGAGGTTCCCTGATGATAATATCAACTGCAATATATCCCAAGTTATGTAAAGGAAAAGCCCAATCCCAATCTTTAATGGGAAAAACAGATGCATTCTGCCCCAAGTTCTTCGAAGACCATTATATCACTTACTGAGACAAATGATCAGTACTAAAGTTCTACGTGATTAATTGTGGGTGCACCATACATATAATACGGACCTAGTTCTAGCTTAACTGCTGAAGCTCTATATTTTGACTTGGATCACACAAAATCATGCCCCCACTCAGCTAATCATTATGTCTATAACCTTTCTATGATTGGAACCTATCAACTCGAACTGAAACAAATGTCATAACACATAAGCATCTTCATCTCAGAGAATAATTAACATACAGTGATGATAGTTGGAACTAAACTAATGTTACAAATAAAATCACCTAGAAATGACGTTTTTGCAGTTACAGCGAAGCCAGGGATGGATAACAGAAACAACATAAGATGAAAAATCAGTGCAAAACAAAACCCATATTGGAGCAATTGTCTTCTATGAATGCAAAAAACACTTACACTTGAAGAAATCAACTTCAACTTTATATGATGCCTGTGTTGTTGTTGTTGAACTTTTGTAGTTCTTCTAACATTTATGGGTTTCTTCCAACAATTTGATGAAATTGGATAAGACAATAGTGTCGTTGCTGGCGTCTCTCTCCAACAACCATTTCTCCTCAAGCTGAACATCCACATCCCTAAGCAATATTGCATAACCACAACAATAAGTGCTTTGCACATAAGCAAGAAACGTAACCTATAATAAAAAAATATGTTAGACCAGGCATTGAGGAAATGGAGTTGGTAGGTTTGCAGTAAACCTCCTTAGACTAAGAACTTCATAATTCTTCCGCAGGTAATCAGCATGATTTATGAGAGCATCTTGAGCATATGGTTTGCCTACAGTTCTTACTGCAGCTGCATTTAGTAGATTTTCTAATGAGCCGTGCTTTTTCAACAGCTTAAGGGCTGTCTTTCGACCAAAACCAGGGGCTAAATGTTGAATCCCAGGAACACCATCAACCTCATCACCCATAATACATCCTGCAAAAAATCATGCAACTAAAACCCAGTAAATGATAAGCGAAAGTTATCGAGTGTCCTGACAAGCTGTGTGGTATAATCTTCTAAAACTTGTAAGTTATCTTCCTAAGCTTAACACTGGAAACATTCAAACAATGATAGCATGTGATCATGATCAACGGCCAGAAGGTGAAAGTATAACACAAATGTCAAAAGTATAATCACATAATGAGATACAAAGATAGTGTGACTTGCAGACACAAATTATGCAACGACAGGTGGAAAGTAATGCAAGCATTTCTCTGAGAGGATCGTCGCATACCAAGTGCAACATCTACAGTTGTACATGCACAATACAACATGAACCCAGAGAATCTCTCGTTTCCAAGGCCACTTTTTTTTTAATGGAAAGAGAGTGCTCCACAGGCTTCCGTGTAAAAATCAATTAAATATTTTGAAGACAGCATTGCTAATAATGCAGTACTGTGATAAAGAAAACACTACCCGGAGTGGGTGATCTTTGCAATTTTAATGAGGAAAGTAAATGTCCGATCTGTAGACGAATTCAGCAATGTCAGTATTACTACCAAAGAATATTCTTGAGAAAAGGCTCTACTAAGGTGCGAAAAGATAAATAATGAAAAGATAAATAATATGGAGGAGTAACAGAAGTCCTATGATACCAGAAACACCATCCCAGGTAGGTAATTTTTGCAATTTAACGAGGATAAAAAAGGTAGTGTCAGACTGTTGCAGGGGTGTTTTGTGTTGGTTACTTATAACTGGGATTTACTAGTTTCCATGCTATAGAAGAGCGTCCCATCCTTTATTAGTAATATTTTATTTTCTTAGGGTTTTGTATTCTAGTATGTGAGTAGTTCTTAAGAGTCTGTCTTAGGTAGACTTTTCTTATTTTGATTTAACTCATAATCAACAGTGCTAGGTATTAAGCTCAGACTCGATTGTCTATGTTCTTTGGTTGCTACTTTGCGTTCTACTAGTTTATATCTGTTAAACTGATCATAGACATAGAAAAGAATTCGGTAATGTTACTCTAACTACTACGCATATGAGAAACAATGCTCTTGATAAAAGGACCATTTCCTATGTTCTAAGCAAATGAAACTAGACCTCGAGAATAGCTTAATGAACAACTCTAGAACTAGATATGGGAGTTAGAAGCTGTTTAATGCATTGATATGTGAACTTTAATGAACCATGATGTGCTACAAGATTGAACTTTCACTGGATTGAACAAATATACAGTAGAAAAAAGAAATATAGCCATGTTTGGGAGATTAAAATGCTCAACAAAAACTTCCGGTTATCCGTGATTTGTTGTTAATAAAGCTCGTATTAGCACAAGTCCAATGATGTTCGTTGGGTGATTCAATAAATAACTACCATTAAAAAACAATTGGTTCTAGTGGTTACTAAGTTTCATCAGTTAACAACTGCATCAAATTGAATTTGTACTTTTTCTGCGTATGAGGATCTTAATAAGTTATAAAAAACAAAATTTCTGAAAGTGGATTGCTAGTGAAAGAGTATCTTACGCAGACTTAAATCAGAGCTTGGATCACAATCATACTGAGCCATATAGTGCTTCAATGTGTAAAAAGACCAGCGGCCAAATTCTGGCATGGGCATGACAATTTGCACTTCTTCAGATATTAACTGTTTAAAATCTTTATCTGGAGAACCAATAACAACCCGAAACCCTTTCTGTAGAACTTTCTCAACAAGCGTAGCAACAACATCATCTGCTTCATAGCCTTCGATCTTTAGCACCTGCATTGGTTTTACAACTTCAATATTCAAACTTTTGGAATAACAATCAACAAGTTGCAGCAGAACCCTGATCGAAATAACTTGTACATCAAGAAGAACTTTTCACTTACTGGCACATTGCATTTCTGTAGGACCTCCGTAATGACATGCCGTGAATCTCTCCCAGGCTCCGCAACCCTCGAATAACGTTTTGTCATTGATAATTGTTTAGAGAATTTTCTTCTATGAGCTTTATATGAAGGTAGTAAAACTCTGCGGAATTCATTTGCTCTGTCACCATCAAGAACCTGAAACAACATACATAGTTGAGTTAAGGCAAGATAATTACAATGAGATTAGAAATTACCAAGTGAAATAAAACACTTGAGGAAAATATCTCAATCCATCAGACATTCATGAATTAATAATATTGATACCAAAGAACTTAAGAAATGTACTTATTCCCACATTCTTGGTGTTAATAATGCAGAAATCATGCATTAATAATATGCATATATACTGCAGTATCAACTATCAAATCATATACTAACATGGGCATCAGACATTCATGAATTTGGGTAACCAGAAATGGAAAAACTGTTTACTAAATGCGAAAATGAGAAAATATTGAATTACAAAGAAAAGGTGTATTCAAGTTTCAAAATCTGGAGGTTCATATCTTATGGGGTACAATTTGTACAAAGTTAAATAAGAGAACAGTGAAACCAGATAGAATGAAGGGGAAAGAGAACTTACAGCAATTACAGGACTACGATGGCTGACTTGGGAGAAGAAAAGAGAAATCCAATGAGCAAATGATTGTAAACTGGGTGTACTTCCTTTATAACAAAGAGGATTCACATCTAAGAAGAAAACCCTCTCTTGCTTGCTGCTGGTGTTAGTATTTGGTGATAATAGTAATTGCCCACAACTTGTTTGGTTTTGTGACGAAGTGGGGAATGTAGAAGATGAAGAGGAATTGAGTCTTCTTGTAGTAGTAATTGTAGTTCTATTTGGGCATGGCAAAGAAACAGATGGGATGGAAGTAAATGAAGGAGAATGGTTTTTATTTTTGTGAAGATGGGCGACAGTGGTTCCTCCTCCTACTGTTGCCACTTCTACTACCATCTTCGTAATTCCTACGCGGAACCAAAAAAGAAAAGAAAAAAAGTGAACTATAAAACTTTTTCTTTACTGGGGCAGATAAGGCTATACAAAGATCGGCCCTTTTTCCGTTTTTTCGAAGCTTGTTGTAGGGTGGGTTTTCTCTTTTGCAGCTACAAGTCATTACAGGTGAGATTAGAAGTGGTGCCGTAAGGTTAGCGGGACCTAGACAAGACAAATCTATCACAACAACCAATTTAACGGTGCCGGTTATGTGTCATGAGTCATGACATGAGCATCAATATAAAATGAAAAATTTACCATTCACAAGAAGTGATGTCATATACCAAACTCGCACTCAAATTAGTAACATGAAATATTTTTGGGTGCCAGACTCCGGAATTTGATCATGATTGCAAGTGTTTTGGGGAGACCAAATCAGTCACCTATCGTTGACCCGTATAATACCGTGTTAAATACTGCAAGCCTGCAGACATGACGTGTAAAAGACCTTGTAAAATGATTAAAAAAAAAAAAAAAAAAAAGCACACCGAAATCTGTCAACAAATCAAAATCTCTCTTGCGCCGTACTCTCAATCCATTCCATTGTTCTTACTCTGGGTCCCACAAACTGAAATTCGCTTTCTTCTTTTTCCACTTGTTTTATGTTTTTTATTCGATTTCCATTTCATTTTCCCCGAAATTCTTTGTTGAGAAAGTAGCTATAGACAGAGAAACAAGAAGAAACTGAGAACATTTTTGAAATATTCTTTCCTTTACTTTTGAATTTGATTGATGATCATGTTTAGATGGATTTCTTCTTCTGGTTGCTTTAACTGTAAGTTTATTACTATTCCTTACTTCTTTTTTATTTCCTTTTCTTTCTGGATTTTGGATATGCTTTGCATTCAATGGCTAATATATTTTAGGTTTTGGGTTTTTTTGAGTTTTGGAAATTGAGGGTTTTATATAATCGGCAGTTAAAACCAATGCATGAGCTGTGTTACGCTTATTCGATCTTGATTCTTGAATTCAAGTTCATCGGATTAACCAAAAAGAATTCTGTAATTGTTCTTTAGCATTCTGAATTTGTGAATGACTTCTTTCTTTTTAGTTGTGTGTGTGGAGGAACAGCAAACATTCTCTTGATCCAACTATTAATTTCTGTACGTTTTGTCATGTTTTAGCCTATTAATTGCTCATATGTGTTGTGGTTTTAATCTTAATTTGGTGTTTATCATCTGAAAATTTGGATTAAGGGGTTACTTTTCAACTAGAGATACAAAGAATACAATGAATTACTAACTTATCAATCCTACTATTGTGTTTATAATTTATTAGGATTCAAGAGTGATTGGTCTTATCTGAATTGCAAGACATTCTTTGGATTGGAATGCGCCATCTCTTTGGTGTAGCACTTACAAAATCGGACATTAAAGGGGAACGTAACATGAACACTGGATCTTGATTGCTCTTACGACATTCTTTTGAGTTGAATGTGCCATGTTTGTGGTATGGCACTTACTAAGTCAGACATTGAAGAGGAACTAAACATGAAAGAAACTCAATTGCAATTGGATTGCAAAGACATCAATTTGCATTGTCATTTCTGTAAGGATCACGAATACATGGAAGAGTCAACGGATCCAGATGGTTCGACTCCGTATGCGACACCATTGCTTAGTCCAACTGCTTCATTACAAAGCTACGATAGCTTCGTCTCAGTATTCAGTAAATTTCCCTCATCTTTCTTTTTCTACATTGTTACTTTTGCTTCCAATGAACTTCAATTATTTATTCCAACCTCTTTTTATATTCAGGTGAGCTGTCGGAGGATGAATTTCCCTCAGAAAGGTAAGTAAATATTGACATGGACACCTTTGCGTTCAGCACTATGCTCTCAAAGTTAGTCAATGCACCAGTTTTGTTACATGATGGTATTAATTTTACTTAACAGACATGCGACTCATTTCTTTTCCTCCTCTACTGCATGGTAGTGATGACATGAATGAAGGTGCGCTAGATACTGGTCAAGAATATAGCGAGAGAAGCACACTTCTAGTTGAAGGAACTAATGGGTCAGGTACAGTCACAGTGGAATATGTTGAAGACAACAATAGTGATCAGAGTCAAAATATTGAGATTACTGGAAAAGAGGATACAGAGGATGCAACGGAACCCTATTCTTCTTTTGATTTTGAAGCAGCTCCTGACATTTGGTTGCCTCCTGGGCCACAATATCTTGATGACGATACAGCAAGCACGTTAACTAACAAGAACGATGAAGATGAATATGCTGGTGAAACGAAATGGTTGAAACCCAGTTCACTAAGCGGAATGGGAAAAGAAGTAAGTACGGGCATTGGGTTTGAAGAGCTTTGCCAGAAAGAAATGGCAGAGGTAATGAATGGGGAGTTCAAGAGCTATGTTGCTCGACTTCTTACATCAGCGGGCATTTCTTCGTTAGTGGAGCCTGGTGAAAGTTGGGTTGACATAGTTACTTCTCTGTCTTGGGAAGCGGCATTACTTATTAAGAATGAAGCTATTGGGGTAAAAACACTAGATGCCGAAGCCTTTGTGAAAGTGAAATGTATTGCAACTGGTCGCCGCAGTCAAAGGTGAGTAACTGAAACCAGTTGTATCTTCTATTGGTTTATTGTGTTAAACCCACATACGAAACTTTAAAAAACTGGCACAGAGTACACCTGATTTACAAATGTACATGTCAATCCCATTGCGGAAATAACATTTGACATGCGGTCATTTTGATTTTGTATTGTACTCCATCAACTCGCTGTAACTAGCATTGTACAATTCCTTTTTATCTTATTTTTAAAATCCCATTTGCAGTCATTTAGTCAAGGGATTGGTTTTTAAGAAGAACACTGCACACAAGAATATGCAAACCAAGTATGAAAACCCTAGACTATTGTTGCTTGGAGAGGGCAAAAGCGGGTTATTGTCATTAAATTCAGTGCCTCGGAGTGCACCTGGAGAGAGCACAAACGGGTTACTGACATTCAATTCAATGCAGGTAGCATGGTTTGCCTTTTGATTGGTCATCAACCCTGGGAGAAATTATTATTCAACTGATACTGGTAGTTTGGTGCATGCAGGAGAATGATCTTAGTCCCCTCCGTGAGATTATACGGATCTCTCATCCAAATGTCGTTCTAGTGGAGAAATCTGTTTCTCGTGATGTGCAAGAATTTCTTCTCGGAGAAGGAATAACTCTAGTCATTGACATGAAGCTGCATCGCTTGGAGAGAATTGCTCGTTGTACTGGTTCAGAGATTGTATCTTCTGCTAACAGTTCGTTGGCAACGAAGCTCAAACAATGTGACTTCTATCATTTCGAAAAAATTTCAGAGGAACACAAAAATATTGGGGAAGGTGGAAGGAGGCCGATTAAGAGCTTGATGTTCCTTGAGGGTTGTCCAAGATATTTTTGTTGTACGGTGAGTTTATTTTGTTATTAATTGCCTCAATTGTAAATTTAAAGCAGTATAAGGATATTTAATATGTGTGTTCTTGTTTGATGCCTTATGATGCCCGAGTTAAAACTTGCATATGGCCTTTTAGGAATCACCCAAAGTAAATTTTATTTTTATTGCAAATCTACTGCTAGGATAATTTTCAGTCAGAACTACAAATAGTGGCATAAAAACATTTTATCTCTATGGCTTCATTCATGTGATATGACCTTGTATTTGAATATATCATTTAGATTTAACCATGCGCTACAGTCACAAGTCCAATATATTCTCTAGTTTTGTATCTTTTGATATCTACAGGTTTTGCTGAAGGGGTCGCACACTGACGAATTGAAGAAGGTTAAAAGCGTGATGCATTGTGCAGTTATTGTTGCATATCATCTAATTCTTGAGACTTCGTTTCTTGACGACCAGAAGGGCATGTTCTCAACCCTTGATTCTGCTGTGCTGGATGGTTTCTTAAAAGATGAACAACTGCCAGTTGTTAGTTTGGGTACTTTGCTATTCTTACTAGGATTACTTTGGGTGGAATGTCAGCCTCGTTTTCTAAAGATATTCTGTTTCCAATTGCTTTGTAGGAAATTCTGCTGATGAAGGAAACAGTTATGCACACCAAAACGGGTTCGAACATGGAAACAATAACCAGATAGATACATCTCATGCACTACCTGTACCAACCATTCATCACGGAAAATTAATATCGTCTATCTCAACCTCTCTTAAGAAAGTTATCGAGGACAGTTTGCCTATCATTTCCTCTGCTTCTCATGGGTCCTTCTCCACGTGGTTTGGCTTTAAGGGAAGCGAATCACATTCTCAGAATAAAGCTGCCTTGCCTATCTCCACATCACCTGACATGCATCTCACTAGTGAAGCAGAAGCTGAGGATAAACCGCAGGATAGTGTTCAATCTGAGACCAAGGCTAGTTTTCGTAAAGACCCATTGAAATCCCAGAGGGGCGAGATAAATAATGAAAACCAAGCCAATAAAAAAAAGGATGACATAAGCAAAATATTAGATGCCCATAGCATATTGCTTTCGACTTCTAGCCGCAACCTCAAAAATGGGAATGTTTGTGAACCAGTCCGCTTGTATCGTTTCAAGTACTACAGTAATTTTGACATGTCCCTCGAGCAGTTCTTGTGCAATCATCTACTGAATAAGGTTGTCAGATATTGCTTTCTTTTTTCCTTTTCCTTTCATTTTCATATCTTTAACTATAAATTTGTTAAGCTCGACTTTTGTTGTCACTTGAACTATGTACTGATAAAAACTTCCTTATTGGAAGACACGTCGATGCTCTGTGTGCAATGATTCCACAGAATCTCATGTTTACCAGTATATGCACCAACGTGGGAAGCTCACAATACGAGTTAAATGCTATTCTACCTTTTGCTTGCCCGGTGAAGCAGAAGGGAAACTTTGGATGTGGAGCCGATGTTTAAAATGTGAGCGTTCTACGAGGAGAGTGGTGATGTCAAATGCAACCCGCTGTTTATCATTAGGAAAGTTTTTGGAGCTTTTCTTCTCAAGTCACTCCACTTCTATCAAATTATCGAGCTGTGGACATTCTATGCGCAAGGATTATCTTTACTTTTATGGGTATTGTGCTGTGATCCTAATAACTGGCATTTGTGCATTTTTTTGTTTTGTGTATTTGTATCCGTAGTAATCTGTATGGGTGTTATGCAGATTGGGCCCCATGGTGACAATGTTCAGATACTCACTGCTAAAAATCTACACCGTGTCTATGCCTCCTCCTGTTTTGGACTTCAACAAACAGAACGGAGATTGGATGGAGAAAGAAGTTAAAAAGGTTCGTCAGCTGTCTTAATTAGCTTCTTGCTTACCAGTATCGGAAGTGACCTTTTCAATGGATTTCTGCAGGTGTTAGAAAGAGGTATCTTGCTGTTCTCGGAAGTTGAAAACATGTTGCCGAAAATCAAATCTTTATTTTGCAGCTTAAACCAAGGTTTAGATCATACATGTCCACTAAAGGAATTATCAGAAGTTGAAGAGATGTTAATTCAGGAGAGGTCCGATTTTGAGGTTAGTGGAGCTGTCTTGTTAATTACATTTGTTTTGAGTTTCGCTGGTACTCTTTGCCCGCTTCTAGATTCCTCTTATTATCCTCCATTTCTACTTAAAAAAGGAAATATAGTCATATGTTAGGATTTTTACAATCCTGGAAAACCTTTTAACTGTAACTTTACTATTTTGCCAATCATAAGCTCTATTCAACTAAAGAATTTTAGGATGTCTCCTAAAACCACAGAATCCTTAAGGTATTAAGCTTGGGTTGTCAAAAGTGCCTTGACCAGTAGATATTGCTCATGCTCCTTTCTCTTATTTCCTGCATTCGCGCTCTTACTCATTTAGATGATCTAAATTAATCAAAAGTGAAAGTCCTAGGTGTCTACGTCCGATCTTCAGAAATTAATCAAAAGTGAAAGTCCTAGGTGTCTACGTCTGATCTTCAGAAATAGGTTTCTTTCTCATTACCATGTTATCATCTTACATGATGCTATTGCTGAGATCATTTTTCCTGTTGTGTTTAACAAAACCAGGATCTCATTCAAGTATATTTTGATAAGGAACGAGCTGGGTGCACAATGCATGAGATGCTCAGCTTGAATCGTTTAATCCGGGAACTTGTTCTTGAGTCATATATTTGGGATCGGCGCTTCCGTTGTCTTCAGTCTACTGATCCCAAAATGATTAACACTTTAAAGTCAAGAAAAGCAATCCATAGAGAGCAAGTACAGTTGCAGAAGGATGATATTTCTGGTGAAATAATCGAAGAAATAAGTACGATCCATCCTGGTGAAGAAGTTTCTGGCGTAGCATCTGTGACATGTGTTGCCAACATCACTGATGTGGTGTCTGATCACGGTAATGCTGGGAATGACAGAAAATTTGATCAAATATGTAAGGCAGCAAATGAAGATTCCATTAAAGAATTCCAAGATCCTGTGGAGCAACTGAAAAGGGCACCTTTAAGTTCTATTCTTGGGGCAGATGATACACTCGTCGAAAGATTAAAAGATGATGGGGTCACTCTTATTGAATCGTCAGCATCCACTGCTGGAAATGATTCTTTGATAGGCCAAGGCTCTACTATTGGACTATCTCAACGCTCCTCTAGTCTTCCTTTACTTACTTCAGACCCTCCGAAAGTTGCCAATATAGAGCGTCATGGGTTACCCATGGGTGAGACTTCAAAGTCCACGTTTAAGGAGCTATTCAATTTTGCTGACTCTGAAGAATGGGTCTGGAATCCATTTTCAAAAACTCGAGAGGCATACATGCAAGATCTCCAGAAAAACTACTTACAACGTAAGTTTGAACCGATCAGTAGGTGTACTCCAGAAATTCTATCTACTGCTACTCTACTGGTGTCCGAGGAAAGATCCAGGCTGCATATTCCAGTTTCCCCTGATGCCAAAATTGTGTCAGTCTATGAGGATGAAGCTACAAGTGCAATTGCAGGAGCTTTAGCCATATTGCATAACCGACAACATGAAAAGGTGGCCTTTGATATCTCTATTGCATCGCCCCATTGGCCTCCAACACGTTCTGCAGATTCAGGAGTATCTTCGGGGGAACGTGTTTCATCAACAAAGTTATTCTCGAGCTCAAGCATCGATGTCTCATCAATGGGGGATTATCTTTCATCATTGGAGGCATCTCATTTAGAGATTCATCTAGGAGATGCGAAACATTCAGGGAAAAGTAAATACTCTGTGGTTTGTATATATGAAAAGGAGTTCCGTGCTCTCCGAAAACAATGTTGCCCATTCGAAATCGGCTATATCGCTTCTCTAAGCCGTTGCAAGAATTTTGATGCAAAAGGAGGAAAGAGTGGTTCATTCTTTGTGAAGACAATGGACGACAGGTTTATCGTCAAGCAAATTAAGAAGATAGAATATGATTCCTTTTTTGAGTTTGCCCCAGATTATTTTAAGTATGTGAACCAGTCTCTTAGCTCAGGCAGTCAGTCGTGCCTTGCAAAAATATTAGGGATTTATCAGGTCAGTTTTCCTACAATCTCTATACATTAAGCAGCTTCATTGTCAGAGTGAAATTCTGATGGATATATTTATGTTATTCTTTATTGTAGGTTACTATAAGGCAGACCAAAAGTGGAAAGGATCTGAAATATGACTTGATGGTCATGGAGAATATTATTTTTAATCGAAATATAACACGCATGTATGATCTCAAAGGTACGCAGTATGCACGATACACTCCACATGCAGATGGCAAGGAAGTCTATCTGGATGAGAACTTCGTTGAAGACATTAGCATCTCTCCGTTGTTTATGAGTCAAAAAACTAAGCAACATTTGCAACGGGCTATTTGGAATGACACATCTTTCCTCACTGTAAGTATGAAGTTAAAGTACTTCTTTCTTTGATTATATATCGCCAACTAAAAATAAAGTATAGGAGCTGAGCAATCTGTGTTTTGTTGATATCTTGCAGTCCATTAATGTCATGGATTACTCTTTGATTGTGGGAGTTGATAACCAGAAAGGTGAACTTGTATGTGGCATTATTGACTATTTAAGACAGTATACCTGGGACAAACAACTTGAGTCATGGGTGAAGTTGTCCCTCGTTGTTCCAAAGAATGTGCAACCTACAGTTATCTCTCCTAAAGAGTATAGGAAAAGATTTAAAAAGTTCATGTCTATGTATTTCATATGTCTCCCCTGATATATAAAAGTGCCTGATCAAGCGACGAAGATATGATGTGTCATCCCAACTGTAACACAAATGAGAGAACAAGCATAATCTCAGCTCTCTCGTCTCATCTTAGCTCTCGTCTGGTTTTATTTATATATACATACATGTCCATTTTTGAAGGATCTGTAAATAGGTCGACGGTAACTTCAAGTAGATGTCAGATACAACTTATACAAATCCCAAGTTTTGCGTTTCAGGATATTTCAGGGTCTTGGTTCATTTTATGGCCCGTTGTGATTCATTTTTTGTACCTTTTGTACTTAGCAGTATAAAAGAGTTTGTAAGAATACAAATATAACAAGAAAGGTATATGCAAATTGGATGTAAAGCTGCACTTTATACAACTTAATGATGTGAAGTGCAAAAGAGATTGTAAGGATACAAATATAATAGGAAAGGTATATGCAAATTATTTGGATGTAAAGCTGCATTTTATACAACTTAATAATGATTTAATGATTTGTTCATTTATGTGCTCTTTAATAATATATAACTTGCCATTTATGAAACAACTGTCGTGATGTAATGTTTAATCAATCTTGGATTTTTTTAATTATTTCCATAGACAAAAGAGTTACATGGATCGTTTCTCTGGAAATAATTAAAAAAATCCAAGATTCTTTCAATCTGATTAAACATTGCATCATCATGGAATTCTCAAAATTCTAAACAGGAAACAGATTAGACAAGTGGTTTTCAAAATAATCATTGGGCTCCACCAGGTCCAGTATATGGCTTTCAGTCTGGATTTTATCAAAAATATAGGGACATTGTAGCTGATGACACTGTGTCTATGGTTGGACATTTCTTCAGGTCGAGTTGCATGTTAAAACATGTAGACCAAACTTTCCAAGCTTTATCCCTAAACAGATTTGTGTTGAGACTCCAT
Organism: Papaver atlanticum; assembly: GCA_023531105.1. Classification (NCBI taxonomy): domain Eukaryota; kingdom Viridiplantae; phylum Streptophyta; class Magnoliopsida; order Ranunculales; family Papaveraceae; genus Papaver; species Papaver atlanticum. Next base: position 6,456,050 of record JAJJMB010000948.1, read on the forward strand.
CGGGTTTTTTAGGCCTATAAGCTTGCATAATATATCTTATATTTAGAATTCATAATTTGATTGGTATCATAAATAAAATCAACGAAGTGTCTGGTCAAATGGTCAGTCTCAATAAATCAAATGTACACTTCAGCAACAATCTAGGTGAAGTGTACATTTGATTGCCTGTGTTAGTTTGGTCTAGCATGTTGTTGTTTTGATGCTTTCTTTGTTGTCGTTTTTTTTTTTTTCTTTGAGTAAAAAAAAAAAATCTAACCGAAGAAGATAAGCAAGACATTGCCAACATTCTTAAGATGAATATCACACCTTTCAATAAGAAAAATTTAGGAATCAACTCATTGATAAAAATATTTGGAAGAAATTATATGGAGAAAATAAACTTAAAATTACAAGCTTAGCAAGGAAAGTTAATAAATCAAGCACGCAGAAGTCCACAAATTCAAGTTGCAGTGAATTTCATGTAACAAGCTTAGGTGGCAGTTGAGTAGGCTTTTGAAAAATATCTTGGAACACATGTAATAATGGAAGTAATATGTGTCAGGAGTATTGGGTGTTGTTGTAGATGAAGAAATAGAAAATAAATGATCCACAATACCATGTGTAGTTTTAGAAAAACATTCTTGATCGCATCACCGCTGATCATAAATAGAGAAGATGTTGGAGTTCTTTCTTGCAAAGTGATTCTCTTACTATTGTACCTAAAGGAAATACTCAACTTGGAAAAATTAAAGAGCACATCACCAAATGTCTTGAGCCAATCTGCACCCAGCACTATGTCACATCCTCCTAATGGTAAAACCCTCAATGAAGTCCATGGTGATATGTTTCCAAGCATGATCAGGTACAGGGAGAGGTTGAAGTAGTCCAGCAGCAGTGATTTGATCACTTATGTTTCTTTGACAAGTGTCACAATGAAAGACAAATTATAGGACATCTTTCTTCATTCTTTTCCAGTAAAAATATCCTTTAGCCCTGACATAAGTTGCATGTATTCCAGAGTGTCCTCCAATAGCAAAATTATGTAAAGATTCTAAGAGAGTTTGCCTAACATTACTGTTAGAGCATTGCTTGGTTGAACCCACCAAGCGTTGGTATGTCAAGTTTGGTTGTCATATTTTAGTGTGTCAAAACTCATCTAAGAGTCGCTTGATTATGTACTGGAGACAACTTCGTTTAGGTTAGACTAGAAATTCTAGGAATGTTGAGACAGACAAGTATTACTCGAAGACCTGAAGAACGTGAAGAAGTAACGAGCTACAACGACGACATCATCCTTCCTCTTGAGGTTAGTAATATTGACTTGAACTGTTTCATTCCTAATGTATCTTTCAAGTCGTGATATATTGAAAACATAACTACGAAGCTATGTATTGGATATATTACTCTAGTAGTGAGACATGATCACATGATCATAGTATTGGGGAATTAGACTACGAAGTATATAACGCTTATCTTTTGAACTTCGTAGATATGACATTGACATAATCTTATGAATGTTGTTATGATTATGTGAATGGGTAATGGTGAAGATTTCATTCTAGGAAACAATGTTTTACATTTGTTTAAAGGAAGTACATTCATGAACTTGTTTTATGAATCGAAAGGTAAATCGCTAGGCTTATTGGTACGGCTATTCAGTGAAAATCTTTGGATTACCAATATATGTGAGATGGTAGAACCAATCATAACTTTGTTATGTATCTTGGTACAACTAATCACAATGCTTGACTTATGATTTGGTATGACTAGTTTTGATTAATTAGTGTAACCGATCCTAAGTAATCACCTGAGATGGTATGATCGATATTTGTAATTGGTGTGACCGATCCTAGTAACTGGTGTGACCGATCACAGAGAGTTGTGTAATCGATCCTTGTAAATGGTGTAACCGGTCCTAGTAATTGGTGTAACCGATCCTAGTGACTGGTGTGACCGATCACAAGCAATACCATGAGTATATGGTAACCGGTCCTGGTAATTGATGTAACCGATCCTGGTAATTGATGTAACCGGTCCTGGTAACTTGTGTGACCGATCACAAGTATTTCCATATTAGGGTACAACCGATCCTAGTGATTGGTAGAACCGATTGAACCCATGGATGTGATTTGATATTTGATCAATCACATAGTAGTCTTGGAAAACAGGTGAATCAATTCTAAACTTGTTTGGAAGTGTGGTAAAACCGATTCCAAGAATGTAAATATGAAAGATGATTTACAGAGAAAATATGTCAACATACTTTGAACACGGACAGTAACTCTTATCATTTATTGTTCAAAGATATTCCTTAGTACTTAAGGAGATCATGTACTGAAATAAATTAAGAATCTTTTAATTAAGGTTTTTAGTTATATATGCTTTTAATTTCCAGCAATTAAATGCATATCTCTAGAGAATAAAAATTAGTAATGTGCATTTACTAATTTGAGATTTTCTATTGAGAGATTTCGGAAAATATTGGACAAGCATTTACTAAAATTATGAAAACCGAATCTTGTCATTCATTGCATATCTTGAGAATATTTTCGGTTTTGGAAATTCCTTGGTGTCTAAACTTCCTTGGTCTATAAATACCTAAGTATTCATTTCTAGCAAACTATCCTAAGAGCCATGCAAACTTTATCTTTTTGTTATTTCTAGTGGAGCCGTCTATTCGGAGAGGAAAGTACCCTAATTAGGCGAAATATCTTACGACAGCTCGTTTAAAGACTTCTGTGGAATCAACAAGCTCTACGAATACCGTCGGTGGGAAACTAGATAATTGCAGTGTTATTAGTTTTCGATTGATTTGATTGACTAACGGTTGTTGAAACTTTGATTGCACCTAGTTTGTTTATTCTTGAGAATCTTTTCTTATGATATAAGATTCACTCAAACTAGATCGAAGTATCGACGGGATCTTTAGAACTGTTTGTAGATCTAAAGACATCTTGTGATAATCCAATGTTAACACACTTCGTTCGGTGCGTGATTGATCACAATAGATTCAAGTGGTGTTGTGCAGGTTTTAATTGAAGATTAAAGAAGATTTGAAGACGAAGAAGATTTCTTATTGGTTTCTCATATATTTGTGTTGCACAAACCTTGATCGGCTAGGATCCAACTAGAATCGGATTTATTCGATTGATAGTTACGTGAGATCGGCATTCACAATATATCTCCTTGAGATTTATTTGGATTGAGTGCGAATCTAAACTTGACTACTTTTGTAGTTATTGGATATATTGATCTAACCAGGCAAATGAGTTTATTAGCTTAAACGGAAGAGCCTTTGCATATGACTTGAGATATCTTATCTTAAAGAATCAATAGAGTTATTACCAAACAGATTTGTTGTTCCTTTACTGTTTGGAATACGATCCAAAGGAATTGTTCCAGTGCGTGCACTCATCAAAGTCGGAAGCGTAGGGATACTAAGGAAACTAAGTGAACTAGGGGTAGTTTCTTGGTCTCAACTATACGAAGTTGGTTTAGATTTTGTATAGCGGCTTAATTATGATAGTATTCAATTCTGGACTAGGTCCCGGGGTTTTTCTGCATTTGCGGTTTCCTCGTTAACAAACTCTTGTTGTGTCTTTTACTTTTCTATTTCCGCAATTATAATTGTTTATTATAATTAGAAGTAAAATACACAAACGTTAACTCCGCTTTACTTGATAGTGATCCTATAGAGTTTGGTTAAGTCTTAACCTATTATCAAGTAATCACACTTTGGTAGTCGTATTGTCTCGATCTCGTATCCATAGACAATCACACAAAGTGTGAGTACCGATTTGTAGTATTGTCTCGACTTTGTCCATAGACAATCACTTTCGGTAAGAGGACTTATAGGTGGATAAATAAAAGATTATGGTGTATTTGGGTACCCTCGTCTTTTCAGTTACCTCCAGCTCCAATGTAAAGTTTGTTCTTGTATCTTAAAACTCCCACCTTATAAGTGAAATGTTCAATGCTTGTTGGACACAGAAGTAGTTGAGAGATAAGACTGGCTACTTTTGTATCATTCTCATAGATAGACATCACCTCTTGGACCCATGTTGGTGTAGAGACAGCAAGAGAGTTACAAGTAGCCAATTATGTAGGTCTTCTAGAGAGAGCATCAATAACTATATTGTCAGCTCTCTTCTTGTACTGAATTTCATAATCAAAACCTAACAGTTTCATGAGCCATTTCTGTTGTAGAACAGTAGTAATTTTTTGTTTAAGGTTGTACTTGATGCTTTGATGGTCAGCCTTGATAGTAAATTTGTTATTCTGCAAGTAATGCTTCTACTTCTACAGCCATGACAATAGCTAAAAACTCCTTCTCATAAGTAGACAGAGCTCTTGCTCTAGGATCCAATGGCTTGCTGAAATAAGCAAGTGGTTTTCCTTCTTGAAGTAAAACTGCACCAATGCACAAATCACTAGCATCACTTTCAACCACAAATGGTTTGTTAAAATCAGGTAATGCTAAGATGGGTGTGTTGACCATAGCTTGCTTCAGTTGTTCAAAAGCAGTTGTTGCAGCTGGATTCCAGTGGAATGATTTTTTCTTGAGGAGATTAGTATGTGGATTACTAATAGCTCCATACTGTTGAACAAACTTTCTATAATAGCCACTAAGCCCTAAGAAACCTCTCATCTCTTTAATAGTAGTTGGTTGTGTCCAATTTATCATGCAAGATATCTTGTTAGGATCGGCTGAGCCACCTTCAGCTGTAATGATGTGACCAATATATTCCAATGAGGATTGACCAAAACAACATTTAGATAATTTACCAAAGAGATTATGTTGTCTTAGTAGGGAGAACGTATGTCTCAAATACTCCAAATGCTCAGTCATATTGGAACTATAAATCAGAATATCATCAAAAAAGACCAACACAAACTTCTTCAAAACTAGTTGAAAATATTCATTCATCAATGCCTGGAATGTAGCTGGAGCATTTGTAAGTCCAAATGGCATTACCTTGAACTCATAATGTCCTTGATGAGTTCTAAAAGTTGTTTTGTGAGTGTCTAAGTCCAACACTCAAATTTGGTGGTAACCATTTCTCGGATCAATTTTGGAGAAGACTGACTTAAGCTCATATAGAATTTCTTCAATAATATGTATAAGAAATTTGTCCTAAATGTTGATGTTATTCAGCTTTCCATAATCCGCACAAAATCTCCAAGAATCATCCTTTTTCTTGACCAAGATAATATGAGATGCAAAAGGACTGTGACTAGGCTGAATTATCCCAGAATGAAGCATGTCTTTGACAAGAGTTTCCACTACTCCTTTTTGAATATAAGGATACATGTAGGCTCTTTGATTGACAAGTAAGGAGTTGGGTTGCAAGGGAATTGTTTGGTCCAAATTTATTTTAGGTGGCAGTTGAGTAGGCCTTTAAAAATATCTTGGAACTTATGTAATAACAGAAGTAATATGTGTCAGGAGTATTGGGTGTTGTTGTGGATAAAGAAATAGATTATAAATGACCCACAATACCATGTGTAGTTTTAGAAGGAAAAAAACATTCTTGACTACATCACCACTGATCATAAATAGAGAAGATTTTACCTAAAGGAAATACTCAACTTGAAAATATTAAAGAGCCCATCACCTAGTGTATCCAATCTATCCCTTGATGGAAAAACCCTCCAGTTTTCTACAAATTTATGTCCTTGCATGACCCATTGAAGATGTGAACATATCCCAATACTGACTGTTCTTTCTCCATTAGCAACTGTGACCACCATGGGAGAAGTTGGTGTAATGTGGCACTGAAGTGAAGCAGCTAGAGCACTGTCAATGAAGCTGGTGATGCTGTCAATATCAATTAGAATGGACACTTTATGTTTGTTAATAATACCATGAATTCTAATGGCATCCCCAGGGGCATTATCAGTAAGATCATGTAAGGAGATCTCAATGTCAGACTGCACTAGAGATCCAACGGCTTCTTCAAAAACTTCCTCCTCTTCTTCAGTGTCCTGTGACACATTCTGGTCAATTTGTAACATAAAAAGCTTTTTTTTACCCTTACAAAAGTGACCTGGTCTGTAGACATCATCACAATTATAGCATAATCCTTGAGATTTTCTTTTGTTCATCTCCTCTTATGTGAGCCTTTTAATTGTCGGAGGTTGGATTTGATTTTGATGGGGGGTGGGTGGGTGGGTGGGTAAGAGGACCCTGGAGTAAGAATGGGTTTAGGTTGGAAATTGTTAAGTGGGTATTGGTTTTTGAGGTGAATGAGGTATTTAAGGATTTGGTAAATGGTTTAGCGGCTGCAACTGCTAAATTTATTTTATGTTCTTGTAGTCTAGCCAGAGAGAAGACATCTGACAATTTTTTTGGGTGGAACAAAGATACGGATTTTCCTATCTCATCCTTAAAGCCACTAAGAAAGCTCATAACAAAGGAAGCTTCACTTAGGGAAGGGTTCATGTTAAGCATTAGTGCCTTTAATGATTCAAAGTCTTCATAATAGTCATCCATAGATTAACTCTGCACCAATTTATTAAAACTACCAACAAAATTTTCCTCAACATGATTTTCAAATCAAGCACATAAATGTTGAAATAAATCAAGCCATGTAATTATATTTCTATTAACTTGGAAATTGAGAAACCATTTTTCAGACTTACCCTCAAGATAGATTGCCACAATATCCACTATCCCGTGTTCTTCAATGTCATTTAGTTGAAAGTATCTTTCACTCTTCTGGATCCAATCTCTAGGATTATCTCCATCAAATCTTAGGAAGTCAATCTTTGGTATACGATGATGATGGGAGAGAAACCAGGTTGAGGTTGAAAAACAAAACTCTAAGCCTCAAATGTATGAGATCCACTAGCAACATTAGGATTGGGCTGTTGTTGATGAGTAAAAGGTCTACTGAATAACTTAATTAGGTTTCTATTGTTTTCCTGTAATGTGTTGTGGAGATTAGTAGTGAGAGTGGTTGCCAGAAAATCGAACTTAGTAGTTAGATCGGCAGATAACATAGTGAAATCCGTTTGGAATTTCGATTGTGAAGATTTTAATTTAGCTGCATCTTCCTAAACCTTCTTCAAAGTCCTTGTAGATGATTTTAAAAAAAAAATTGGATAGGTTTTGAACGGCTCTGATGCAACACAGAAGGATAAAATTGGTGATAAACATCTCCTAAATCAAAAGATTCAGGCCAAATTCGAGCTCAAGTAGCGCAGCCAACAAGGTTTTATTTCAATTAATTTTCCGATAATGAGAAGAAGACTTCTTTTACAGCTTTTAAGGCAAATGATTAATCATAATCCAGCATTATTGGATGATAGACGCATGCCGACATCTCAACGGACACACTCAAACCTAACTAACGACCCAACGAAATTACATAGGCACTCAAACAAGACTCAACTGGCAGACTCCGGGGTACCCTTAACAGAGGAATACAACGAAAAGTTTGACCATTCTGATTGAAATATTGAAAGTCCTAAAAAATCGCCTATGACAATTATTGTAGCATCGTCATTGTAATTAGCCGATGATGGTTATTGCAAGATCGTCACGGTTAACTAAAATGTAGTGCAGATTTTTCACTGAAAAAGAGCAAAACATTAAAACGGAATAAATAAAATAAAATAATGAAGAAAACGTGCCACAAACCTAGGAGGATAGAGGGGTAATGAGGTAATTCTACAACTTTTAGGCACCCCTTATCACACCATTTTGGTTGGGAATAAATCCGTATCCGTTTTGGTATATACCCCGATCTGGCCAGTGAAAAAAAGGCCCTAGACTATTACTAATAATACCTACTGATACATAGAATTTTCCTAAACCACACTTTTAAGGGAGTGATTTACACAGACCAAATCGTCTAATTTATTGCCATCCATTTTATACAGGGAAACGCCTCTCATCTCGATATGGTGTTGTTGAGCTTCCTTTCTTAGGCTTTTGAATGGCATGACTTCCCACTTTTTGTAGTTAGAATTTTTGCGTGTTTCACTCATGTCAGGTGATCCTGAGATAGGTCCACTATTGTCGTAGCCCACGTTGCTCCATATTTTACAGCTGCCGAATGGTCCTAGGGTGCCATTCTGTCCCTCTTGGCTTCTCTTTAGGTGCAACGCAGCAGTATGAGCTCTGTTTATCGTCTCCCGACTTGGAATACCTGACCAATCTTCGTTCCTCTCGGATCTCATGGGAGAATGAATCCTAATAACCTGTGCAATCAAATCCAAATTAACCCAATCACTTAACTGTACATAACCATAGATGAACTTGCGAAAGAAACAAAAGTTTGTGAACGATGATTACCCCAAGACACTCTAATAGTTGATAGTAGGCCCGTCCTTGCAGGGGATTGTGCCCTTGTCTAGGCGTGGAAAAGTAGCGAGTCCTACACGACAGCAAATGTGATATGACTTCACAAATGTCCTGATCAACAGTTAATTATGCACGTGAATTTAAGGCGCACCAGCAAAATAAAAACTGACCATTCAGTATAGCCTGGGTCTACTGTAAAACCATATATGTTGACTATATCACACATGGAGAGTGCTAGTTCTATCGATTTCATTCCAGTCCCTTTGGCACCTCTTCGCAGTACAATACCTTGGAAGAGATAGACTGGATTTGTGATGCCCTGCAATATGCACGCAATTGAATTAAATCTGGTGAGGAGCACGGAAGCTCTTAAGTGAACCGTTTCATCCACAACGAATTTAGAGGTGCATACTGCAATGTTACATCTACCACCTTGGAGGTAGAACAGTAGCAGCAAAACACAAGAATCCAAAAATTCATAGAAGTATGTAATATGGCTGAGCATGCATTTCATACCGTAGGCAGTGATGTGGATAAGTAATGAATGGCTTGCTTTTTAATACATCCATTTCTCAGGAAATTAGAGTTTGGATATTTAGGTCTAATGAAATGCAATTTTTACCTTTATCATGTCGTTGAAGTCTTTATGGGTCACACTTTTAATAATGAGCACCTCATCAGCTGCAAAGTCAACATATTTATAAGGAGAGGAAAGAAAGCAATCTAACTTTAACATGCTGCTCATAAGCGAATTACTGAACAGAAAAATAACTACTAATCTAGGATTCCCGAATCAGAATGGGAAAAGGAGTATACATTGTCTGGTACTAAGTCTTAATCTAGTCACAAGTTTTCTAGCATTCATTTTTGCATTCCTACTTCCACCTGAACTTTTAGAAACATTAAAACTTGCACAAAGTACTCCTTGACACTAGTGCCATCGGTTGATCATAGCTGCAAATATGCTGATAAATCAATCAACTCCATGGTGATTTCCAATTACCTGCTAGAGGCTTACCACTCATAATCTCTCAGCAGCATCGCCTTTGTTATGGTGATCTTTACCATTAAGTTAACCAATCATCACTTCATGTGTGGTCTCAGATTTGTTTTGCAGACATATCAGGATATCACATGTTACAATAGAAATGACCCTAAATTTTAGGCAATAATAACCACAGATTCTATTTACATCCTTGTTGATAGGATTGTCTTAAGGGTAGAGATATATAGGGGGTAAATGTCATCCAAACAGAAGGCGCATTCATCGGCATCCTAACTTGTTCGGTACAAAGAAAAAGGCTAAGTACACAACTAAAATCCAACTTACCAGATCCATCAAGAATTTCAACCATTTTACGAGCAGCACCCCTCACAACTAGGCGGAAGTCTCTCTTCATACCAATATGCTTGGCATATTTCTGGATTTTAATCACAAATTGAAAATCAATAGCTGAATCATAAAGGATATTTGGTAAGGTATACGTCAAATAGGTAAACAAAATGGAGATTTGAGAATGCAACTTGGAGTTGGCATACACAAAGGAAATTTAAATATATACCTTATTTACAGGAGCTTCGTTTTCTCGTATTACTGCATCGTGACTGTCAATTTCTTCTCCAAATTCAGTCTTTAAGAGATCCCCTGAGTTTCCAACGACTGCACATCTCTCAAACTGGCGTGGGTGAAACGGAGGTGTTGACGGTAACAGCACGTTAAGGTGCTCCTCACATAGAGAACGGTTGTAGCATTTATCTGCTCCCCTACATCAAATGAAAAGGAGGAATGCTTACTGATACTCCAAATATCTTACAGTTATAAGATATTCAGCCAATATGGTCCATATTGAGTAGTGCAAAATCAAAAGAACAAACTGGATGGGTCAAGAATCAATGATCATACAGTTGCGCAATCCGTTGAGCTGCATAGGTAAGCCATCCTTCTGGACGGGTATCGAGATATTCTCTCGTCAACACTGTCGTCATATTACGGTACTGCATGCTGGTGGTGTTAGTGCACAAGAATCCTCAGAACAACAAAAGTATCAAGATAGAGAGAAGGAACCCTAACCTGCTCCCACAAAAGAATAGCCTCACACACATCATAAGGGTACTCCAACGGTTCATGTTTTTTGAACTGCTTGTTGAACTGTTATAAATAAGAAAAAGTTAGAGAGAAAGACTTCAATTATAAATGAACTAGCCCAAAAATTAGAAAGAGAGAAGTCAGAAGAACCAAAAATTAGAAGTTCAAAGAGGTACTAACCCAAGTGCTGTTTGTGCCTTTAGGATATTTCAGGACCAATTTACAGTGGTCAATAATATGTGCAGTAAGTCCAAGTCCTCTATTAGCCTACATGCAAGTTGTAGATCAATACGGGTTCATAGAAGTTAGCTATAAGGTAACCAATCCAAAGACGAAGTACGAGAAGTATAATTCAAATAGAAAATCAGACTTTCTAAACGATCGACAAAAACAACCAGAAAGCTGTAATAAAAAAGCACAGAGGATAGCTTTAATATGATTATGCTGTAATTTTCAGATACACCATATACTCAAGCTAGAACAAATGGTACCCTATTCTGTGTCTTTATTAAGTTAGAATCCTGATATAACTTCAACTAAATGACTTTTCTATACTTAGTAAGTGCGCGTCTCTAGTAAAACCGCCGGGAATTGAACCCACTGCCTGAGATTAAAACTCACCTGATCCTCAGCAATTAACCACTCTGCTATTCTCGTCCTAAAAGAAAAAGTACACAAGCGTAATTAAGTATACATGTCGAAGTTTCTTTATATAATTTCGCTTCAATCACTTTGGTTTCTGAGAAATTGGTGCATCCTAAATATGGCAGACCAGTTAAGTAACTAACATTGAAATCTACTGGGGCACAAATCTTTGTTGTTTAGATAATGCAACTGAAAAGAGTAAATTTCTGTGAACGTCGACTTTTTGTAGGGTTATATTATTAAGAATTCAATCTCGAAGAAACTTACAGACCCACTTCGTTGCTGATTAGTAATATTGTACCCAATCATATGGTAGGTTACTGACAACTTTTTCCCCCGGTGATGAAAATTTCTCCTAAGCAGTAAAGGTAGTAACACAAAACTTGTAAACATGCCATACTTAAAGTATTTTGCTTTAAAATTGCATTCTGTGATAGCGCTGAAAATTGTTCCTTTTAGTTGCATTACCATACTCACAAATGCATATATATTGTGACCAAAAAGTGTGGCGCAATTTTCAGAAAGATAACAGCACCGTCGCAAGAGAATGACAGGAGACAAACCAGAAAAAGATAGTTGTTTTGCCTCGTCTGTCCATTACGAAGCCAGACACTAGAGCGACATTGGAAAAACAAGCTACGCAATCATGATGACAACAGAAACTCAAATTTGAATCCTGAGATTGGAATATTCAGCTCAATAGGCCTCAAGTCCAAGCTTGTTAAAGCAAGACTGCTCCGGTGCTTCCCTGACCCTTTACTTAGCTTTATAGGTATACTACTAACTCATGTACCAGGCTTTACCAGTGAAATGAGACACTCATGAATCCTAATTAGAAACACTAGTTATTTTATTTATTTATTTTTTGATCAAAATCAACAGACAACCTATCAAACACTTAAAGAGCAACTTAAATCAACACAATCAAAATACAATTTCAAGATATATCATAATCGAATAAAGTATAAATCAGATCATCAGTGAAGTTGAGCATCCATTTTATAGATCTAAATTAATACTACTACACCATTACTGTGACGAAGAAATTGAAAGAAGAAGAAGAAAAGAGTTAGTTACTACTTACAATACATTGCTGAACATTAGTTTGGAAATCAGAGAGAATCTTGATCTCAACTCGGTTTATATAATACTTTTCGTAATCTGAGAAATTTGAAGTCTGAATTGCCAGAACCACAAGTGTAAATATCACTACAACACAAATCAGAAGTGGTATTATCGGTCTTGAGTTTGTAGATGAAGACGACGACGACGAAGGAACCCGTATTCGTCTCATTCCTTTGAAACGAGTTATGGATCCGAGTTTGAGGTGTCGGAATGAAATCGGTTTCAAATTTTCTGGCTTTGTAATGAGGGGAGAAGAAGCGGAGGAGCGAGGACGGTAGAAAAACACGTGAAAGAAGCACGTGATGGAATCTTTGTGTTATGGTCAAAGCGCGTTGACTGATAGAATTTTCAGATTTTCCTTTTCCGGTTTGGCTTCTATTTTTTGGTGGTTGCCTTACTCCGTTCAGATTGCAATTCCGATCTTTTGGAAAAACTATAAGCAGAGACCCACGAGATGTATGTAATGCACAACACAGTTGCTTTACGCAGGGTTTGAATTTTATCACTAAGGGGATCAATTATATTGAAACAATGTCTTTCTCAACAAGTTCCCGTAAGAAAGGAATTTTTTGGAGTGTCTTACTACCTAGTGAAACAATCTTGGAAGAAAATTTCTGGAGTGTCTTACTACCTAGTGAAACAATCTTGGAAGAAACTGATACTGAGTCCATCCTGTCTGTGGAAAGGATTTACAACACTTCGGTAGAAGATCATCTGATTGCTTTAGTTGATGAGTACGCTAAAGATCACGCTCATATTTTGTTCAAAATTGAGCAGATTTTGAAGTATGTTCAGGGCATTGAAGAAAGGTTGGAAAATCATGAGAAGAATGACAAAGGTATTAGTAGTAAAGGATTTCCCAAGTGGGACTACTTTTTTTCAAACGTTTGATGAGGTGTGAACAATTTATTTTGCACGTATTTGTCGGAGAAGAACTGCAATAGGTTTAAGTTTAAACTTAATCGCATGTGTCGTTATTACTCAAAAAATAATAGGCAGGTTTGTGTGTAAATTAATTAATTGATGAAATTTATTTTTGTTAAATCTTTGTCTCATTAAGTTATAAGCCTCAAATATAATTAGATTTCATTTACTCTCTGGTAATAAAGGAATTAATGAACAAAATACATCTACTAGTCATTGCTGCTACATGTTCAGATAACCTGGGAATGGCTGAAACAAAATACCCATCAGTCTATCTTTACCTTCTGTGCTCATATCTGTTAAGTTCTTCCACGGCTCTACTTTTGCTGTTTGACTACACCCACCATGAAATTGGACCCAGACCATCGAAATCGATGGATGCCTGAAAATCCCCATTAATAAAACAAAGTAAGAGAGGGAACTGAATAAACACTGCTGCGACAATAAATTATTCCAAACTTATTTTTACACTGAGGTATGCTACTTTACAATGAGGTACAGATACAGTGATGACTTCCCGTTGCTTAGTGTTGCTTATTCAACACTATACCCACAGGGAAAATAATACTTACAGCACATGGCATCGTATAAAAGACACAAGTTTAATTGCAGCAAACAAATTAAACAAGGGTCTGGGTGTCCCTGAACACCCATACCAACAAAACCTTTGAGCTATTGGATGTGAACATCCCATGGCTACAAACTCGTTGTTGTCTTTCTTAAGCTTAGGACAAAATAAACATTTCTTTATCAAAAAATCTAAACCCCTTGGGTGGTTGACCTAACATCCCATCTTTACATAATTCACAATTGTGTTAGCTTAGATCCGGCTATCGGAGTAGTGATGCAGGAATACAAAGTCGTGGCACTTCATCAAAAAGAGATCATTTACCTAATATGATAACCACCGTCACTAGTTACCAATTCTAGACTACTGTGTGGGAAATAATATAATGGTGCATACATAAACATACAGTCCTCAGTCACTCGCACTAATAATAACTGAAGTTAACGCTAGAAGAAGGGCAAATTCCTTGAGAAAAAAGTAAATAAAATGGATGTCAAGGACGAAGGAACTTACAGTAATCACCATTGGGGCAAATGCCTTCGAATCTTTTTCTTGTTCAAGCGGGATAGGAGGATATGAAATTTTGTGAACTCGGAAACGAATCTGCAATTGAGTGGAAGTCGCAAGATAGTTCACATTGACGTAGTAACTAGGGAAACAATTGAACAAAAAATCTAAAAAAATAGATCGTAAGGCTAAACCTCGTCGTCCTGCTCTATGGTTAATTCTACATCGTTATATATCCATGTCCATCTTCCATCTTCACTACTGCAGAGACCAAATGGAAAAACCAAATTACTCGTAAGTTGTAATGAATACAGAAGTAGAACAGTGAAAATAAAAGTAGTTCAAAAAGGATTTTTAATGGAGAAATTTTGATATACTCTCAAGCTAATATGGGTAAAGAACACTTACAACTTGGATGGGTTAGGCAAAAGATGGACGGGTACGGATATATCTTTAAAAAACCCTACAGACACTGCCACCATTGTAGATTTAGAAACTTGTGGAAACAATTAAAGCGACCACCATAAAAAAGAAAAGAAAAATGAAAATAAATTGATCTGATTCACAAAAAGAAATGCTTATATCCTAGAAAACGATTTGCTCTACATACATCGTAAACCATTAGCATCTGATGCGTCAACCTTTCCAGAAAGAATCTCACCCTCAAAAGGACGGAACATGATTAGCCTAAAATCAACCTGCAAAATGAGAATAAAACTCGTAAATGAAGCAACATTTAGTTTCTTTGGTAAGCTACAAGTAGCAATCTTCTTCTTAGATTTGGTGTAACAAAAATATATCTGTTACACATAGAAGGAAAAGAAAAAACTGCTTTTTCAATGGTAAGATGTCACTGTTAACAGTTCATAGCTTTAATAGATCTTCAAGATTAGCAAAAATTAAGATACCGTATAGGTTGAAGCACCATCTCCTGCAAATATGAAGCCGCCCTTAATGGATTTAATGTCATAGACGGAGATGCATAAACCCAACTGTGCGATAACCTTCATAAAAATAGATATGACTCAATACATACTGCTCTTTGAAATCAAGCAAGCACAACAAGAACAACACAGAAAATCAAAAGAGACACTCAAGAAAGAAAATGGTTTTACCTTATCCACAAATAGTTTCTCTAGCTCTCCCCGTATAGCTTCAGGAAGAGGAAGGCTGAGGAGATTAGGAGGTAAACGCAAGGTATGCTCAATTAAACTAAGGAAGAACATTCCGCCTTCTTCAACTGGACCTTCTTTAAACCAAGGATGAGGTGTTATTTGTTTGAAAAACGTTTTATCTTCAATTCAGGCTCAGTGCTATAGTTTGGGATACTGTTAATAACAGTTTCGGCAACAACTGAAAGCATCCATAAGAAACTTTTCAGTCAAAAATGAATTAATGGATTCTCTTAGTATGCCAATTAATTACAAGGTACAAAAATCTTGTCGAAAAAATACAAATTGCAGCTAAAACAGGAAATACCTCCCACATGTTAGAGGAAAGAAATCAACCATCGTTCCTAAGCAAACTGATTTACTAACTAAACAAACCAAGTTGAACCTAGTCACTATCCAGGGAATAATTTTGATTTTATTAAAATATAGTATGCATGACACAGTGGCAACTCTTGGTAAAACGAATCCTAAATCCTATCCCACGCTTATTCGGGATGAAAAACTCATCCAAATTCAGATACTACAATAGAATAATCTAGCTGATTGCTTAACAATACATAACCAGATATTGATGATGTATAAAAATTACGAAATCCGCAAATTCAAACAACTATTACAATTTTTACACACTCAAAGATGACAAATTTGCACTAAAGTCGCATTAATCTCGAGAAAAAGTATAATGCAACAATACTAGAAATCCAAGAACTATGACATGCTTAATATTTGAAACAAGGAGCAGAATCAAATATACTATCATTCGTATTAACATTCAAATAAACAACTATTTGGGTATTTTATCAAACACCTTATATGCATTTTTTTTTTAAACCACTAATCCCTAGTATTCTAAACCAAAGACTAGTAGTAATTATACCTGAGAAGCTGAAATTAAGGAGTAGCAATAAAATCAGAGTTGATCAAAATCTCTGATGAAACCGGTCTAAGTTGAACTGAGGGTTTCTAATGCCTTCCTTACCTCTTGTTGCGGCTCTCCTCTAATCTTTACTTCTTCCTCGATATATCGGCAGTCTGGCGGTGACGAAACTAGCCAAACTCACTCTTATAGGACGGATGTTCCCGCCCAACCTTCTCGGGAGTTCAATTTTTGGTCTACAACAAAACAACCCCAGTTGACGACTTATATTGGACCTTAGGTCATAGAGGAAGGAATCTTTGGATGCACATAGACCTCGGACTAAAATTTTATTCTACAGATTTTAACCAATCCAACAACAGAAAACGTGGACTATTTGTAAGTTGTAACCATGAAGTGGTCGTCTGTAGACCTGATTAGTACATGGTTTATTCGCGCTTTCAGGGGCAGAAACGGTTCCCGACTTTCCCTTTGGACTCAAAATTTGAAAGCATGGGTATGATTAAACTCTGTTAACCACCCTGGAATAATTACACTAAGATTTAATCATATCAAATAATGGTTTAAAGAACAAAATTCCCAAAGCCGAAAAGAACTAATGCAGTTCAAATTCTAATTACAAAGTTGACATCTTTCTGAACAGGGAAAGATGCTTGAAAATTGAGGAAGGTATTTACACCAAAAGAAAGAAAGAAAAGCTAATACCTACGAGAGACATTATCTGGTGGTCTCTGACTGGTTCCGAATCCGTTACCAGTATTAGAAGATGTCCCATAAAACTGACCATCAAAAGGCTGTCCATTAATGATATTGTTATTATTGTTATTGCTATTACAAGGTTGCATCATATTATTACCCTGCAGCTGGACATTTAAGGGTAGTCCACTGGAACCAGTCTGAGGGGTCCAACCACCCGACTGCCAGGGAGAAGCCATGTTTTGGTGGCCTCCTACAAAGCTATGAATCATGTTCACTGGAGCTTGGAAAGGCAGATTTTGCTGTCGTACCATCAATTGACCATGGGGCAATTGCTGCGGTGTTGTCATCGCCACATGGGACACTGTTTGTTGCTGAAAACCATGCATTAACTGCACAGGTAGTGGTGGGGGTGGGGGTAAAGATACTGGAAGACGGGGTGTGTTTTGTTCTGGAGGCTGCCATTCTGGGATATCATCATCATCATTCCAAGGATTATTAACTTCAACCCTGGCACTTCGACCCTGCTGCCAATTCACACCCTTGTTAGATGTAGTTTCATTTTGCCCATACATTTGTATCAGTTCTCTCATTTGCCCAGGAGGGGCAAAAGAGGTTCTTGGAGGAACAGAGGGTTTGGAGGTTGAAAACTGAGAAACTGGGGGATTTGAACCACTAACAAATTCAAATTCCGGCAAGTCGTCATCATCTTTGGCAGTTGCTGGGCCAAAACCTGGTGGAACATCATCAACGGGCTCATCATGCGATGGTAAACGAGAATTTCTGGTGGGAGGCGGACCTAAGATGGATGACATAGGTTTAGTGACTCTGTTAGTTTCCTTTTCTTGTTGTTGTCTCCTTACATGGTTCTGTTTTTTAGAGCTGTGTCTATGATGTGATGAAGAGTTGGGTGATATTGTGGAAGTTATATGCACCTTTCTCCATACAACAATGCCAATCAGGCCATTATCTAAAGCATTAAGTTTTTCAACGTCGTCTTTTGGAATATTCTTCCCTAGCATTTCAACTGTTCTAGCATGAGGTGGACACAAGTAAAGTTCAACAGCAGGCGCAGGCTCTGCAAACCCTACTCGCTCATCAGCAACGTACGAATCAGCCACCTGAAGAGGACAATAGGATCTGAGGTCAGCAAATGAAGCATTAACTCCTTAGTGCCGGGAGAAGTCGATTCTATTTCACCAATCCTCAAGTTAGTTGCCCAAAACCCGTATTTATTAAGACATGACGGTGAAAACAAACTAATTAAAAACCCGATATAGATGCGCGTTGAGAGTATCAGCAAAATAAAATTTGTAATAAACAAAATGATATAAGATGCATCACCTCGCGAAGATATCCACGCCCGCTCTCAGGGGAGTCCTCCTTCCAGGTAATATGTACTACCTGTAGCAGCCAACATCATGAATGGAAATTTTCACTTTAAACGTGCACTACTAAAAGTAGATGAAACATGTGGTTCGTAAACTAAGAAAAGAAACAACGAAGGATACTACTGCAGTATGCTTTAGTGATCAAAAAACAATAACACTGCAATTTGAAGCCTAAAACAAAAATAGTGTAGCATACAGTTGATCAAAAAATCCTATTTCTTTACCTGTGCTACACAAACAGGTTAACATACTGCATAGAGAAAATAAGGACAGGTGTACTCACTAGCGTGCAGGAAGCCCAAATGATAATATGAGCTACTGATAAACAGAGGTTTCTCAAATTTTCAATAACAAATGGCATACCTTGTTAAATTAATACAAATTAATAAGAAGAGTTGACCGACAAAATTCATTAGGAATGACACGGATGCAGTTCTAGTTTGTGTATTCAGATAGTACAATTTTTCCAAGTCAACATTCAAACTTTTATAGTTAGTCTATCATTCAGATTCGCATTTCCTTACAGTTGAATTACATAGAGATACTAAACCCAATGGTACTACAGTCGAGGAGGAATAATGATACACGTAAACTAGAGAAAGTAATGAATAACTGAAAAACAGCATAGGTAAAGCAAAGCAAGGCGCAAAACAACAGAACTGGCGCATTCAAAATTATCTAATGAGAAATGCATTTGAAGCCTAATCCAACTTGGCAACCTCATCGCTTCGTATAATACTTAGGCTATAATGGATATAATGACTTTTACGGGAGTAGTTAAGTTGGCACAAGTGAACTGAAAAAGTAACTCGAAATATTGTTTAGTGTTCAAACTTGAAAGTGATAATGATTAATCAGGTATAAACTCAACAAGAAGAACAAAACAACATACCATAAGTGTGCGACTTCGAGACATAGGCAGTTCTTGGAGAAACTTTCCGAATGCATCAAGCTTAACTCTGCCTTTTATATCAAGGAAGCTTGGCCATTCTTTAGTTGATGCTTTTTCACCACTGTAACAAAGAACAGGAGAAGAGAAAAATGCAATCAGAAGCAATAAGGAACTGAAGATGAAGATGAATGCAACAATTTAGGACTTTAAGAACTGAACATGAGTGCAACAATTTAGGATTTAGTCGGTTAAAAACCTCAGAATTACGAAACAATCATGGGCAGCAGTATGTCTATTCAAGAGAACTTCGCACCATGAGACGACCATCTCTAAAAACTACCGACCTTGACGTGCTTTCAGCTCAGTAAAACTATTCAGGTGTTTAAGGATGTATAAGAATAGATATAGATAAACTACCAAAAGCCTTAAACATGAAAGTACCAATAAGGATAACAAAATAATTGACAAGATCACCGTTGTTGGTTTCGGTGCCATAATTATTACTAGGACTACTCTAGAAAGACAAACATAGTGGTGTTAGATGTTAGTAACGTGTAAACTGGCAAATCATAAAGTGTTACCCACCAACAGTGGTGAAACTTAAGCTGATGAGAAGCAGACCTTATAAAGGAGCCATGAACTGTGACTATGGATGAGACATTCAACTGCAATTTTCCTTCCCATGCATGCTCAATATTAGCTGCAGCACCGTCAAGAGGAGTATTTGATTCAACGAGAACTTCACCAGATTTCAACTTAGTCCTTGCACTACTATGTTCTGGTTCCACTTTGTCAGCTTTGTCCTGGGCAGCAGCTTTATCAACGACGGGAGCTTTTTCGACGGTGGCAGCTTTATCAACGGCAGCAGCTTTTTCCAAGGCAGCAGTTACAGGGTTGACCGGAGTAAGATCAGATGAATCAACCTTTGAATCGGTATCGATGTTCTTCTTCTCTTCCCCCATGGACTCGGATGTTGCAGCTTCCTTTTGCAAGTTCTCAAAAGGCGGCTCAGAATCAAGGGACTCCATGAACTCATCAAGAGAAACTATAGGAGGAAGAAATTCTGGGTCCTTCAATTCATCCATCATCAGTCCCTGCAAGAGATCAGCTCCATCACTTGGAACAGCACTTAAACTACCTTGGTCATCCAAGATAACCTTTTCACTAGAAGTGATTTCCGATCTTTCAGATTTTCCATTCTCATCTGATTTCCGTGGAGTTTCAGCTTCTAATTCTTTAGCTCTTGGTCGAAATTGAGAAAGAGAACTTTCCCCAGCAGCAACCTCAATTGAAGGACCATCATCTTGGTCAAATTCCACCTGAAATTCCCCTTTATGTGTTTTCCGAACCAAACGTCTAATGTCAACTTGTGAATCTGGCAACACCACCATCTGCGCAAGCTCTTCTGCTTTTGCAATCCTCCACTCTGACAATTCCTTTGAAGCAAGTTCCTCCGCAGTCATAGAACAGAGGCGTTCAGGAGAAATTTCACCAGATAGTACTCGTTCTCTCAGCTCAGGGTTACTAGGATCTTTCAGATTAAACAGAAGAGATCTTCCCTTCTCCTTGTATTTCTTGTTAACACCTCCAAATGCTTTGAAAAGCTCAGCTTCGACTCTAGTTGCCAGAGTTTGCGGACAAGGAGATGCTGGTTCACTCTTATTTCCGTCAACTTCATCTTCCAGTTTGGGTCTTTTGGCATCATAACTTGAGCTATCTTCCATAATTTCTATGTCAAGGTCTGATGCCCAGCATAGTCCATTGCCTTGCAAAAGATCATCCTTCACAAAGAAGTTGTTGCTGAATGAAACATCATCATCAAGCAAAGCATACTTATATTGATATTCTTGTGCATCACATTTTG
Source organism: Papaver atlanticum (assembly GCA_023531105.1). Classification (NCBI taxonomy): domain Eukaryota; kingdom Viridiplantae; phylum Streptophyta; class Magnoliopsida; order Ranunculales; family Papaveraceae; genus Papaver; species Papaver atlanticum. Next base: position 6,477,084 of record JAJJMB010000948.1, read on the forward strand.
GGATTGGTGTAGCATCGACCTTATTTCCAGTAGAGAAGATGTCCTGTGATGGATTTAGTGTAGCACTAACATTCTGAGCATAGTCCTGATTTTGTGAAGGTAAGGGCTCCAAGGGCTTTTCAGGAACTTGGCATGAGGCAATGTCTATAGTGGAAGATGTTGATGTAGACATTGAAGAATCCTCAGTGGATGGAATAGAAGTGGTTTGAGCATCAACCTGTGGTTTCTTTTCTGCATTTTTGTTTTGCTCTTCAGAAACCATAGCTAAAGCAGAGGCTAAGGATTCCCTCATTTTTGCTCTGACCGACTCAAATGACTCAGCTCTAGCCTTAGGAGGTTCTGCCTGTGATGGTCGCTTGCTTGGCTTGTTTGGTGCAGATGATTTCTGTGATGCTGGCTTATTTGGTGTCCCAGATATCATTTGTATAGTTCGCTTGTTAGAACCAGATACATGTCCCAAGTTGCTTGAATTAGGTAAACTTGGTGCCTGTTTATTGTTTTGGACTGCAAAATGTTGTAACCCCTGACCCATACTTGGAGAAATTGGTGCTAATTTACCACTTGGAAGATGTTGCAACCTTGGACTTCCTGAATTAACACTCATGGGTGACAGTATGCTATTCGGAATTGTTAAATAGTCAAACATCGGACTACCTGAACTAGGAACAAGTGGTACAAGTTTGCTATTCGGAACTGCTAAATGTTGAGGACCCAGATTGCTGGACCCCATATTGCTTGTACCTAGATTGTTGGACCCCATATTTGTAGTTCCCATGTTGTTAAACATTGATAAATAACCAGCACAACGTAGGCTAGCAGATGTCTTTAGTAATGTGCAACCACCTTCAGTCACTTACAATAGCTACTGTTTGAGCTACAAAATATACTCGGCTTTCACGATCACAGAGATCTGCGCCCAAAGCAATCAACACTTCATTAACAAAAAGGAAAACAGCAAAGCAAAAAGAAAAACAGCAAACCGAAGCCTTGAAAATATCAACGCTGAAATTTAAGAGTAATATCGATTGAACAACAACGATATTAGTTATCCTGGTGATGACTATCAAATTACAGTACACTCTCTGTTTATTAACACAGCCCTTAAACCAAATCCAGGGAATATTAAGAATCAATCTTAGCAAATATATACTGAACACATTAACTCCAGGGAATATTGATGAATGCCAAGGCTCAGTCAGATTTGACTGTTTATTAAACTACAAATCAAAACTACCACAAATAATGACCCTCAACCATCTTTCATCAAGTTTAAATTCCAGCAATGAACTAGACAGAGATATACAAATGGTTCCCGTTCTTCCTCAATGAGTTCGTATACAAAATCAATTGAAAAGGGACACAAGAATGAGTTAAGCTAGCTCTAAACTCATTAGATAAAGCCATCAAATCCATCATACCATGACACAAAAAGAAAACTATGAAAAGCTACAAGTTCCTTTGCTAGGAAATTCAATGCAGACTACAGGTAAAATTTCACCACCTAATAATCCCATCCTTAGATAAGAGATACAAACTTAAAGAGGTGATTCAAAGAAAAAAACGTGAAATAACTATCCAATTAGGTGGTTAAGTGTCATTATATCTTCAATTTTTAATAATAATAATAATCTATCCATCTATAAGTACAACACCTAACCACCTAATTATACTACCACTACCACTATCCATCCATAACCTAACATATTCTTTCCCCCAAAATTTTCATTACAAACCCTAAAGAATCATAAACAGAAGCTATCACATATATAAATCACGGACCCATAGAATTAGCACCAAAACTGAATTTCGAATCAAATCAATTATCATTGTAAACAAAGAAAAACACAGAAACTTCAATCCATTGAAATAAATAAATAATTAAGAAATTAAATCTGAAACTCTTTTAACTCACCATTAAACTCGAGAGAAGACTAACTGCATGTTCCAATTCACAAAGCAGTGATTTATTTCATCTTTTTTGTTGACTGGTTAGCTCAGATTTATGCTTCTGTTATCAGAAAGAAAACTAAATCGGTATGACAAAATCGATTTATGCTCCTGACTAAATTCCTGATTTGGAACTAACCTAGAGATTAGGTGTTCAATCCTCCACCTTCTTATTATTTCGACTTTCGTCTTGATGATGATCGAAGAAAAGGGAAACCCTTAGAAAGTCTGGAACCCTAGAAAGATCTCTTTTTAGCCCCCTCTCTGAAATTTTGAGGTTTTATCCAAAATAGGTGTGAAGGGCTGAGGGCAACTTTATCGGCTGGGGATCGTTCTGTTCGAGGTTAAAACAGAACCTGGAACACGATTTATCCCTTATCTTATGTTATTCGGTATTGTTGGGTACCCGTTTTAGATCAGGGGAGGCAGTTTCGATAGAATGGCCCGATCCAATTTTTCTCCAAGGAAGCATTCGCTTCAATTGGACCAACCAGTTGAAGGTGCCAATTTGAACACCACTCTTCTTTAGCCAATAGAGTTTTAGCATAATTTGCAATCTCATCATGCAGTATTATTTCCTAGTGTAGGAAAAAAAGAACATCTCCACATGTTGTAAATAAATAGTGTTAATTATCAAATTACTTGTTGTCCATTTGAGGTTGTAAATTGCAGTTTGTTTGTTGCATGGATAACATTGATGTTGCCTCTCTCCGGATAAAGATGTTTGATCCCTTTCTTGAATGCCCATCTCACAGCCTCCAACATTGGTTATCCTTTAGTTTGTGTTGCATCGAGAGACTTCCTGATAACATTTTACTCATTTGCATTCGTCTGTAGCGGTTCTGAGAATTAGACCAACTCCCGAAAAATCAGAATCCAAGTTATGCGTTGTGTAATACCGTGATATTTGGCAGTGGTTGGCCGAATGGAATATAAGCAATGGTTTGTCATTTCCTAACACCGAGGCCTTGTCAGCACAATTGGCTCCAGAGTTGGCAGAAAACTCTGCAGTTAAGCGTGTTCGGGCGGGAGCAATCCCAGGATGGGTGATCTCCCGGGAAGTTACTGCTGGATTACCACAGCGATGCCCATTGAAAATCCCATATTGTTGGACGACCGTAGTGGTTCGGTGAAAGGTCGGTTCATTACAAATGGTATCAGAACCGACGACGGTTCACCTGCCGAGGGTGGGAAGGTACGCTGGATGGAGTTGTTCCAGGTGCTTGTCACATGAGAGGGCTGGGAACATTGGAGATCTGGGCTTGTGTATATATCTCGGAGCCGAGGACGGCTCCAATTTAAGGTGGTGGTATTATAATACCTCGATATTTGGCAATGGTTGGCCGAATGGAATATAAGTAATGGTTTGTCCTTTCCTATCGCCGAGGCCTTTTCAGCACAATTGGCTTCAGAGTTGGCAGAAAACTCTGCAGTTAAGCGTGCTCGGGCGGGAGTAAACCAGGGATGGGTGACCTCCGGAGAAGTTGTTGTTGGATGACTGCAGCGAGGCCCATTGAAAACCCCACGCTGCCGGATAACCGCAGTGACTAAGTGGGGACAGTATCGGTGGAGGGTCGGGCCATTACACCTGCATCAAAGTTAATTTACACTGCTTGGGTTATTTAAATTTCTGGTTTGGTTATTTTTATACAACTCACCTAGTTTGTTATTGGACCTAATTAGTTATGGATGTCACATTAACCTTCACGTTGTCAAAAACTACATTGCATTTGTCTTTCCAAACATACCACATAGTGAAGCTAATAGTTTGAAATATATTTATACTTTTTTGTATATTATGCACATTAGTAGCAAACTAGTTTTTTAACCATTATAAAAAGCCAATGTCATTGCTATGATTAACTAGATTAACATCAACAACATTCAAAATATTTTTATAATCGCCCAATCAGTAAAAAGATGGTCCACAAATTCATTAGCAGAGTTACAAAGAGGACACACAGTTTCACTATGAGAAAAGTATTTGGTAATCGTATCTCTAGTAACACTTATGCAGACATTTCCAAAGAAAGTGCAACATCCTTGGTGGATTAATTTTCCACAAAGATTTCCACACAATATTACTATTTCTAATCAAATCTGAGTCATTGGTAGAAGAGTTGAGGATTGCTTTATAAGTTTTTTTTAACATAAAAGAGCCTATTAATGGCAAGCTTCCATTTAAGTTTATACTCTCAAGTGAAATGAATTCTTATAGATAGGATTTCATTGGCAGTATTATGATCAAACAATGATCTAAAGGTAGTGTGGTTCCGTGACTTGTATCCTTATCAATGAGTTGATTTACAGTTTTCATGTTGGTAGAGATAAACTGGGATCTAGTGGTTGGTTTCTAGTCGATATCCTTGTCTTTCCATATGGAAATATTAGTGTCGTCTCTAACTTCTCTGCAATAGTGTTGTCTGATTATATCTACTTCTCTACAAATTCCTTACAAACCCATGATCCATGTGGGTTAATGACAATATTAAGAGGGTTATTATTATAAAAATACTTACCTTTGAGAATTTTGGCCCCAAAAAGATGAGGATTCATTCAACAGTCTCCAAGCTAGTTTAACTAAAAGAGCATGGTTTAAGTGATGAGATTTCCTAATTTTCAAACCTCTGGCATGATTATATCATTTCATTTCTTAGGGAAGAAATCTTTTTTCATCCACCAAAATCTCATCTGGATACTATCAAATTTATATGTTATTTCATTTGGCATTGGGAAAACAAAGATTTGGTGAGAAGTCATAATACCTAATACATTTTGGGTTAGAGTGGTTCTACCTGTTGGGCAAAAATAATTCGATTTCTTAAGCAAGGGAGTGATGGATTCAACCATGTTTCTCTGTAATAGAAGTTGGGCACCAAGGTATTTATCTTGCAAAGTCATTCTTTTAGTCTGCATAATGTTAGAAATCTCAACTTTGACACTATTAGGAAGTTTATGAGTAAATGACATTCCCGACTTGTCGAAGTTCACTGGCTGACCATTGAAAAAGCTAAACGGTTGAATGATACTTTAGAGGGATCCAACCTCCTTAGATTTGGATCTAGCAAAAAACAAAAAAGGACATTTTTGTGAATTTTCATATCATGCAGTTTATTCTTATTTTTAGCTAACTGAAGTTCTCTCGATAACGAGTCCATACAAATTATAAAGAGATACGGAGACAAGTCCTTTGTGTTAGACCTCTTTGAGGTTTGATAACCTCACCACATGAACCATTTAGTAAAACAAAAGTATACACGGTTGAAACGCATTGCTCAATCATAAGACATAAATCATCACAAAATCCTAACTTTTTTTTAAGTGGCAAGAAGAAATTTCCACTCAATCCTATCGAAAGCCTTAAACGTATTTAATTTCACTACCTATCTAACCTATTTTCAATCTTCAATTCATGTGTAGTCACTATGTTTTCATTTATAACTCCACCTACAAGGAAGCATTTTGAAAAGGATATATGAACTTATTCAGCAATGCCTTTAATCTAGAAGCTATAAATTTTGAGATGATCTTATAGGCCACATTGAAAATGCTAATTGGCACGGAGTCCACATGACTAAAAGGACGGTTCTTTTTAGGGAATTATAACATAAAGTTGTAGTTTATAAGATGTTTTGAGTGAACAAATGCTTAAACCATCTTCACCATATTATCTCATACAGTCTGTCACATCTCCTGGTAAAAACCAGAAGGGAAACCGTCCAGGCAAGGTGCGCTCCATGGCGTTATCCTAAACACAATCACTTTTATGTTTTCATGACTAAAGTTGTCTAATCAAACTAAAATTATCAGCATCATTGATGCGTATTCCATATGATTCAAACAAAGCAGTGGTTTAGATGAATTTATAGTTCTACTCATACAAAAGAAACGATTTCTAATAATGTCTGCACTTTGTTCTTTATCAGCCTATTTTGAAAATAGGTTGTGTTCCTATCATAATGTTGAAAAGCATCTTATTACCTCTATGCACCCATAAATCATGCTCAATATTATGCTTTAATTCAAAAAAATTGGTTCTATGAAGTACATTATTTTTGTTTTCTAAATCCTGAAGCTCACATTTAATTTTGGTGATTTGAGTGTTGATATTCCCAAAAGTATTGTAATTTCAGTTTCGTAAAGCAACTTTAGCATAATATGTTAGAGCATTACTCGGTTGAACCCACCAAGCGTTGGTATGTCAAGGTTGGTTGTCATATTTTAGTATCAAAACTCATAAGTCGCTTGGTTAGATTACTAGAGTCAACTTCGTTAGGTTAGAATAGGAAGTCTAGAAATGTTGAGATATACATGTATTACTCTGAATACCTGAAGATTCTGAAGACGCATCGACACCGACAATAACATCATCCTTCCACTTGAGGTTAGTAATACATGACTTGACTTATTTCCGTTTCTATATTGTAAGCTTTCAAGTCGTTTCTGATTAAAAATATTGAAACTCTATTATTAGACTTGATCATCATATTGTGATCAAATTGTCAAGGAACAATATATCGGTAGTGATAAGTGCTTTATATTGGTATATTGAATTACAAAGTATAATGCTTATCTTGTGAACTTCGTAATTGCGACATAGACATAATCTTTGTAACTCGTTATTCGATTGTGTAGTGAACATAGTTTTGATTCCGTACCTAGAAAACTATGTTTAATTACATGAGTTTAAGGAAGTAGATGTACGAACTTGTTTCATAGTCGAAAGGAAATCAAAAGGATTGAAGGTCCGATTTTCATTGAAGATCTTAAGGTTGGACCGATCCTAACCTATATAGGGAATCAAGGTAGGAATTATCCTACCCTATGTTGGGAATCAAGGTAGGACCGCTCCCTACCTATATTAGAAGTCAAGGTAAAACCGATCCTAACTTGTTTTAGTAGTCAAGGTAGAACTGGTCCCAATAGGCAAAACCGATTGGGATTAGGTTTTTGTGATTTGAAAATTAGGTTTTTAAAATAGGAAAGTTCAAGATGACGACGTAATGAGTAATTTGAACATGTGCTGGAATCTTATTTCTTAATTGTTCAAAGATATTCCTCGATACTCAAGGTGAGATCCCAAACCGAAATAATAGAGAATCTTTTTGAGATTTCGAAATTAATATGTCTGTTTTACCAGTAGTCAAATTATATCTCTGGAAAGATATATTAGTTAAGTGCTAGCTAATATTGAGTTGTCCATGAAGATTTCGTTTATACGTATAGTTGGATATTGGTTGAAATTAGGCAAAACCGAATTTAGGTGCTTTATTAAATATCTTAAGAATATTTTCGGTTATGGAAATTCCTTGGTGTCCAAACTACCTTGGTCAAATATTAGAGTTTGTTGTTCTCACAAACTTAGCCTGAGCCAAGCAAACTTCATCTTTGTTGTTTCTGGTGTAGCCGACTAATAATATTCTCGTAATACTATACTGGATAGGAGAGTAACCTAATTAGGCGAAATCTCTTACGTCCGCCAGTTTAAATACTTCTTTGGGATCAAGAAGCGTTTACTAGTACCATTGGTAGGTGATAGACGCATTTATGTGTCTATTTTCATCTCTATTGTATATATTATTAGTACCCATTTTTGTACTTATTATGGTGTTTTATGTCTTTGTAGGTATTTTTAGAGAAATAAGCTCTTGCGGCGAAATTGGCTCGAAAAGTGGTGTTTTACACCCCAGGATAGAGTACTAAAGGCACCCCAGAAATGCACCGGAAGCACCCCAGAAATGTGTCGGAGGAACCCCGGAAAAATTACTATCTCCGCCAAAAAATTACTATTTGCACCCCATAAGACAAGTGCTAAAGGGACACCCGTGCAGGATTAGGGGGAGGACATGTTCTTCTCAAATTCAAAAAATGAATTTTGGCGGGAAAATATTTTCATTAACAGCAGAATTTCAATCGGATATTTGGACGTGATTTAGTGAGATTCAATCCCTGAAACTTAGTGGGTAGACGTGATATGACTATAGAAAGCTAGTATGGGTGATTTTATCGATCAAATTTGGCTGGATAACTTGGTTTAATCCAAACAGGGAGTTGGAGGAAAAACATGAGCTTGCATGAGTTGTGAGAAATTTAAACGTGTACTGCACGTGCTTGGAAGATTTAATCGATATTATAGAGCGTGAAGAAGGTATAGAAGGAAATAAATACAGCTGCAGATGCGTGAAAATCAAAATCAATGAAAAAAATGAAAAAAAATATACCCGAGTAAAAGAAGATTATTTGTAGTTAATGGAGGAGATTCAATGTCGCAATTATGTATAAATAGGTTCCTAGGATCACATAGAAGGGGTGTGGAGAGTTTGGGGAGCTGAGAAGAACCAGAGAGTCGAGAAATCAAGTTGCAGGAAAACTCCATTTTCTGCTGCTGTGAAGAACACGAAGAACATTGGACGCACGCAGAACGTCGTTTTTCAACAGTGACAACGACAACTGTTTGTGGGTCGTATTGCAACAGTGTCAACAACACTTCATTTTTATCGTTCTCTGTAACAACTCGGTTTGTAACGAACAAAAGTGTTACAAACCCGGTTTTTATCAATTTTTCTCCTATTTCATCATTTGAGAACCATTTTTGAGCATTAATAAAGATGAATTTTGAGCATATTTCCATGATAATGATGAGCTAATTCTCGCGTAACCAAGACATGGAGGAAGCTATTGTTGCATGAATAATTGGTAATTATTTTACTTTTCTCTAATTTTGCAATTTATAATTCACTCAAATTACTGCTTTGCAGAATTTTAATTATTTGCATAATTTTTCCTAATTAGTTGTGATTCAATTAGATAGGTTATGCTTTGGTTAGATAATCTATGCTTAAGGGATACAATTAATGTTTGAGAATATGCTTGATAATTTGTGAATTAAGAAAAAGATATTTTAAAAATAATTAGAGTTTTGGAATTCTTATCATCATTTATTCATGTGTAATAGTGGAATCTAGTGTCTTGGTTATTTTCACTCTAAAAATTAAATCCTTAGTCCCAGTACCTCTTGCACCAATTGTACTATTTTTGTATATAATTTTTATTGATTTTAAAAAACTCGAATCTTCACAAATCTGAACGAACCCACTCTTACCACTATTTAAAATTTCATCAATTTTTGGAAACTAGAATTGCATTGTTATTTTAGTTTTCAATTATTGATTTGATTGACTAACGGTTCGTTAACTCTTGATTGCACCTAATTTGATTATTCTTGAGAGCCTTCTCTTCTGACATAATGTCACTTAAACCAAATCAAGAGATTAATGTTGACTTGTGATCATCCATTGATAACAGACTCTGCTCCGTGCGTGATCAATCATAAGTCAGGAATCAAGTTTGTTATTGTGCAGGAACATAAGACTATTGAAGATTTGAAGACAATAAATTTTTTCTTATTGATTTCGTATCTTTATAAATTACTTCGTGCACAAACTTAATCGACTGGGATCCTACTAGATGTAGTTTATCTTTCGGTAGACTTATTATAAGCTAATCGTATTTATATCGACAAACTATCATTTGGTGGTACTCTTCGGTATCCGAATCTGGTAGTTCTGTTTGACTCGATCTGGTTAAGTTGTTTAATCCAGATCTTGGAAGATCTACACCCGACAAAGGAGTTTAATTGATTTTAAACAGAAAAATGTTTGTCTCATTCAACATACATATATCTGATTGATTTCTTGAGATAGGAGAGTGGTTACCAAACAGATTAGTCATTTACTGTTTGAAAGACGATTAAAAGGGTTTAGTGCTTAAAGTCTTCAGATAGGCTGAAGCAACTTTAGATAGTGGACTCTATATTAGGATTCACGTGCGTTGGCCAGATTGGTTGTAGGTGCAGGGATACTGAGAAAACTAGGTATCTAGTGGTAGTTTACTTGGTCTCAACTATACGAAGTTTGTGTAGTGTCTTTGTATAACGGTTTAATTATGAGAGTATTCAAAACTGGACTAGGTCCCAGGGTTTTTCTGCATTTGCGGTTTCCTCGTTAACAAAATCTTGACGTGTCTTTACTTTTACTTTCCGCAATTGCAATTAATGTTTTAGTTATATAATTAAAAGTAAATACACTGTAAGTTAATCCCAAACACTTGGTTTGATCCATATAGTTTAAGGTTCGGTTTCGAACTATGTATACCTTGTGGTTGCTATCTTGTTGACAGTTTCTGTCTATATTAGATCACGCAAGGTATAGGACTTATAGGTTAATATCGAAAAGATTATGGTGTTCTTAGTACCCTTGTCATTTCAGAGTACATAAAATCTAAAAGCCCAAGAACCCACCATATCAGAATTCCAGTTATTATTTTAAATCAAAATCTTACAAGAGGCATCCCTAAACCAAGATTTGCTGAATCTAAAAGGATTTTGTGCGGATTTTTCCGTCATAGTGGTGGTTAATATTATATGGTAGTGATCACTCCATATAGAAGTGATGATAAACAACCAGTTGGGGAAATCGCTCTATCCAATTTATACTAGCAAGGAATTTAATTATCTAGTCTTTTAATAACTATCTCATCTTCATCTCTCCAATTAGTCTAGGTTAAGGGTTCCCTAGCTATAAAAGGAAAACAAACCAGACCATCCAAATCTAATAGCAGATTGGCAGCATATAGAGAGGATTGATTTGGAGTAACACCTCCTTCCTTATCTTCTCTAGTAAGAATAAAGTTCAAATCCCTATTAAAAATCCAATGATAATTATAATGATCACTAATATCATTCAAATAATTCCATTGGGTTTCCCAATCCATATCATTTATCTTCCGACACAGTTTTTTTTATAAGAAAATTTAGGCCAGCCTAAGAGAGATACAATCAAATGCATATATTATGTTAGGGGTAGAAGTAATATTATTAACAAAGATTTCTTGATTCCATAATTCATTAACGACGTTGTTGTTATTGTTTTTACAGGTCATTGCTGAATAAATAGCTTTTAATTTGTTTACTCTATGAACTGTTTTGAGATTAAGAATCACAAAAGAAATTGGTTGAGTATCATCTTCAAATTCCCTTATGTTCCTCTCGTGGTAACTTAGGTGAAACCTTCCTTGAACTGCACTTTGATATAACATAGTGAAACAGACTAGAGTTTCAACTTGGAATCCGACGTTGGTTAGCTGCATCTCTTTGGCTTAAGTGAATGCCAAGTCAGCACCTCCTGTGTTTCCGCATTCTCCATTGTATCCTGGACGCACTCAATGCCCAACCTGTTTTCCTATAAAACCATAAGTTGTTAGAGCAAAAGTCATGATTCACTGTCTTGGATAGTCCAAATACTTATGATAGTCCCAAACAAACCCCTTTTGTTTAAAGGAGTTTCTTCTGGGTTGTCCTTAATAGTATACAACACATTGTTTAGAATATGTTTATGGAGACGGTGAACCATGTGATAAGAACATAAATGGTGCTTTAAGTTCTGAGTGATGGTATTTGTATTCAGATCAGTATTTTTGAATACAAAGTCACATCTAGCTTTTTAGATAAACCAGCAAGTAGTAGCATATGAAACTTTCTCATGGGTAGTACTTGTATTGTTGTCAAACAAAGTGTTGAACCAGTTTATGAAGTGGTAAGATTTTCGAAAACTCTATGGTTCTACCCATATAAATCTTGTTACACAGAATTAGATATAGGACAACTCATCAACGAGTGTGTCATGGATTCCTCCCTACAATTGCAGATTTTGAATATTAGATCGATATATGTGAGAATACTTGCAATTTAGCATTAGTTAGAGAATTCCATGAGAGCACTTCCATAGAAAAATATTATTGGAGGGAAAAGCATACATCTTCAAGATGCAAATTGGGATTTATGTAATCATTTTAATATTTGTTGTCAATTTTAGCTTTGCAAAGATATTTTTACAGAGAAATCACTCGAGTTTGTCAGTTTCTAATTGACTTGGTCTTCTTCCTTGTACAACAAAACCACACTCATACCCACGTTTATCCTCCACTTTGTTTCAAAATAACTCCCAGCATTAACAAATACCTACGCCACCTATGCTTAGCAGCATCAAAAAGTTGGACCAGAATACTAGTCGTGATCGGAAACAACGTCCCTAGTCGAAAGGTCGGCTGTGTTTATGAAGATGTGGCTGCCCCAAGTAGTCTCCAGGTCATTCAGCTTGGTGCATCCAAACGAGGCAATGCTTTAACAATCTCCCCATTTGTAAATTTTAGTGACAAAACTTTTTATATATAGAGAATACAAGATAAATATATTACATTACATAACGATCTCCTAACTATACCTTTATACGCTTGAATCTAAGTTTCAACAACACAAAATCCTGCAAATATTCAAAAATGAATGTCGTTGTTAAAGCATTTGAATAACAACAATATCCCCCCTAAAGGTGAGCTAGGCATATATTCAATCTAAATTTTTTATTCAATTACGTCATATATAATACTACACCTCATGATATGTTTCTCCCTTTGGTCAATGCTATACTATTTTTTATTCAGTTACGTCATATATCCTTTTTCAAGTGATTGTAAATCACCTTAAACTCCTTATATTTCTCCCATTTTTTGTTTAAAAAAAGACAAAGATACGAAAAATACAACAAGTATTTCAAAAAGACTTCTCAAGTTCATAAAAACTTAATACAACCTATGAGAGCCTAAGAAAATCAGAGTTACCAAAACTAAGTCTGAAACTACAAAAGATAATTTAACTTGGTTTCTTATCAGGAAACAATTACCCGAGGTAATTTTCCCTAATTTTGATTAGTCGAACTAAGATTAGGGTTACTTATCATGATACAATTATAGTAAAATAATTGTACCTATTTCGAAAAGCCAAACAGAATTGAAAACAATCTAGTTACTTATCAGGAATTTATTAAAACTAATAATTACACCTTAATTTTGATAAGTCAAACTAAGATCAGAATTAACTTAACAAAAAAGTAATGAACCAGAGTAATCCTTCCTTAACTTCGATAAGCTAAACTAGGATCAGAATCAATCTAGTTACTTATCAGGAAAGCAATTATCATAAATAATTCTTCCCTCAGTTTCCACAACCACGCTCCCCAAAAAGATATATCATTAAGCGCAAGTTCAAAGCAGAACTCTCCCACTGTAAATGTTATTCCCTGCAACATAAAGAGAACAACGTAAAAGCAACGTAATTGACTAGAAAGGTTAAACATGATTTATGCTATCATCTGCCTCAAGAGAAAAATTAAAACCGAAACTACCCATATTTATACAAAATATTTAATTTATATAACATAAATCGATATTAGTATATGTGACTCATATATGGGTTAAATTACTATTATCTTCTTATGATTTTTGATATAGCAACCCAAAAGGTTAGATATGAAAATATGCTAAATCAAAAAGTCACAAAATCATAAGAAAATTAGCCAAATATGACACCGAAACTTAGATTGTTAAATCCGAATTTTATCTCATGTAATCCAAAAGCAACGCGAAGAGATTATACACCAGAACAAGCATTATAATAAAATTATATTTCTTAGAAAAAAAAAGAAAAAAAGTAACAACTTGGAACCATGGGATATTCGATGGTTATACACGGGTTAATGACCAAACGAGATGTGTTCCTTGGAAGATGCAACCTAAACTCTCAGCGAATGAATCCTCGATTGTGGTAATGCACCTGCCATTCACAATAGGTAGCACAACCCTTTTTCCTGGATACGTCGTCGTGACATTTCTACCACTATTGAGGTGATTATGAGGGTGCAAGAACTCATCTTGATAGTTCTATCAAGAGCTGAGGTGTTCACTTTCCACAACCTGTCTGTGGACTCTTACATATTGCCAGTATTAAAAGGCTTTCCATTGGGTAGCGAAGGAGAATGTAGAATTTCTAGGTTACTGATGTAGGAAGGTAAAAAATGATTCTGCTGAAAATGGTAAATTGTGTGTGTCGATGAGAAACGAATCTAAACCCTAAACCAAGAAATGGCCGTTCTAGTCTTGCTTCGGTCACAAAATAAAGGAGAAGGGTTGATCTTAGGGAGGGAAGCAGAGAAGGTGTTGAGATCAGAATGTAGAATTTGCTTACAATGTGTAAGCTGTGAATTTTGGGTGAATTATGAATACTTGCGTTGATAACCAATGATCCTGGTTGAAATAGATTAAATAATCTATTTATATAAATCATAGTCGAATACACTAATCTCGTTGGAAGTGGGAGTTGTGAAGTAGTGGAGATCATGGGTAAATGGTGAAAACCCGTGTCTTATGGTTATGGGAAGACTGGACAGTTTGTACTCCCACTATTCCTCTACCTGTCACATATCCGTTATTCCAGACACTTTCTCTTAATGGGCGTGTTGCACGTCGCACGCAGTAAATCGCCAGACCAATACCGTGATGAGCATCCCCCAGTTGTGACATGTTTGATGTCTCGAGTATTTTTGTAGGAAATATGGAGCAAGTTTCGTTAAGAATGAAACAAGTCCTTTATGGTAGTTGCTAAGTGGGTCTTGCTTGCAAGACCTAATTATTTCGACCAATCACGCGCAGAATTGGAGGCAGGTGGTCACAAGTGACAAGTCAAGTTGTATATATGAGACTTGCCGCGAGCCAGCGCTCAAAGAATAACATATGGTGCTTTTAGGTTAAATAATTAAATTATTTGAATCTAAGCCAGCCGATTCGGCCGGCTAAGTTGGGAGGCTGTGATTAATTTAAGACTTCCATGGGCGGTCTTAACCTAATTAAAACCTTTTTTGAAGCCGCTCAACTAGCCTACTTTGGCTAGCAATTTTGAATGTTTCCTGCATGCTAAGATAGTTCTGATTGGCTTAAATAAAAGTGGGCCCGTCGGTGAGTACCATGGAATTTGTTCGGTCGTTCCAGGAGGTATCCAAGCTCGTCAAATCGACCAGCCAAGTCGTGTGGTTGTGATCGTTCCACGACTGACTTGGGCGGTCTAGATCATTTTTCTTATATAAGAAACGGCGTGACTAGCCTACTTTGGCTAACAATTTGGAGTAGCAGCAGGTAGGCTAGAAGCGATATGATTGGTCGATTGGAAAGAGGGGCTGACAGGAAACAACATGAGGCAGGGCCGGTCGGCGATGGAAGGCGCCAGCTAGGGTAAACTGACCGGCCAAGTGGCACGGCTGCGCCCCTTTTGCTACTGCCTTTCATTGTTGCAGTTTCCCTTTTTCTTATTTTTCGACTTTTGGTAGGATTCCGTTCCTACTAGCTCCAAGATGAGCTGGTTACCTAGCTTGTTTTGGTTTAGTCTCGACCAACAGGGATCAAGATGTCACGTATGCTCCATTTTTGGGCAAAACCCTAATTTTTGCAGGTTGACACAAAATTAGGATAAAACTGAAATTTTCCAAACTGATGCACAATCACTCAATTTATATATTTTGTGTACTAACACAAAATTATTAATTTTTTCTCTTACGAGCAGTGCAACTCACAACTTGCACTTTGATCATGTACCTCCATGCATATCTTAATTTAGACACTTCGGGAAATTAATGTCACTCAGCTAAGAATGAACATTAATCATCATATCATGTCAAAATTGAGAGTTCAGCTGAGAACACAACATATATTAGATACTCAACAGGCTCTGGCATTAGTGAATAATGCAGCTAGGAGCTTAAATACTCGTTAGGATCTATACTAGTGAACAATTCATCTAAGAGCTTGAGTTGTAATACAATATGAAGAGAGGCATACACACTCATCAGATTTTGACATATTCTTCAAATTCCTTGCATAATACAGACATGTCAAGGTCTACTACTTCTGATGCCGGGTCAGGTAGACAGACTTTTACAGTTTTCGCCTTAAACTAAAAACCACCATCAACAACTGAAGATCCACCTTTGCTTAGTTTCTGCTGAGACTCTTATATTTATACCATATTTTAGAGCTTCTCCAATGGTCATTGTATGTGTTTCTTATGTGGAAACACAAACAAGACATCCTCCTTTCTATTTTCCAGGGAGAAATTTTTTTACACCTCCAACGGTATTATATTTGACCTCTTCTAGTCTTTTGATTAGTATAAATTATGTTTTAATAGGGCGAAAGAAATACACTCAACCTTAACAGATTACTTCAAAAATCTTTTCACAATCAATGAGGAGGAAAATACTCAGCAGGATTCATTTTGTTGCATCATTAAACTAGATGTTCTAGACATTGAAAATGCTAGTCTCAGTAGCATCCCTTCTAAAGATGAAATTTTTCAAGTTCAAAAAAATATGAAACCCCAATAAATCTCCGTGTCCTAATGGTTTTTCAGCTAGTTTCTTCAAACAAAATTGAGATGTAATAGGAGACCAAGTAATGTAAACCTTACAACACTTCTTTAAAATTGGAAATATGCATCAAGATTTAAATAAAACATTCCTGTTTCATATATCCAAAGCCAGACCGCCTAAAAATCCAAGTCAATCCAGACAAATAGGACACTACTTATAAAATCATTGCTAAAATTTTATCTAACAGAATGAAACCTATCCTAGATAAAATAATCTCATAATTCCAAGCTGCTTTCCTTTCTAAAAGACAAATCTCAAGTAAAATAGTAATAGCCCATGAAATAATTCATACTTTTTAAAAGAAAAAAGCCAGAACAGGAGGATTAGGAATTAATATACATGTCAAAAGCTTTTGACATAGTAAACTGAAATTTCGTTACGTCTGCTTTAAAACTTTTTGGTTTCAGTCCTCATTTTTGCTACCTGGTTAACCAATATATCTCAACATCTTCCATTGATGTCTTACTTAATGGTTACCCGTGTGAATCTTTTAAACCCTCTAGAAGACTGCGTCATGTATATCCTCTATCTCCTTATCTTTTTATAATTTGCATGATTTTTTTTTCAAGACTCATACTCTCCCATGAACAGGAAAAGCTTATCCATGGAGTTAAGTTAGCTCAAAAGTATAGTCCTATTTCCCATCACTTTTTCGTTGACGACTGTCTACTCTTTATAAAATCTGATTTAAATGAATGCAAAAACATTCTTAAAACCATTGAAATCTTTAGCAAAACTTCAGGACAACTTATTAATTTTGAGAAATCCGGAGTTTTCTTTAGTAAAAAAGTCCATACAAAACACCAAAGAATGATGATGAAGATCTTTTAAATAAAAATTATAGATTTAAAGGATTTTTACTTAGAAGCTTCTCTATTCACTGACAGATCTTGGATTAAAACATTCAAATTCATAGTAGAAAAAATGAAACATAGATCTCAAGGATGGAAAGGAAAAGTCTTACCACCATCAAGTAAAATGGTCCTGAATAATCTGTATTAGGCAGTACAACTACATTTCAGATGGGATTTTTTGTTTTACATAAAAAATTCATAAATAAAATTGACGCAATACAAAGAGATTTCTGGTGGGTAAGGAAGTTAATGTAAAATGGTATTACCCGAAAGCTTACTCTTGTCTGTGCAAACCAATTCATAAAGGAGGATTAGGATTTAAAAATGCCCATCATATGAATCCATCTATGATTGCCAAGTTAACTTGGAGACTCTTGACAAAACCAAACTCTTTATGGGAATCCCAACTGAAACCTAAATATTCAGGAAGAAATCCGATTTTAGAACTAAAATCTCACCAAATAGCTCATGGGTTTGGAAATGTATTGGCAAAGGCATTATACCCATTGAACAAAACTCCATATGGGAGGTAAGAGATGATACTAACATAGATATTTGGGAAGATAACTGGATACCAAACTTAGAATATGACTTGTCTCAGTACCGTAACAATACGAACGACCATTTAACACTTGTGGCAGATCTTTTGGATCTAACAACTAAAAAGTGGAATGAAAAATTGATTTTCTTGATGTTTCCTCGTAGCACATCAGAACAAATTTGTAACATCAAAAATTTCCTAAATAGGAATGATAATCCGAAACCAGACAAACTTCGTTGGCTACTAACTAAATCTGGAGAATTCTCAGTTAAGACTATGTATGCAAAACTTGGTGAAAACAATGTTACTTCCAATAATTTAGACATGTCTGACAAATTTTGGAAAGACTTGTGTAAACTGAATATATCTCAAAGAATTAAGATTTTCACTTGGAAATATCTTTAAGACGCCATCTCGACAAATTTTGAACTGTCTAAGATTATGAAGGATGTCTCACCCAGTTCCCCTTTTGAATGTGAATCAGATGAAACCATATAACATCTCTTTTTCCACTGCTATTATGCTAAATCGATGTGGGCATTAGACCCGAACCCAGTTCAATTTCATTTTGATAATTCTGTAAACTTTCTAGATATTTGTAAATCTTGGATAACAAGACCCAATAGCATGACAACACTAGAAGTTATTATAACAAAAATGTGGTTTATATGGAAAGAGAGATGTAACAGAGTGTTTCAGGGAATATGCAAATCTGCTATCCAATTAGGAAAGGAAATTCAGAGACATATGAAATTTTGGCAAAAACATAATAGTAACACAAATACTGCAAACACTAAGAAGGAAACTCTACAAACATCAATAGAGGAATGAAAGTTGGCAGATAAAGACCAACATAAAATAAATGTTGATGTTGTCTGGATTTCTGTTAATAAACCAGCTGGTTTTGCCCTAATCTCTAGAGATGATGCAGGTGATTTCGAACAAGGAATAGCAGGACCGTGCACAATAACATCCCCGGAAGAAGCAGAAGCAATGGGACTGCTGCAGGCAATTCAATGGGCTAAAAAACACAATCTCAACAATTTCAGCATCTAAGGAGACTGCATGAATCTTTAGGACTATCTAAATGGGATTCAAACTTCCATAACATAGCAAAATCAAGCGATAATGGAGGAAGTTAAAAGGGAAATTAGTTTTTGCTCTAACTTTCTAGGTTTCTCTTTTGTTCCCACATTGACAAACAATGTGGCAAATATTTTGGCTAAGGAGGCAAAACATTTTAGCAGTACTTTAAATTGAGATAAATCCCCTGTTTCCTACTCTTTCTGTATTACGGGTTACTAACTCCGAAAGTTGGCTTGGTTAACAAATTCCAAATTCGCAAAAAAAAAAAATGTTCACTCTAGGATTATATCGGATTAAAATAAAATGAAAATGACGCTGAAATATCACCGCTGTCAAAAAGGGAAAATACGTGTAAGATTTAGCAAACGAAGCAATTCCTAACTGATTTCCCGCCTGCCAACACTTTCCCCACACAGTATACACTCGAAGGGGCCATTCAAGAAACCCATTTCTCTTCTTTCTCAAGATTTATAATGGAAATATCACTCACTCACTACATTCTCTAGTAAAGAATCATCCATGGCGGAAACCACCGCTACCAGAGATCAAGTTAGCTTAGAAATTAGGTGTTCCCCCAAATCCATCATCAAATCAACCAAACAATGGGATGAATCGTTTCAAGAACAAACTATATCCTTCTTCAATTTCTGTTCCCGGAGGAAGAAGAAATCTAATACTTGGATCATTTCACTCTTTGTTGTTCTTCATCTGGTGGTTTTTGCTACTACGATGATTGTGAATGATTGTCCTAGAAATTCCAGCCATGAACGTTGTGTTATTCGATCTATTGGTAGGGTCTCTTTTCAGCCTTTAACGGAGAATCCACTTCTCGGTCCTTCGTCACCTACGTGAGTCTTTCTTTCACTTCTGTTGCTTGGATTTAATTTTTTTCTTTATTAGGGTTTTTAGAACTTGCCTGTTGTGGAACTTGAATTCAATTCTTTTAGACTAGGATTTATGAATTGTGCATTCTGTAGATCCAGTTTGATCAGTTGAGAATTATTAGGTTAGAATTGTTTTTGCTGCTGCAGTCTAAAAAGATCACCGCCGAATTTAGGCATTTTGAGGTTTTAATGTTTCTTTACTCATTAATTCCTTGTTAGAAGATACCAGGAGTTCAGGGATAGCTCATATGACTCCTATGGAAATTGTATTTTTCCTGATAATATGTCTTATTTATTCTTGAATTGGTACTGGTTGAATCTGTATGATCTAAAGCATTAACACTAGTCTAGTCGAATCAGAATAAATGCTAGCTTCAAAAAAGTGAAATACTCTTTCACAGGGTCTTAGGTCTTTGTATGGTTCAGGGTTCCTAGTGGAACTTTTTTGATAACAACAATACAGAAGTATATTCTGCTTTAAATGGTAGAAACTAAACAAGAAAACTGGTTGAAGCAGTTTCTCGTTTTCATGCGCCATTTATCCTGAAATGCTAGAGATGATTTGAATGGGGTACGGTGTACCGTTTAATTTAAACATTATCACGAGTTTTTGTGCTAATCATTCTTTCTGAGAAACTATAATTCGATAGGTTAGACATATTCTTCTTTCAGGCTGGATGAGATGGGTGCTCTTCGTCGGAAGTTATTGGTGAAACACGAAATTTGGCGCCTAGTAACATCTCCATGGCTGCATGCAGGGATGTTCAGCCTGATTATAAACCTTTCAGGTGTTATCTTCATAGGCCTGCAATTAGAACGAGAGTTTGGATCCTGTAAGATCCTTTCTGCATTCTCCTTATCTCAGAGTGACAAGTTTGATACTGTCTAAGCGTAACATAACCTGCTCTTTTTTTCCGCTTCTGGTTTGCAGTGAGGGTTGGAATGATCTACTTATGCTCAGGTTTTACTGGTAGTTTGATGTCTGCGCTTTTCGTTCAAGATATCCCAGAAGTTGGGTCTTCTGGTGCTTTATTCGGATTACTTGGTGCGATGCTCTCAGGACTTATCAGGAATTGGAAATTTTATAGTGACAAGGTCCTTTCATTATTCTTAGACTTTCACATTTTGTTTGGTGTTGTCTCTTTCCTCACTGTCTTCTCTCACTTTCACTTTTTCATTTCCTTGTATGCGAAAATGCAGTTCACAGCACTGGTAGTACTGTGTTTGGCAGCAACTATAAATTTTTCTCTTGGCGTGTTGCCTCACGTGGACAATTTTTCAAATGTTGGGGGATTTGTCTCTGGATTTCTTCTAGGATTTGTACTGTTCTTTGACCCTCGTCTTGTGCAAGTGCCTCAAAATAAAAAAGGTCTATTTGAATACAAGGAAAAGAGATCAATGAACTTCAAGCAGAAATTGGATAAGCCAGTGCTGAGGAGTATCTCTCTCGTTCTGTTTGCTCTTCTGTAAGTTTTTCCCAACTCTTTGCGACTTCTTTTCTTCACTTGAAGATAATCACAGAAATACAAACTGGTTCGTCTTATTTTTTGAAGATATATACTCAAGGAACAACTTATTTTTGGTTTGGTAGTGTTGCTGGAGGTATTGTTGCAGTACTACATGGAGAGAACTTGAATAACCAATGTAGCTGGTGCCATTATGTTAACTGCATTCCTTCCAAAAGGTGGAGCTGTAATGTGAAAGCTTCGCTGCCGTGCGAGGTAAGCATTTACGACTTTTTAACTCTCAACTGTTGACAATGCAATGCTGTGCAGCGAGACAACAATAGAACATTTGTACCTCAGATATTGTTTAGTGACACTAAAGACTGATGTTGTAAGATTCTATACTCATAAAACATGACTGAGAGAGTCATCTAACACCAAGCACCATTACATCAAGAGATTTGGTACCTAACAGCTACTCTGTATCCCTCTGCACCAAAATATATGATTAGTTTGCGAACTGGCACATTATGGGCAGCTGTACCATACTTTATTTTGAGTCAGCCTTTTTTGGGTTAGAAATGACGAAATACATGTATGCTGCTATATATCATATAACTTCTGTTGATTCAATCTCATATTCTATAGCTCATACTAATTCTGGTCGCACTTGTGCAGGTCAGGAAAACTGCTAACCAATCGATTCTGACATGTAAAAGTAACGGCAAGTCTAGGGTGTACACTTTCACAAACTTATCAGAAGCAAGGATAAGGGACCTGTGCAGTGAGATATGCTACTAAGCCTGCTGAACATTGTATGATATATGTTGTCATGACAGCTGTTGTGCTTTAGAAACTAAAAAAATGGGTGGGATTTCTTTTCTTTGTTTTCATTTTTTTGTTTGAAGGGGAAGTGTCACAACGGTGAGATCGATACGTATATGCACTACCATTTGTCATAAAACAACATAGGCATTCCGTGTAGAAAAAAAAAATAGTTTCGTTTTAAACCTGTAAATGTAATTACTGAAAAAGGTTTCTGTTTGCTCAAGAATTTGTGAATTACTGAATTTAGCTTTAGAAAACTTTTTATTGCCAAGCCCATTTAGTCAAGGCGATGACAGGCCGGACCTTAGTTTCATATATCCAAATCCACATCCACAACAAATCTAGATGCTTCTAGCCAATGAGAAAGAGATGATCTAGACCATTCGATCTCGTCTCATCAGGTGACAAGCCCTAATCCTAAATGACATCAGCCCTAGAGAACATCCACACGTGCGAAACACCCAAAAACCCTACTCAAACTAAAACACAGAGACTTCAAGCATCAAAGAACTTTCGACCATTAGATCTACCGACACGTCATCGATCCGGAACAAATTCTGAGTTTCAACGGTGAAGATTTCGTTTGAGAGGTAGAATCCGAACAGTTGAAAAACTTTTGTTTCTCTATTGTGTTTCTCTCTCTTCCTGTTTCTCTGTTTTTCCAAATTTCGATTTTAATTTTTCTTTGAATTTTAGGAAAAATCTGTGAAGAATTTTGAGTGAGTGAGCGAGAAAGAGATGGCAATTATTGATGACGAGAGAGAATTTGAGAAGGAGAAAGAAATCAGGGTCATGAACGGCAAAACAAGCTATGATATTGAAGACGATGATGAAGAAGTTGATGATAATGATGATGATGATGAGGTGAATGAAGTTGTTGACATGAAGAGAGTTGTTGATGAGGGTACTGAGGAGGAAGATGGAGGAGATGAGGATGACGATGATGATGAAGAGGAGGAGGAAGAGGTTGATGATGAGGATGAAGAAGAAGATACTGAAGAGGGTTTGCCTGCTTCTACATCTGTTCCTCAAGTCGTTGATGTTAGCGATGATGATGATGATGAGGAAGGTGCTGGTGGTGAGGATGATGATAGTGATGATGATGATGACGACGACGACGACGATGAGGATGAGAACGAGGAGGAGGTCGAAGAAGATGATGAGGTATAATTTCTTTCTTTATGTAATTTTAAGCTTAATTTTTTAGATTTATGTTTTGTCTGTGATATTATATCTGAGATTTGTTTGTTTCCCTTTTTTGCCCTAAATTTTTAGGTTAAGAATTTATTTGTGGTACAATTTCCTGTAATAGATATGTTTTATTTGGCTAAAGTATGGGGATTTTGATTGTGATTTAAGCTTGATTTGTCTAGATAGAAATTCAGAGGTTTTCTGATTCATCTATTTTGTTGATTTTTGCTAATTTTGTGTATGTACATCACTTTGTTAGTTCTAGTTGATGTTTGTCTGTTTATTTGTTTTGTTAAGTTTTACTGTTACTAGTTTCAAGAAATCTGTCTTCCCCTTTTTATGTCAAATTGATGGTTTAAGATGAAGCTTGGATATTGGTTTAGCTAATTTGCTACCAGTATTTTCTTGTTTTGATGTGTTAATCTTGTTTGAAGAGGGCAAGTTTCTTAGTAAAACCTTGATTAACTTTGTTTACCCTAATCTAACCTTTGGTTTCTTCAGGGTCTTGTTTGGTGTTGCTTTCAATTATGCTTGTAAACTGTGACTCATGTTGTGTGTAGGAGGGTCTAGAAGATTTTGATTGGTAGTGCTCTACTTAATTTTCTTGTTGAAGTGGGATCTGATTCTTTCTTGTATGTTGATGGTGTCTATGTGGTTGTACCAAGTCCTTACTGAATTTATCATGGATGTATGAATGATGCCTGCTATGTTTCTGTTAAAGCTGTATGCTCAATCTTGGATTATGGAAAGAAAGATACACTTCGGTCTCGCTTACTAATATGTTATGCCCCTTCATAGCATATTTCTTGTAGATCTGTGTTTGCATACGTCTTCTCATCTTGCTTGTTGGCTACATATATCGTTGGACTTGTTTGATCCTGGCTGCAACTTGCTATATTGTTGTTTATTTCCTCATATATAGCATTGTGTTTGTTGGTGACTTCGCGTATTAGTTATAAACATGGTTCATTGGTCATATCACTAGTATGAGTAATGATAAACCCACTTTATTATTTTTGATTTGACCTTGAATGGTGGTTCATGAAGGAATATGCTAGCTTGTCCTGTAGATTAAAATCTGCCTGTACACATACCTTCATATGGTTTTTAGTTACACTTTGTTAAACTTTTCCATATGCCATTTCTGTTTATTATCGTCACTTTGTGGCTTCGAATTAGATACAATTTTTTGTCCCTTAGTTTCCATTGATAACATGTGTCCTTTGTTTATGATATTTACTGGTGCTAAATTCAAGAATTGACATGTTTACCCATTACAAACTCATCCATCCCTTATTGTCCTGTTTTTTTTTGTTTTTTTTGTTGGGAAAGCAGTTGAGTTTCTTGTGTGGGCTTTGTCTTGTAGGAGGATTTGGGAACAGAGTACCTTGTTCGTCCAGTAAGTCGTCCAGAAGACGAGGAGGATGCTAGTGATTTTGAACCAGGTCAGGAGAATGGTGAAGAAGAGGATGAGCTTGAGGATGAGGAGGAAGATGAAGGCGAAAAGGGAGAGGTTTCAGCAAAGAGAAAAAGGCCAAGCAACGATGATGACTCCGATGAGAATGATGATGATGACTCTGATGACGATGGTGGGGAAGACGATGTGAGACCATCCAAACGATAGGGTTCAGCCCTCGAGGTTTGACAAGAGACCCTATCCAGTCAGCTGAATGCCTCTCCTCCGACCTCGAGTACACAGTCCCCTTGTGTAGAAAAAAAAAGGTAGAAAAGTTTGATGCTTCATAGCTGTACTTTTGTTTATTTTTACTGTTATTTATGAGACAGTAAAGTAAGGTCTTAAACTAGGCATCTCTAAATTCAGAAAAAATATGCATTGTAGACATATTTCAATTGAGTGGTGGTGTAGTGGGTGTTGATTATTACTTTTCTCAATGGCAAGAATGTTTAAGACCTTGTGTAAGGTATTGTTAACTAGTTCTTCATTAATATTCTAAATAGTTTAGATTAATCATGTTCAGTACAATTTATGCACTAAGACTCTGTAGTCTGATGACTCCGGCCTATTTACAGAAAGGTACTATTTACTTGGTTTTTTTAAGGCAATCCGCCAGAACTGGCGGGTCAAGAATTACAGAGCAACCCCTGCAAACACACCTTATTGTTTAGTTAAAAGCCAATGTAGACTTGTGATTTGTGAATGAGAATCGCCAAATGAGGAAATAGTACCCCAGCCGATCAAATACTTCCAAAATTATGAGGGAAAGAGGTTATACAGATAAAGAAACTGTATAATCTTGCGAGACCATCTACACGTCTGTAGAACTTATTCTGATACTTCGTAGTACGAATACAGCAGAAGATTTGTGAATGTTAAAACTTGTACAGGAAAGTGAGTTCATTAGTAGAACTTTTTTGACGACGTATGGTTCAACTGTTTACAATTGAATGCAGTTTGCTCATGATGTGCAACAAGACAATAACAGAACATGTGCACCTCAGATCTCGTTTAGTGACACTAAAGACTGATGTTGTAAAATTTACACTTACAAAGCATGACTTCAATTGTTGAAGTCGGGCATTTACCAACTTTGCAACTTAACCAGTTGTTTGCATTGCATGTTTTGGACAATTGATGAGCACAAAATTTTGGGTTGGACATGTAGGTATCGGGTACCCTATCCCCGTGAGTGAGCTGGCAAAACATATCTTCAATCCCCACTATTGTATCCAACAAAATCAAAAAAGAACTGGATGGATGCTCTATATGTGCTAACTGGTACACTACATATTTAAAAGTAAAAGCACTAAGTTGCGATTGTATGAACCAATGAAGTAACAACTCTATAAAATTGATGGACAAAAAAAGTAGAATTAATATTGTTATGAAGTAGTATGTGTATTCTGTGGTAATCATTGAAATATTTAACTCTACAGTTAGTGGCTGCGTTGCCTTACACCAATTTCAAACACATAAATTGACGAGACTAGAAATTTAGGTGGTGTTTACAAATGAGAAAATGTAAAAAAACATGTCAATATGGGACTTGTCTGCAGAAGGGACCACATCAGACCTTAGGTACCCTATTTCTGAGATGAAGAAAGAACCTCTAATTTGATCAACCAAATCTACTAGCTAGTCAAGTTAATTCACTGAAAAAAATTATCAAAAAAAAATATTCACTGAAAAACTCTTATGCGTTTCAGAAACCAAGCAGGAAACAGCCTTTCCCTCACTGCAGAAGTAGTAAATTAGCATATTGTTTCCGTGTGTTTATGTTAACTTCGCAGGTGAGCCACATGGTCGTGTAAATATAGTTGCCCAAGGCATTTTGTTAAAAAAGAAAGAAAATTTTCGTACTTCCAATTATTTTTTTAATTAAAACTTTAGAAGTTCCACCAATTTACTAAGAAGAAAGAAACTGTCTCGGTTAACTCTAGAAGTTCCACACGCTGGGTTGGATGCTAAATTCGGTCCTTTACAATGACATCAGACAAGAAAGTAGGGCAAACCAAATTCCACATGCGAGGCTGGACATTGGTGGAAGACGCATCCGCTGCATGACTGTCAAGAGCATCCGCATCGTGGTACTAGCTTCCCTGCAGCAAATGTGGATTTCTCCAGTTATCAGTTGAAACAGATTTTTGAGCTTGAGCAACATTATATTGAGTGATATGTGAGAAAATAAGAATGGCACATGCCAATGATACATAAATATTCTATATGATACCTGATATTTGTTATCTTCATTTATGTTCAACCATCTATATAACTATAACACCCCGTGTTTTTAGCATGGCGCATGCTAAAAGATGCGCCATGGCCTGAGATGAAGCTTCATCCAAAGTTTCCTTTGTTTGGTAAGAGGTAGATTGGCTTAAGGCCAATATCGCGCCAAAATGGCGCATTATGATTGGCATTTGGCCAAGGGCCAAATCTTGCATCATCATGATGCATTAGGCCAGTTGGGTAGATGGCCTTGGACGATGCAGCGCAAACATCGCGCATTATGAAGGCTATTGGCCTAGAGCCAATATTGCACAATCATTGTGCATTAGGCCAGAGAGGGCTGGCCGAGCCAATATTGCACAATCATTGTGCATCAGGCCAGAGAGGGCTGGCCGAGTGAATATTGCACAATCATTGTGCAATATCCAGAACGAGTGTTGCGCAATCACTGTGCAATAGCCAGAACGAGTGGTGAGCAATTATTGTACATTACAGAACAAAACTCAACAATCATTGCCGGTTATTCAGGGATACATGGCAATGGCCATGAATAGTGAAGCAAGCATGTCAATCCTCTCCCCTTTTCTAAGTTGCAGAAATGGTAAGTTAACATATATAGGGAGGGGTAGTTGGTTGAAGGTGCATATGCGGACCATGTACCAAGTAAGCTTTATAGCTTAGCCGAAAGAGTACAAATGATGCGTAAGCCTCATTTATAGCTGCGTAGCCTTGAAATTGGGGCATATGATGCGAAGGCATCACTATGCCATGTTGCAGACTCGATAACGCACAATCATTGTGCATCTTGACGGAATGACCTATACGGACTACGGCATTACCATTATTGCTTGGCCACGGCCTTGCAAACGAGTTTGGCTTAAGTTGCTGTCCCTTCGAGGATGAACTACGGTCTGTGCTTGATCCCTTTAGAGTAGGGAAGGGTACGTAGGTAGCCGCAATGAGTTGCAGCATTGCCGGTCCGACACTTTGTCGCTCAGATCATCTAATTGCGAGATGATTGCGGCATACTGGCCTCTCAAATCATCTGGCTTTGTAGCTCGACGCTAGAGATGATTGTGGCCAAATTTGATGAGGCAAGTTTCATTCCATTCCTTGGATGCTCATACTTCCTATCGAGCCGTTCGACTTAGGAATGTACCAATAGCGCATTGGGCATGGCCTCGAAAGTAATCTACATCGATATGCAAGTTAGCGGAGCTTGCATAAGTCTAAGGAAAGTACGACATGAGCCTGATTGATGCACCCTTGGCACGAGCAAGACAAGTGCATGCTTTCAGCAATGCCTAAGCTAAGTGAAGAGGGGGTATTAGGCCTGCAGTGGCTTATGCGTAAGCCCACGGCATGCCTTATGCCTGGACAAGACTCGGCAGTACGACGGTTACTCGGCTAGATAGGAAATTCAGTGATGAATTTCTTACGTTGAGGCAAGGCACTCAGAAGCCAGAGATGCATGTAAGGTGCATCAACGATATCCTTTAAGGCTTTAAGCCCTTTGCAGAACAAGGGTAAGTTGGAATGGTGTGGAATCTAAGTTAGCTGCATCATGCTCCATGAGCATGCTTGCAAGGGCAAATGGACGTGCATTTGCCTAGCTTTAGGTCCCGTATTGTAGCAGCATCATGGAGCATCGGGGAAGTTATGGCCTGCATGCCCAGGTGCGCCAGGCGTAATTTTCTGGTCCGTCACAATAACCATTGATTTTCTAACATCTAATCCTGCAGTGCTAGCTAAACACATTTCGTCAAGTTATTTAGACCTATGAGGATCCATGCGATTGACTCAGGCTTCTTATAAGTTTTCCGAATTCAAATCTCTTCCCAAGTATAATAGTCCTTCAGTTCCTATAGATCATTCACTTCTAATCTATGAAAATCTTACCCAGACAAAGACCTACATTCAATATCATCTAATTACTAAAAAACATAAGACTCAAAACTCAATTTTCAGAACTTACACTAAAGAGATTCATTAACAGATGGAGTACAACTTCCATACCTTGATACATATTCGTTAACCAGAAATATCTCCATATCCTAATCCCATTGTTGTGTGTGTGTTTGTCCTAATCCCCTTCATCAATTCCAACATAATATATTTTACCCTTTTAATTTCTTTTTGGATAATATTTATTTTCAGTGGCTATACAAGTATCGAACCCGCGACCTTCTAAACACACTTCACTTCGTTTTACTTCATTTCATTTCTTAGTCCCACAGCGACAACGCTGCGAAATAGATTCTAGTTTATAGGAAGTGGAATTTGGAAACTGGACACGACCTTACTTGAACAAGATCTGTTCTATAGGCTCGTACCTATGTATCCTTGAGTTCTAAGGAGACATGAACCGCAGTCTGGTTGATGAACCAGGACCGCACGACCAGAGCGTGATTAATGCCATTAGGAATATGATATAGGCCCTGTGGCTGTAGATGATCGTTCTCAGCTTGGCCTTGGCCTGTTGTGGCGGCCGTGCGGTTGTCTGACAGACTCCAAAATCTTTTTGCTAGACATAAAGACCGTGAGAAAATGTTACTTGTTTTTGTGAATATGAGGTTTTAGAGTTTTGCAAAACTACTTTCAGTTGGTTCAATTGTTTAATTAAAAGCTAATCTAGACCTGTGAATGGGAATCAGCAAAATACGAGGAAATAAATAGTACCCAAGATTATAAGGGAAACATGTTTAAACATCTATAGAACTTATTCTGTATAATATGAATACAACAAAAGATTTGTGAACCTTTAACCCATACAAAAAAGTGAGCTTTATTAGTAGAACTTTTTCTGACAATGTATGTCAACTGAATGCAGTTTGCTCATGCTGCGCAACAACACAATTACAGAACATGAGCACCAGATCCTGTTGAGTGACACTAAAGACTGATGAATTTAAACTTATAAAGCATGACTTCAACAAGTTGGGAAGTTACCAACTTTGCAACTGTTGATGGTGAGTTTTTGACAAGGTCATTTGTAGTAAATTAGCCATGATCTCATTGTATAAATAATCCCTGGCCCAGTATCAGGATTATTGGATCTACATAAATATAATTTGTATTCCGCAAGAGAATCAATAAACTGTATTTGGTTAACGGGCTCAACAGTCCTAAAGTTATTTTGAAAGTGTATACATATGCCAAATTTCAGGGCTTCCCCAGCAGAAACCTTGTTATTTCATGTACGCCAATATACATGTCTTTTTATGTCATATACATGGCATTATTCATATTCAGAATAGGATTAAACGCCATTCTTGAATTAATGAGTTATTAAAAATATTATGCTTAATACATAGTCATATCAGTATCATCTCAAGTCGCAAAACTCCCACGGCCGAGTTCCTTGAACATGCTATAGCGGCACTATTGTAGTCAAAGTTTGTACTAAAATTGCATTATGTTTCCAAATCTAAACCTGACATGTTGCCTTAAACTTAAATTCTAGATTACAACTGTATGATGATTACATCATGAGAATCGCGGCATATTGGCTAGGCATGGCCAAGCCCATGGCATGCACCGCATATTTCATGAAGTACCTTAGCTAACTATGGCTAAGGCCATGGTATATCCATTATAGCTTATAGCGCTTTGGCTAAGAAAAATGGGCTAATAGCTCGGAAGAAATCATCTCAAAACAATTGACTAAATCCATAACACAATTTGGCAAAATATGACATGTGGCATATCCACCATTGCGCTACATCATAAGTCGTGGCACCATGCCACGCGCTATTCACGGCCTTGGCAGCTTAGGCCAAGGCCGTGACACCATGCCATGTGATATTCATGGCCTTGGAAGCTTAGGACAGGGCCATAACACCATCCCGCGCGATATTCACGGCCCTGGCAGCTTAGGCCAAGGCCATATCACGTAGCCGTGCGTCATTCTCGTCCTTGACAACTTAGGCCAAGGACGTAGCACGTAGCCGTGCGTCATTCTCGGCCCTGGCAGCTTAGGCCAAGGCCATCACACCTACTCAGACTTGGAAGCTTAGGCCAAGGCCATATCACGTAGCCGTGCATCATTCTCGGCCCTGGCAGCTTAGGTCAAGGCCGTAGCACCTAGCCGTGCGTCATTCTCGGCCTTGGAAGCTTAGGCCAAGGCCGTGGCACCTAGCCGTACGTCATTCCCGGCCTTGGCATCTTACGCCAAGGCCGTGGCTCCTAGCCGTGATTCATTCTCGGCCTTGGCAGCTTAGGCCAAGGCTGTGGCACCCATCCACGTGTCATTACCGGTATTGGCAGCTCATGCCAAGGCCATGGCATCATGCCATGCACCATTCTCGACTATCACAGCTTAGGCCAAGGCTATGGCACTATGCCATGCATTATTCTCGGCCATCACAGCTTAGGCCAAGGCTATGACACTATACCGCGTGCCATTATCGACCATCATAGCTGAGGCCAAGGCCATGGCAAGACTCCGTGCACTATTTTTGGCCATGACAGCTTATGCCACAACAAGGCACGATTGCGCCCTAATCTCACGGATGGCTTTGGTTAAGTTGTTTAACACGTCCATAAGACATATGGCATATCAATGGCTACAATTTAGCCCAAGTAAGATGAGATTTACGATTCATCAAAAACACCTAAAAAATATCAAAATACATCACATGGGGGGACTCTTCATGGGGTATTGGTCTGGTGGTCTACGGAAACTTGCGGCGTGGAAACACCCCATGTGAAAAGTTAAAGTAGTGGCGACAGTTGCAAACGGTCGGAGAGATCATGGATTCGTGAGAAAAGGAGTTTCCAAAAACATCCCTAGTTTATCTCACCTGATACCCATCATCCTCGTATTCTCCATCTCTCAACAACCTCACTACCTCCACTACTCACGAGATTTACATTGCGTATTCTAAACTAACATTAATAGGCCACTTAGCCTATTCAGAAAAGAGAACCATCTTTCATATCCAAAAAGCTCTGTTATTCTTAGTTTTCAATACCCAACACACACATAATTCAATTCCATTGCCAATTTCCCAAACTTTTCTGCTTCCCTCCCCTAAGATCAACCCATCTTCTTCTCCATCGTGACCGAAGCAGGATGGAACGGCTGCTATCGTGGTTTAGGTTTGTCCTGTTTGATTTTGATTTTCGAACCTAAAAAGAAAGTACCACAGCGGTGCATTTGGTTTACCCGGAAGTAATTTTTAGGTCCTAATAATTGGCGACCACAGACGGAGATCAACCTCTCAGTCACGAAATCAGATTCTTTATCCGACTGAAAGTCAGTTCTCCAATCTCTTGAAAACAGGGTAGATCTTAAACCAAGAAAAGTCAGGTCTCACATCAAGGAGCACCACTATATCATCGGTAAATATTCTAAATCATTACAGGATGCATCGTAAGCAGATGAACACACAAAAAGATGCGGAACCTCAAAGTTCAAACACTATGGAAGATATAATAAAGATGCTGTGGAATGTGATTGCAACCCAAGTTAATATTTCCAAATCACAGGATGAGATACTTCGTTTACTAATGATGATGACTGAACAGTTATCACAAAAGCTGACAGGTGCTCACAAGCAAAGTATGATTAGCTCTGGAGATAACGCCAACGAATCTTCATTTAAAGTTCATGAATTCACCAGTGTCAACATGAAAAAAATATTTACCAAACGAGCAGGAAAATAAGATGATGACCAAGGTTTCTCCAATGATGCGAGCCGATGACAGATTTCTCGAGAAAAGAAAAAAGATGCGGCAGACGCATTATAACTTGGTCAACGTAGTGAGAGAAAAGAACCTGCTTACAAAGCCCTATTAAAAAAATTGTACCTCAAAACTCTTACAGAGTTACAGAAGGTTATCCAGCAATTGACCACAATATCAATTTCATCAAAAGAGGAGGATCCCAAAGAAGGAGAAATTTTTCAAGACCTCTTCGAAAGAAGAGGCGGTGCCGCTCAACGTTATCCAGGACAACTGTCTGCTACCACAATAACAGCTAAAAGAGAATAGAAAAGAGGTATCATGTCTCAACAAGACTCATGGACCAAGCACCCACACTCATCTATGATCCCGTACAAGTTTTGGCTCCAGCACCAAATCCGGAATGAACTTCATACCGAAACTCGCAAAAAATCCCAGGACGACAATTGTCGCAGATAAGGCCGGATATGATGCATCCTCGCCACGCACTCTCTACAAGAAGGACTATTGAGCTACTGGAAATTGGGGTACGAGACGGTTTCATTCATCTACCTCCGGTATGACGGCAACCAACTGATGAAGCGAATTCAGATCCAAAATATTGCCATTACCACAGGTTTGTCAATCACCCCACTAGTCAGTGCAATAGTCTGAAACGTGCTTTCTAGGAAAAGATTGACTCAGGAGAATTACATCTGGAGGCCAGGAATGTGTATGGAGACTCACCACGCATACACATCTTTACTCTTCCCGAAGCCCACGTCCACCAGACCGCCCAAGCCTTGATAAGACGAATATGTGAAATTCTTCATCTTTCCCGAATTCAACTCAAAGATGTCTTTGCATCCCTCAATCATGTCATCTCCCGTGAAAGTTCTCATTCTACAGAAACAACAGAAGCCCAACCTGAACCCATCTTCGAAGGTACAATCAGTCAACACAACGAAGGACCTGACTGGGGACTGCTCACCTCCGCACACGTCAAGGAAACGAGTTTGAAAAGACGCTAATCGACACCGGAGAGAAATTCAACATAGTTGTCATCGATGTTATGAAAACAACAGGAATCTCAGAGAATGAAATAGTGCATGCACCTATGACAGTAAAAGATCATGAAGGAAAAACTAGAGAAACTTATGGCTACATCACTTTGGTAGTCAATATCGGTGGCATCCAGACACGCACAACATTTCAAGTTATCAGAGGAGATATGAATTATGACTTGGTTTTGGGACACCCCTGGATCCTTGATAGCAGGGCCGAGGCGTATTCTCTGCCGAGCGACACCACCAAGGGGCTCCAACAAGTCGGCGAAACCTCATTTTTTGGTAACAGAACTGCGTCACCTGATGGATTTGGATTTCAAACAATTACTTGGAGAAAGCCCGGCTTCTTTCATACGGTGATTTCGTGAACAAGTGGATTCTGTTCGACAGCCTGACTCTCCGATTATTTCACATTTGGAAACTCGACGCGATGGGCAATCCGAATCTTACAAATTCAATCTAATTGAATATGCTGCAAAATCTAAGGTATTAACACCAGATCATTCCTCAAGCTAGTATAAATCATTACTCCCCTAAGAGAGGGGGCATTTGACATTCCATGATATCAATTCGATTCAAACACCCGTTTATACTCATCCTGACTCTTTCAAAATAAATGTGTAATCATAAGCATTCATCAAAAGAGTTTTACACATATCCCAAAACAATTAAGGATCATCCATTTTGAGTTTCAAAAGAAAACATCGTCAGATTTTCAATCATTCAGAAAATACACCTTTAAGGATTGGCTCAACATTTTTAGCCCGCATTTCTTTCACATAATCCAAAGCCTCAGTCGCCAATCTTAGCTCTCGAGACAGCCTGTCAACTTCATTCCTAGCTTTATCTACCATTTCCGAATCAGGGTACGCACCAATCAGTTTTGGATTCTTCTGGATCTCCTGTAGCTGATGACGGAGCCATCCGATGTTTAACTTAGAAATCCCAGCCTCTACCAATGCGGCTTCCCAGTCATGCATCATTACTTTTGTGATTTCATTGCGAGGTACGAGGACTATCTCCTCTATGGTAGATAACAACACCGATACTTTTCCCTCCAGAAGGCGGTAGTTTCCGAAGTCTCCTATGAAGAAATGTCCAAACCTCTTCCATATCTGGGTATACAAACGAGAATAAGACGAGGGGACCGTGAAACCTCCAATACACTCATAACTGGCAGGGATTCGGTCGAATCTGAAGTCAAAAGTAACTCCAGCACTTGGATATTCCGTCAAAGTCATGTCCGGTCTAATGGCGTCCTGGTCAGTAGCCTTTTACGAGACGCCGTTTTCAACCATGGTATTGGGAACAACGAACCCTTGATCTGAAGACTCAGGAAATACACCATCAACAATGCTGTGATGAAACAAGTCCGAATGAAGTTCTGACGAATAGTCTGGGACAGTAACATCATCATCTGTGATATTTTCAATAACGACAGGAATAACTCCCGACGAGTGATAATCCGCAATGTCGTTCGCCTGGCAATGATGAATGGTTAGAAAGCTGAGGATGTTATACATAAGAAGTTATTAAAATCTACTTACGGTATGAAGTATTGGTGCCGCGTCGATGTTCAGAGTATTTGGGGCTAGAGAACACAAATTCACTGGGGAGTTCGAGCTTTTGAGCTACAAAAAAACCCTGTTAAGTACTGGAGCCAGTTTATCGAAAGTATATACATATGTACTCAGTCAAATGACATACCCTTTTGCAAAGGCGGCCGTTTTTTTCAGAAGATACCGAATAAAGTCTTTTATCCCCGGGCTGGGGACTACTCATAATCTCAGGCACATAACGAAGGAGAGAATTGCCGCCACACCACGACTGCATTAGAAAGATGAACCTGAATGTTCGACTAAGACAAAGTAATAAACAACACAAAGCAAAGTAAAGTCTCCCTCACCTGAGCAAGATCAATTAAGAATTTACGTCTCGCAATTGAGATCGTCTGCAAATTCGGATTATTTCTTACTCCGCGAAAGAAGGATTGTTACGGTTCACCTGAGAAGCGCTCATAATAAAGTTCGTAAGTAACTTCATTTGTGTCTTCCAAAATGTTGCATACTCTAGGGTTACACTAGTTTTTCTTTCGGCCTTCAAGAATGGATTTTTTTTATCCGAAGTATGATGCGAGTTAAAAGTCTCCAAAAGAATTTCAACAGAAGGCGCGCCAGAGCGATAATAAGGAAAAGCCTGGTCAAATCCCATCTTCCTGGCTGCCCTGTCGATATTATAACTTTGTACCGAAAGATTGGCATTCACCATGGCTAGGACATATCCGGGAGTGCAGCTACTTACTAAAGTAATTTTACTATCATTTATGACATCACCATCACCAGAATCCGGGGATATGTCGAAGTTATCAGCAAAAGTCTTCAGCGTAATTATCCGGTCCAGTTTCAAACCCCAGGGTATGAAGTTTAATTTTGTCTCGTCATCTAACAGATCGATAAGCCCGATCTTCAGAAGTTTCTGCTTATTAATCCAACGACATATGCGAGCGTATTCGATAGGTTTGCTGGGGACTGAAGGTTTTGATTTGGGAGCATAGTCTGGGAAATGTTCCCATAGACAAGCTTGCAGAAACATGACATGAGCGAAGGGAAATACTCTAGCACGACCATTAGAATCTCTTAGATCACGAACGAAGTTGTCTAAATGAGAATACAAAGTACCTAAGAATAAACTACCAAGAGGAAGAACCTTGCCACCAGCAAGAGCCACGGCAAAAGGAGCGAGCCAGGGTTTTAACTGACCCACAGGCGGACCTTCGAATATGTCCCTGGATACCAAAGTAAAAGGAATGCGACAATCAATAATAAGTGACTGGTTGTTAGGCCTTCAACACCGGTGCCATCATCCCACCAGTAATCAACCCAGGCGGAATAGCTCTCTTCCCCGTTATAGACGGGTCTCTTTAGATTTTCGATTTTCTGGATCAAGATGCTGGTGTTCTCATCTCCCTCATGCCGCTTTGAATGAATGCTGCCAACAACGGGAAGCTGTAAAAGAGCAACTACATCTTCCAAGGTAATGGTCATTTCACCCCATGGGCATACTTCTGAGTGAGTCGGGCCACACCAACGAGAGATAAATGCAAGAATCGCCTTTACATCCTTATTAAGTTTAAGTACTGAAGAAGCCCTCACAATGTGAATTATCTTAGCTTTCTCCAAGATTTGCTTTACATCCACGTCTTTCAATATTACCTTGGCCCAAGCAGCCCAATTCGATAAAGGCATTTGGGCTACCTTGAAATCAACGAATGAAGGCATGTAATCTCCTCTCTGCAAGACAAATCGAACAATGGCATCTGGATGGATATTCTGAACTTGAGCATTACATTTTGATTCTGAGATAAAGCAGCCACAATTACATAGGTTGATGGGCTCTTTAATTATAACTTCTGAGAATTTGTCACATAGGCTGGGTATGGAAGATGAAGAGATAGCAACGGATCGCTTACAATCACCATGACCTGAAGTTACAACAACCTTACTTTCGTGATTCTCCAACATCGGTAAATTAGGGCTGATCGGATTATGCATGCGTCGCCAATATGGGATCACGTTAAGGATGCTTGCCTAGTCTAGTTGATTTTGATGAAGCCTGCTGCGGAACTCAAAAAAGTCACAGATCCAATTAGGGTTCTATCTGTGATAGGTGAGCACGATTATTGGCGCCTGATCTAGCAACAAAAGATGCCGATCAGCATAGGAGAAACTTGCCACCCCCTGATAACCTATGCGGCTAACAGAAGAGAGGGAGAGAGATATTCCAAACCCTGATTATTCACGACAGTATATGGGAAGAGTCTTTGCTAGGTGACTAGCTGAAGTCGCGGGACCAGTTGGAAAAGGCACGCACATGTGAGACTTATCTTACAATCCGTACACGATTAGGAATGAATATGGAACCCCCTCCACAAAGGAAGGATTCCTAATTGGATTAAGAAAGGCCGATTAGGAAAGAGGTGGCCGTCCAAACCACGTAGGCCCATACGGGATCGCGCCCTAGCCAGTATAAAGACCGTCCCTGCCAGCACGATCACGCCATAATCCTTCATAACCACGCCTGCTGCACCTATAGTATGATATTGCATCGAAGCCATGCAGGTAAGTAAGAACTCCTTTGTCTATGAATTTTAGATTATGCAAATATTTGTGTCACCATCTGATGCTTACCACGCGACACGACATTGTTCCTTGCTGACCAGGAGACTAATGTTGATGGAGAGTTTTTGACAAGGGCATTTGTAGTAAATTAGCCATGATCTCGTTGTATAAATAATCCCTGGCCCGGTATCAGGATTATTGGATCTACATAAATATAATTTGAATTCCGCAAGAGAATCAATAAACTGTATTTGGTTAACGGGCCCAGCAGTCCTGAAGCTATTTGCGAAAGTGTATACGTATGCCAAATTTCAGGGATTTCCCTAGAATAAACCTTGTTATTTCATGTACGCCAATATACATGTCTTTTTATGTCATATACATGGCATTATTCATATTCAGAATAGGATTAGATGCCATTCTTGAATTAATGAGTTATTAAGAATATTATGCTTAATACATAGTCATATCAGTATCGCCTCAAGTCGCAAAACTCCCACGGCCTAGTTCCTTGAACATGGTATAGCGGCACTATTGTATTCAAAGTTTGTACTAAAATGGCATTATGTTTCCAAATCTAAACCTGGCATGTTGCCTTAAACTCAAATTCTACTGTATGATGATCACATCATGAGCATCGCGACATATTGGCTAGGCATGGCCAAGCCCATGGCATGCACCGCATATCTCATGAAGTACCTTACAGCGCCTTGGCTAAAAAAAAATGGGCTAATAGCTCGGAAGAAATCATCTCAAAACAATTGACTAAATCCATAACACAATTTGGCAAAATATGGCATGTGGCATATTCGCCATTGAGCCACATTATAAGCCGTGGCACCATGCCACGCGCTATTCACGGCCTTGGAAGCTTAGGCCAAGGCCATAGCACCATCCCGCGCGATATTCATGGCCTTGGCAGCTTAGGCAAAGGCCATAGCACACAGCCGTGCGTCATTCTCGGCCCTGATAGCTTAGGCCAAGGCCGTAGCACCTAGCCGTGTATAACATGCCTCAACAGTTAAGCGCAAAGGTTGCGCAATACTGAAGTTGTAGCCTGGCCGATGGTAATTATAAGAGTCTTCTTGAAAGACTAAAGAAAGACATCTTGTCTGAAATCTCTTGTACTAGTAAAGGTTGTGATAATGACACTCTTCATCAAAAGTCAAAGAAGAAAAACAAGAGATGGAACAAGAGAAAACAAACCAAACAAGAGGTCAAGAATGATTATTCTGTCTTAGTCACTCATGACGAACAAGACAAGGCTCAACTCAACACAACCTAGTTGTGTTAGAATGTGCATGCTCACCTTGGTGCTCAATCTTTTGAAAGGTGAGGAAGTACATGAAACTTAGCACGTGATCTCTCGGTTATTATATGACTAATTAACATCTCTAGGGAGATTTCTTTTCTTCTATACTCATACTTTCTCTATCTATATTTGAGGTTTCGATAGAAATGGTAATTTTGAGTTTATGATGTTGATATCTAGTGATCATATATGTGTAGCTCATGTTTTTACGGTTAAAACGAGCCAAAAATCACCGAATTCGGACATCGTATGCAAAAGTTATGTCAAAAACAGTGTAGTGTTGTGATCTGTCACAAGTAACTCTTGGGAACCGATCCTAGTGATAGGTGCAATGTTGGGAACCGATCCTAGTGAGAGGTCCCCATACGAAGAAGTGTAAAACTGTTTTGCCCATAACTTCTTCGTCCGAACTCGGAATGACCTCATTCTTTTTGCGTTGGTTTCGCAATTCAATTCCCTACAAGATAAAGGTAATTGCAATACTTGATTCTTTTTTGAATATTTATGGTGTATTGCATTTGAGTTTATGGGATGTTTGATTTCGGTTTTCATAGCCTTAATATTCGATCCTATATTGTTGTGAACCCTTATGGTTTGGGTGATTTTTTG
This sequence comes from Papaver atlanticum, assembly GCA_023531105.1. Lineage (NCBI taxonomy): Eukaryota > Viridiplantae > Streptophyta > Magnoliopsida > Ranunculales > Papaveraceae > Papaver > Papaver atlanticum. The sequence goes on from JAJJMB010000948.1 coordinate 6,516,627, forward strand.
ATTTAGCTGGATTAAGTTCTAGCCCATGTTGGTAGGCTTTATCAAAGGATCATGAGGGTTCCTGTAGAACCAATATGTGAAAAAGTCACAATATGTTGAATCTTTTGGTTTAGCATAAAAGCATATGTGTTTCGAGGCTTCAACTTTTGCATCGCAATAGTTAAAACCGGTTTTCAATCTTTCTCTGGTAAAGGTTGCTCTTTGTTGTTGTTCTTTTGTTTTGGCGGGAGGATGACAACTTCAATGGGGGAGAGTTCTAAGTGAACTTGCGCTTAATGACATATCTTAAGGGGAGAAGAGGATGCGTAATTTGAGGTAACAATATTGTTAGTTAATTGTTTTCCTGTTTAAGAAAAGCCTGATTTTATTGCATAATATGTATTGATTTTGCTTAACAAAATTTCGGTACAATTGATATTTATTCCATTATTTGTGTATGAATGTTTGATTATGATTCAATTGTTTCCGGTTAAGAAAAACTATTGTTATCTTTCGTTATTGTTTGGTATCAATTGTTTAGGCTTACAAAATTTCGGTGCAATTGCGGTGCTATAATGTCTATGTTTGTTTCAATTGCTTCCGGTTAAGATAAATGATTATGCAAGTTTATTTATTTTGTTTGTATGGATTGTTTATGGCTTAACAAAAGTGTTTCGGGATCATTTGTTTAGTCCAAGTGATTTCCGGATAAGAGAAACTAAGTTTTTCGGATCTTAGTTAGACTTATCAAATGTGGAGGTTTAGGTTATTCAAGTCTAACCGAATGCCTTAACAAGAATTACTAGTTAACTAACCTAGTATTTGTCTTGTTTAAAAGTGAAAGGTCTAAGTTATTATTGAGAATAATTAGAGCCTAATGAGAAAAATAAAGTTAATTCTGATCTTTATTTTGGTCTTATCGAACAAGCGATTGTACTTGTGCAATCGGTTTAGCAAAAGAACTAAGGTGATTAGTCGATTTTTGAGTTGCTAAACTATTAGGGAAAATTGCTTCGGGTAATTGTTTCCTAGATAACATGTTAAAACCAAATTACTTGTAGTTTCGGTTTTGATATTGGTTATCTAAAATGGTATGCAAAACCCTCGTGCTCAACTCTTATAGGTTTGCAAATTTTCTTTGTGAGATTTGTAAGATCCTTTCGGTTTGTCCTTTATTTTTTCGTTTCTTTGTCATTTTGTGACAAAAAAGGGGGAGAAATATATGGAGTAAACAAGTGAGGAAAGGACATTTGTGCTAAAACGTTTATTCCAACGAAAAGAGTGAAAGCATAGACTAAGGGGGAGTCACATATCACATGATACATAGTTATGAGGAACTACATGAAAATAACAAAGACGTGCGGATTGAAAATCTAACTATCTTACCTTTTGGGGGAGTATTAGCTTTGTTATTATAATGTCAGCAGCGGCATTTAAGGATTGAATTTAATGCAGGTTTTGTGCTGTTGAACTTGGAATCAAGCGTATGTGTATAATGAATTTTTGTAATTTGTTTATCCATATGATGTAAGAGTTTTTTCACTAAAATTGACAAAGGGGGAGATTGTTAGAGCATAGCTCGGTTGAACCCACCAAGCGTTGGTATTTCAAGTTTGGTTGTCATATTTTAGTGAATCAAAACTCATTTAAAGGGTCGCTTGATTATATACTAGAGTCAACTTCGTATAGGTTAGCTTGAAAGTATTAGGATATAAGACTTACAAGTATTACATGAAGACTTGAAGAATGTGAAGAAGTATGGAGCTATAACGACAACATCATCCTTCCTCTTGAGGTTAGTAATATTTGACTTGAACTGTTTCATTCCCTAACGTATCTTTCAAGTCGTGCATATTGAAAACATAACTGCGAAGCTGTGTATGATACTCTAGTTAGACATAGTATTAAGGAATACAATACGAGGTTTATTGCTTAACCATTAAACTTTGTATATAAGACATCGACATAATCGTATGAATGCTATTGTGATTATGTATGGGTATGAGTGAAGATTTCATCCTATGAAATAATGTTTTATATTCGTTTAAAGGAAGTAAGTTCATAAACTTGTTTTGTGAATCGAAAGGGAAATCACTAGGCTTATTGGTATTGTTATTCATTGCAAATCTATTTTGAATTACCAATATGTGTGTTTAGTATAACCGCTCATAAACTTGTTTATGTATCTTGGTAAAACTATTCACAAGGCCTGACTTATGTATTGGTATAACTTTTATTAGTGAATCTTAAGTAATCACTCAAGATGGTATGATCGATGCCTTGTAAATAACAACTTTTATTTAGCAATTGGGGAACCGATCCTAGTAAGAGGTGCTACAAATTTACAAGAGGGGAATCGATCCCTGTAAGAGGTGCAACACGTTTTTAGTAGATGGGGGAACCGATCCTATGAACATGTGCAACAAGTTTGTAGTTTTGGGGGAATCGATCCTATGGACATGTGCAACCGAATACAGGTAGTTACCATAAGTTATGGGGAGCCGATCCTAGTACCTAGTCAACCGAATTTTGGTAACTAGTGTTCTAAATAATCAGTTTCGGAAAAGGACTTATAGGTGGAAAAGTTTTAGATTGAGGTATATTTGGGTACCCTCGTCTTTTCAGTCAGTACGCATACAGGTACGCATACTCTAGCTCCCGGACTTTACCTGACAAACCAGTACGCATACGGGTATGCATACTTAGTTCCGGTCTTGGATCAACACATATGCAAGTACGCATACTGTGCTTATAATCCAATCATGGTTAAGTGTTCTAAACTCCCATTTCAATCATTGAAACATTATCGGAAGACGACAATAGCTGTCTCACACAAACTATTAGCTTCAAAGAAATTTTCAAGTGATCGAATGATCAATACAAAACATTCCGAGTCTACATCAAATGACTGTCTCACACAAATCATGTAAGATGTTACAAGGCGATTTTCACATGATCATATTTTGACTTTCGTCAAGAATATAAGATGAACTTGGTTAAAGCGAAAGATTACCAACACATATTTCGAGAAATATGTAAGCGAGTTAAACTCAGCTCCAAATATCAAATGTGTATAATCGAAGTCTATATAGCTATACGAATTTTGTCTTAAATAGGAGATAGAGTAGATATTCTTTTGAGTGATAGATGAGTTCAAGTCTCCACATACCTTTTGTTGATGAAATTCCACAAGCTCCTCTTAGTAGTTCTTCGTCTTCAATTGATGAACGCCGTGAAGTCTAATGCTCAACTACACTTTCTATTCTAATCCGAGATTTAGCTATAAGTAGACTAGAAATCAAGACTTATAGTTTTGGCAACTAAACTTGACAACAAGCTTGAGATAGCAACGCTTGCGAGTTCGACCGAGCAGTGCTCTAACAATGAAGCTTATGGAAAGGCTGAAGAAAGAAACGCAAGTTAGGTAAAAACCGATACACCGCGGTCTTGTGTTTGCAAAGAGTTCTTCATTGATGCTAGATGTGCACAAGGAGTGTGCTTGCACCTGGTTTATGAGTAGGATAAATATGCTTGGACAAGGGTGTCCAAAGACCTGCATTTGATCATAACCACAAGCGGATGTTCTTGTCGACTGTAAATCAACAATTGGAAGTTGATTTTGGAGAAGGGTAAAGACAAGAGTAACCAGATGTGCATGGGAAGTAAAAATGAGTTCCAAGTTTGAAGAATAATGCGGCATTCTTTCTTCAAGGAACGTAGGCAGTGGGTGCCTTATTTGCAAAAATTGTGGCCTTGTTAAAATTGTCCAAAAGATTTGTCCGCGAAAGTCATTGAGTAATATGACTTGCTGAGCACTATGGTGATGCTCAAAGATGCGACATGGCCTGAGATGAAGCTTCATCCAAAGCTTCCGTTGCTTGGTAAAGGTGGATAGGATTATTGCAAGTTAGCATATATAGGGAGGGGTAGGTTGTTGAAGGTTTATATGCATACCATGCACCAAGTAAGCTTCATAGCTTAGCCGGAAGAGTATAAATGATGCATAAGCCTCATTTATAGCTATGTAGCCTTGCGAAGAGGGCATTTGATGCTTAGGCATCACTATGCCACGCCGCGGACCCGATGATGCATAATCATTGTGCATCTTGATGGAACGGCCTATACGGACCAGGCCATTACTATTATTTCAAGGCCACGACCTTGCAAACAAGTTGGTTTAAGTTGTTGTCCTTTTGTGGATGAACTACAGTCTGTGCTTTATCCCTTTAGAGTAGGGAAGGGTACGTAGGCAGCCGCAATGAGTTTCAGCATTGCCGTTCTAGCACTTTGTCTCTCATATCATCTAATTGCGAGATGATTGCGGCATTCTGGCCTCTCATATCATCTGGATCGGTATTGCGATACAAGAGATGATTGTGTCCAAACTTGATGAGGCAAGTTGCATGCCAGCTAGTGGATGCTCATACTTCCTATCAAACCGTTCGACTTAGGCATGTACCAATGTCGCATTGGGCATGGCCTCGAAAGTAAGCTACATCGATATGCAAGTTAGCGGAGCTTGCATAAGCCTAAGGAAAGTACGACATGAGCTTGATTGATGCACCCTTGGCACGAGCAAGTCAAGTGCATGCTCTCAGCAATGCTGAATCTTAGTGAAGAGGAAGTGCGGCGGTTGCTCAGCTAGATAGGAAATTCAGTGATGAATTCCCTACGTTAAGGCAAGGCACTCGGAAGCCAGAGATGCATGTAAGGTGCATCGGCCATAGCCTTCAAGGCTTTAAACCCTTTGCAGAACAAGGGAAAATTGGAACGGTATGTAATCTAAGTTAGATGCATCATGCTCTACGAGCATGCTTGCAAAGGAAAATGGACGTGCATTTGCCTAGCTTTAAGGCCCGGATCGTAGCTTCATCATGGCGCATCGGGGGAGTTATAGCCTGCGCGCCCAGGCGTGCCAGGCGTAATTTTATGGTCCGTCACAGTGGACGTGCATTTGCCTAGATTTAAGGCCCTGTTGATTGTGGTTTTTAGTTCAGGGCGAAAATAGTAAAAACCTGCATTTGATGCGTCGTCGTACTGCAAAGAAGCTGAGCCATTTAAGAGTGATGAGTTCCCAGGCCTCCTTACTTACATATGTATTGAGCAATTCAATTTATATATAAAATTTATCCAGAATGGCGGGTATAGCAATAACCCCAAATATTCTGTAAATTTTATCTTCTCGCCAACATTATTCATTAATGTATGGCTCACTGAGTATTTTCCTATGCTATGTTCCCCAGCTGAATTCTCAATATTGGCGTGACATGACGATTAATGTTCACTCGCAGCGGAGTATCACGAATCTCCCGAAGTGTCAGTATTGAGATATGCGTGAAGATACTCAGGAACACACAGGTTACACCACTCTCTGATAAAGATATTTTGTGTCAACACGCTGTTAAAAGTGCGTCGACGCGCTTAATTCCTTAAGAAAAATAAGCCTAAACTGTCCATGTCAGTCTTAAAACAATCACGGCCACACAATTCGGCCGGCCAATTCAACAAGCTTAGCCTATTCCTAGCGAAACTAGGAAAACTCCATGGTGTCCACCGGCGGACCCACCATCGTCCCAGCCAATAAGAATTCTCTTATCCTACCAGTAACGTTCTTGATCGTTGGTGTGAACTAGGTTGGTTGCGTTCAAAAGAAAAGCTCAACGATCTAAGACCGACCATGACGGTCTCAAAACCATCGCATCCACCCAATTTAGCCGTCCTAGTTGGACGGTTTAGATCTTCTTTCGAACGATCAAAGAGGTATAGTTATGATCACCGGCGACTCGCCTCCATCCCTGGTCGGTCGAACTATACATAGCAATCCAGGAGCGCGTCAAACCGCTTGCCCAAAGTAGGGTGATCGTGCATTTTTTAAACCTTAAATTGAGTCAGCGGCATTACACAACTGCCGTAAATCGATCACGGCCGTCCATCTTCGCTAGCCCAGTCGAACGGCCTAGATCTAATTTCAGGTTGCCAATGAGATGCTGGCATGCTCGTTGGCAATCCGTCTTTATGTGTACTCAATCGACTTGTCCAAACCAGCGGCAAATATCCCAAATTGTTTGGCCAAAGGTAGGTTGGCCACACGGCTTTAAACCCTAAAATTCAATCAACGACAATGAACAACTGCCGCAAATCATCTCATCCGTCCATCTTCGCCAGCCTAGTCAGATGGCTTAGATTTAATTTTAGGTGGCCAACATGGTGACGCCATGATCACCGGCCACCCCTCTTCCATGAGGAGCGGTCGGCAAGGTCACGGGATGCGCACGTAGCTCCTACCAACTCCCTGAAAAAGGGTGGTCATGCTCCTTTTAAGACATTAAGCTCCGCGACTAACTTAGACGAGCTCTAAAACAACGATGCTTTATATGTATCGATCATGAACAATTTTTTATAAATATTGATTCCACAAACAATATTTTGACCTAAAAACACTATATGCTGTTTTAAGCGGCAAGTCTCGTAACTTGACCCACTCGATAACCTGCTGTGTATATTTTTCTACAAAATACTCGAGACATCAAACATGTCACAAACTGGGGGATGCTCACTGGGGTATTGGTCTGGCGGTTTACGGCGTGCAGCGTGCAACGCGCCCATTACAAGAAAGTTTCAGGAAAAAGGGGGACAATGAATATCTGTAAGAAAGAGTAGTGGGTGTAAGGGCTGACCAGTCTTCCTCCATAATGGAAACGTGATGATCACCACCTTTTGCATAACCCCACTTCTCCACTACTTAATTGCCTCCACTTCCTACGAGATCAGGGTGCGCTCAATCATTACTTGTATAATATGGGTTCCCATACAATAACTTCCTAAATTATTTTGACAATCCTTGAATTAAATCAAATTAAATGCATCCATCGTAATATACAACATCGTTTTTGTTTAATCACACATAAAAACTAGATAACATAACAATTTGGATTCAAATTATGAATCCTAATATAATTAGAATATTGTAACTGAATGAACAAATAGAAGTGGGGGTATGACATCAATGCGCCAAGAATCTTAGGAAAAAGATCTTTTAGATCTCTTTCCTTTATTTTTAATTCCCGAATATCAATCAGAAAAGCTAGTTAATGATGACCCTCCATGGATTCGCCTATATACGCCGCGGCTAAAGTTGCAAAAATAAGAGCTTGAATCCCGCTTGTAAATAATCCAAGGAACATGACAGGTATAGGAACCACTGAAGGTACTAAAGAAACAAGAACAACAACTACTAATTCATCAGCCAATATATTCCCGAAAAGCCGAAAACTTAGTGATAAGGGTTTTGTGAAATCTTCTAGGATGTTAATTGGTAAAAGGATTGGAGTTGGTTGAATGTATTTACCGAAATAACCCAATCCTTTTTTGGTAAGACCCGCATAGAAATATGCCACGGACGTGAGTAAAGCTAAAGCAACGGTAGTATTTATATCATTCGTAGGTGCGGCTAACTCCCCATGAGGTAACTGTATTATTTTCCGAGGTAAAAGAGCCCCTGACCAGTTAGAAACAAAAATAAATAGGAACATAGTTCCAATAAAGGGAACCCAAGGACCATACTCTTCTCCAATCTGAGTTTTGCTCAAGTCTCGAATGAATTCAAGGACATATTCGAAGAAATTCTGACCATTGGTCGGAATAGTTTGTGGGTTCCGAACAGCTATAGCAGCTGAACCTAATAAGATAGCAATTACGACCCATGACGTAATAAGGACTTGGGCATGGACTTGGAAACCACCTATTTGCCAATAGAAATGTTGGCCTACTTCCACACCGGATATATCGTATAGCCCTTTTAATGTGTTGACGGAACATGGTAGCACATTCATATTGTCCTCTGGCAGAAATATAACTTAAAAAGGAATTATTTTGATTCCACTATATCTTTATCAACTCGTCTACTTGAATCATATTTTTCGGATATCAAGTAATAACATAATATCCCCAGCTTTTTTATCTCTTTTTTGGTATTCAGAATATAGTAACCGATTCAAAAAATCTATGGAGTTCTCGAAGTAATTGACTTATCTTATTATTAATCAACGATTTGGGATATAGCTAGAACGGCCCTCACAAATAGCGAATACTAATTTGTTAAGGATTAATCGGATTGAAGCTATAGCGTCATCATTGGCTGGAATCGAAATATCTGCGAGATCCGGGTCACAATTTGTATCGATTAAACAAATCGTTGGAATTCCCAAAGTTACACATTCTCGAAGAGCCGTATATTCTTCTTGCTGATCAACGATGATTACAATATCGGGTAACCCCGTCATATATTTGATCCCACCCAGATATGTTTGCAAGTGATATAATTGTCTCTTCAACATTGCTGCATCTCGTTTCGGAAGCCGGTTGAGTCTTCCCTTCTTTTGTTCCGCTCTCAAATCCCTGAACTTATGAAGTCTCGTTTCTGTAGTGGACCAATTCGTTGACATGCCACCGAGCCATTTTTTATTAACATAATGACACCGAGCCCTTATTGCAGCCGATGCTACTGAATCAACTGCTTTATTTTTGGTACCAACTATTAAGAATTGCTTTCCCTTACTTGCTGCATCAAAAACTAAATCACAAGCTTCTGATAAAAAGCGAGCAGTTCTAGTAAGATTTGTAATATGAATACCTTTACGCTTTGCAGAGATGTAAGGTGCCATTCTAGGATTCCATTTCCTAGTACCATGACCAAAATGAACTCCTGCTTCCATCATCTCTTCCAAATTAATGTTCAAATATCTTCTTATCATTTCTCCCCACGCTGCCCTTTTTTTAAGAGATGAGATACCCTGATTGGCGCAGAGTTAACCATAGCACAAAGTCGTATCTCTTTGGTTAATAAGATTCAAAAAGTTTATCGATCCCAGGGGGTGCAAATCCACAATAGGCATATAGAAATTATTGTGCGTCAAATAACATCAAAAGTTTTGGTTTCGGAAGATGGAATGTCTAATGTTTTTTCACCCAGAGAACTTATTGGATTATTACGAGCAGAACGAACGGGACGCGCTTTGGAAGAAGCGATCTGTTATAGAGCCGTCTTATTGGGAATAACGAGGGCGTCTCTGAATACTCAAAGTTTCATATCCGAGGCGAGTTTTCAAGAAACTGCTCGAGTTTTAGCAAAAGCCGCTCTACGAGGTCGTATCGATTGGTTGAAAGGTCTGAAGGAGAACGTTGTTCTGGGGGATGATACCAGTTGGTACCGGATTCAAAGGAATAGTGTATCATTCAAGGCAACACAACGATATCCCTTTTGAAATAAAAAAGAATAACCTATTCCGAGGGGGGTTTAGAGATATTTTGTTCCAACACAAAGAATTATTTGATTCTTACATCCCAAAGAATATCCACGATCCATCAGAACAATTATTTACGGGATTTAATGATTCCTAAGAGCAGATTCATCCTTTTACCTTAACTTTAAACTATCTGGTCTAAAGATAATAGTGAATAGAAAGGAATTTATGGCTTGGCCTGCGTATCAAGGGTCAATCTCTGTATCAATTATTTATTTAGTATTTTTAATTAAATGGCAATCCATCGTTCGACAAAACACAAGTGTTATCAACACAAGTAGCCAGAAACCATATTCTGATACAAGTCATAAAACAACCACACCTCCATAATTCAATATTCTGATCTCAAACACCTTCTTCGCTTCCCTCCCTAAGATCAGCCCTTCTCCTTCACTTTGTGACCGAATTGAATCTGGAACGACCATTTCTTGGTTTAGGCCAGAGTCTTACAGATTGATCTCTCGAATCTAAAAGTACTCCCGTGCAGTGCATTTGTTTATGGTACTAATTCGTTTCTCATCAACACACCCAAATTTACCAAAAACTAGCAGAATCAGTTTTTACCCCAAAACAACTGGCGACCACAGTGGGAGATTAATATCTCGGTTGCAATCCCAATTTTCACAAAGATGGTTGGTCTTAGGACTAATTTAACAACTCAAAACACCGGTCAGAATCTTGCAAATGATGATATTTCTCCTTCCAACCTTGGTCGAGTTGGCGCGAGTGCAGGAGATCCACACAAGGAATATGGATCTGATGAAAGAGACGATAAACAATATACTCAATTTCCTCGTCAGGTTGACATCAGATTTGGGCGGTTCCTCTGCTTCAGAAATTCCAGCACTGAGGACTAACCCCTCAAACGATGATCGTCCTCAAGTCAACAGTTTCACTACCAACCAGAGGCCGGTGGACTAGGAAGCAGCTTCTCTAGTCGAATGTTTATGTGAACTTCTACACCTCTCAAAGGATCAACGAGCGGAGACATTTGCTGCAATTAATCAGATAGCTCTGGATACGTGTTTGGCTCATTCGCATCCAGAAATCTTAAAAACACTAGAGACGTCCGTGAACAATGTTACGTTTACTAAAGACGACATGATGGTAGAAGAGGGCCATAACAGAGCCCTGCATGTTACTGCACGCATCAAAGATTCAGAATTCAAAAGGGCTCTCATCGATACAAAAGCGTCCTCGAATGTTATTACTCTTAAAACTCTCAAGACAGCCAAGATTCGACCAAACAAAGTCGTGTGGCAGCCTACCATGATGACAGATTTCGAAGGAAACCAAACCAGCACGTACGGGTACATCAATCTGAATCTATCAGTAGGACCTGTCCAGTCGAAGGAAAAATTCGAAGTAATAAAGAAGGAGCCAGACTACCACATGATACTGGGAAGACCATAGCTTCATGATAATAAGATCATCCCCTCAACGTATCACCAATGCCTGAAAAATATGCTGAATGAAGAAGTTGTTCGCATTCCAACGTCATTGTCTCCTTATCCACCAATTTGTGGCGTGGAACTGTTTGAGCCAAAGGAAAATTCACGAGATTCATTAAGCAAAATTTACTGCACTCCACTCCCCACGTGGACGTCAATCGAGGAGAAAGACCGGCTCGCACCATTGAACAGAGAGACCGGATCTCGCGGTGCGCCTCTACAGATAGGATACGCCAATCCCTCTTCATCAAACAAAAGCTTAGTTCATCTTCATACTAAGAGGGAGCGAACTTTTGTGGCAAGTCGTGACCACAAAGGGAAAACTGTATACCGGCGCCGCTTTTAGCAATTAACAGGGGAGACTGTCACCCAGTCTCTCCGCCCGATAGAATGCAACAATAACGACAAGCTACAAGAAGAAGTACCAGATGCTCCATGGAAGTTACAAGATGGCACCGACTCCACAACAAATGAACTCGAAATTGTCAACATCGGAAATGAAGAATCTCCAAGGCCTGTCTCCATTAGTTCCGCTCTATGTGCAGATGAACGCACGAAACTTGTGAATCTTCTTAAGGAGTACCAAGACGTATTCGCATGGACATACGAGGAAATGCCTGGCCTGGATGAAAAACTGGTCACTCATCATCTGCATATAATACCTGGATCCAAGCCGGTCAAACAATCTCCAAGATAGTTTAGGCATGATGTGGATGAACAAATTAAGACCGAGATTCAGAAGTTACTAGCGGCCGGCTTTATCAGACCCATCCACCATCCTACCTTGTTGGCTAATGTGGTTCCCATAAAGAAGAAAAACGGTCAAATTAGGTGCTGCGTCGATTTCAGAGATCTGAACAAATGCTGCCCCAAGGATGATTTTCCCCTTCCCAATATTGACATGCTAGTTGACGCTACCAGCGGACACGGCATGTTCTCCTTTATGGATGGATACAGCGGTTACAATCAGATAAAGATGTATGAACACGACGCATGTAAGTTAGCTTTTCGAACTCCTCTCGTAAACTTTTATTATACTGTGATGCCTTTCGGTTTAAAAAATGATGGTGCTACCTATCAACATGCCATGACTGCAATTTTCCATGACATGATGCACAAGCAAATTGAAGATTACGTGGATGACATAGTGGTCAAATTAAAAACACGAGCAGACCATACAGACGTTCTACGACAAGTGTTTGAAAGGTGTCGTGAGTACAAACTGAAAAGAAACCCATTGAAATGTGCTTTTGGGGTCTCTTCTGGCAAATTTCTGGGATTCCAAGTCACTGCTGAAGGAATCAAAGTAGATCTGGCCAAGACTCAATCCATCCTCACGATGCCTCCTCCGCAAACCGTGAAAGAACTCCAGAGATTTATGGGCAAGGTAAACTACATTCGCGTTTTATACTTGGATTAGCCCAGCTTATCGCTTCATTCACCCCTTTACTGAAAAAGGGGGCAAGCTTTGTTTGGTCCACGCAATAGCAAGAAGCCTTTCGGAAGATTCAGCAAATATTGTCATCACTGGCTGTTATGAAATCTCCCATACAAGGAAGACCGCTATGCCTCTACACTGCTTCCAGCGATGCTGCTGTTGGATCTCTCCTTACTCAAGAAGATGATGAAGGGATTGAACACCCTATATACTACTTCAGTCGTACTTTGAGAGACGCTGAACTCAGGCAGGACGGCCAAATGGCTACTCCAAATGTCGGAGATCGATATAACATGCACTCCTCCGCGGGCTATTAAAGGGCAAGTAGTAGCAGATTTACTAGCAGCATTCCCGGGAGAAGGTACTACCGCACTGCATGAAGATCTTCATGGGGAGTTTCCAGAAATCTCTTTTGTTAAAGAGGAAGCATGACTACTATATTTCGACGGATCTGCTACCCCTAGCAGTAATACCGGAGGAGCGGGTTTAGTTCTAGTGCCTCTAACTGGTGAAGTCTTTTCGCATTCTTTCAAGCTGTACTTTCAGTGTACCAATAATTCAGCAGAATACGAAGTTTTCCTCATAGGATTGTCGCTGGACAAACAAGCAGGAGCCACGCACCTAGAAGTAAGAGGCGACTCTAAACTACTTGTAAACTAGATGAATGGAGTATACTCGCTCAAAGAGGTAACATTGGCCCCCTATAGATCTGAGGCGCAAAAGCTATTGAACTACTTTGCTGATGCAACCATAACCCATATCGTCCGCAATAACAACAAACACGCCGATTGCCTAGCTACATTAACTTCAAAGCTGCAATTCGAAGGTTTGGAAGAGGCTGTGACAGTGAGGAGGCATACCGTGGCGTCAACATGGCTTTTACAGTCCAAAGATATTAAATCCAACGATTAGAGAACTCCGATTATTCAAGAGCTTAACAATTCGCTTTCCCAAGGAAAGGTTAGTCTCAAAACCCTACAGAACTTCTTCATGCTTCACGGAGTGTTATACCATCGAAACCCAGATGGATCCCTATCAAGATGTCTTGGAGACGAAGAAGCACAACTACAACTTAATCGTATTCATGACGAGATCTGTGGACAAACGTTAGTGGTAACTCTTTACCGACGTCTTCAACGCCTTGGATACTACTGGCCAGATATGGAGACCCAATCCCGATCGCTCCAAGGGTCTTGCTCCAGTTGTCAAGCGCCACCGCATCAATTGGAGGTCTTTAATGTTGGCTATGCTGGAGACTGGCGAGAACCATACGTCAACTATCTTCGTGATGGTGTGCTGGCTGCCAGCAAGAAGGATGCAGTCAAGATGAAGAAAAAGGAAAAAAGATTCGTATTTCATGAGGGAATCCTATACCGCAAAAGCTTTGGAGGCAATTTGCTATGATGTTTGGCAAAGTCTGAAATCCTGACTATGTTGAAAGAAACACATGAAGTTGGAAACCAAGGGAAGAAGAAGCCGTTCCTCCAAGCGCACGAAAAGTATTACTGGCCAACTATGGAGGATAATGCAGCGACGTTCGTTCAGAAATTCCATGAATGTCAGACACATGGGAATCTCATCCACGTGCCTTGTACCCCGCTTTATTCAGTAAGTAGTCCATGGCCTTTCTATAGCTGGGGACTTGATATTATTGGGAAGATCAATCCACCATCATCAAAACAGCATGAGTATATCATAACCGCGATTAAATACTTTACCAAATGGGTCGAACCTATTCCTCTTCGGGGAACCATTGGAGCGATAATTGCAACATTTATTAAGGAATACATCATTTGTCGGTTTGGCGTTCCTAAGCACATTATTACTGACAATGGTACTCCCTTAGCTAATAAGAAAGTACGAGAATTGCTCGAGGAATATGGAATTAGCAAGTCTTCTCTACTCCTTATTACCCTCAAGGGAATGGGCAAGCCGAAAGCACCAACAAAACTCTGATTTGAATTCTCAGTCGAACAGTGCATGATAATCCCAGGACGTGGCACGAACAACTGCCAATGGAACTGTGGGCATATCGAGCGGCACCGAGGAGCTCTACTGGCGTTTCCCCTTATTCACTTGTCTATGGCGCAGACACAATTCTCCCAGCAGAGATTAAAATCCCGTCAGCTAGGATTCCAGCAGCAAGTGGAGTCCAATGGAATGAGGCCGAAGCATCGAGTTCTAGAATTGCGGAGTTGGATACCCTGGACTCCATGAGAATTAAAGCGGAAGAACATGCTCATGCGTACAGAAATAGGATCTCCAGAGCATACGATAAAGCTGTAAAACCTCAAGTTTTTAAAATAAGAGATCTGGTGTTAAAGACTGCCAAGCACATTCAGCAAGACATGTCCGCACCAAAGTTTTCTCCAAAATGGGAAGGTCCCTACGTGATCAACAAGGCTTATAACAGTGGCTACTACAAGATTGTCAAGGAGGATGGAGGAAAATTGGAAGCAGTCATCAATGGAAAATGGCTCAAGGCATACTACGCCTGACCATCATTCCATCCCTTGCCGTCTCACGACACGGCCAATCAGGCATTTTTTCATTTCTTTCATATCTGAGTTATCAAGTTCCTCATTAGTTAAAGCATATTAATGTAAACTCCATTCGCTAACCAAAACCCAATGCAATTCATTTTTCAAAGCAATGTTCAAAACCCAAAAAAAAAGACGATCAAACGTTATTATGCCTACTTATTCAAAACAATAAAATATAAGTATGGATCAAAAAAGGCCATCCAACAAGTTGTAGTCCCTTGAAAGCATCATTTTCAGCCTATCCTGATACCTTTCAGTCCTACTCTTCAAGTTTTGGATCGCCTGTTCCACCTTCTCAGACTCCGCAGCCAAAGCATTTTCTTCCTCCAAGATAACTTTCGTAGCAGGAACGGCGTTGGCGATGATACCAGCTCGATCAACTTTGATAATATCAAGGCTCTGCTGAACCAACTCACGTTGAACTCCATGGACTCACAGGTAGATATCATGTTTTCCCACTTTTCAACAGTTGATTCAGCAACATCACGTATGGATGTACCTTCCATCTCGGCGACCATGGTAGGAGACAGTTCAACCTGGTAACCAAAGCAAACAAGCAATGCCGCACCACGTTCCTGGTTGCAATGTGGCCGTATCTTCTCCATATTTTTGTGTACAAAGGAACGAACTCCTTCCGAACTAAGAATCCACCAACATCCCGGTAACTAGAAGATAAACATTTCATATGAATATCAAATGGCAAGCTTGCATTGGGGTACTCGTAGGAGAAAATACCCAAATCAGCGTCTTCCAGGTCTGTAGCAGTAGGTGTATTCGAACTTAAAGGAAGAGGAGTGGTCAAATCTTCGTCGTTAACCACTGTTACACATGATCCAACAAAGTACCTCTACAAAAAAATAAGAAAGAGAGAATCTTTACCTACCGGCCATGGAAAACAAACACCTATTCACCAGTGAAGAGCATACTGGTATGATCTTCTTGACTCGAATGATCCGAACAGGGGAGTCATCACGAGACCCAGGGATTCGTCCGCTCTAAAAAAACAAACAATGATTAGATGTCAAAAAGAAAAGAAAGAATTACCACTTCAAAACCAGGAGATAATTAAAGTCGTACTCTGGATACAAGCCGCCTGCGTTTGGTAGAAGAGTCTGGCTGAGTCGAAGAGGATCCACTTCTGTCTGACATGATGAAAAGATATGGATTCAGCATGAGAGTCTCTATTCCAAAACGAGAAGAACGTTTTAGTTTCACATATATATGTATATACGCTACAGAAACCCTAAGAGGAAGCATATGCTGAACGACTACAACTAAATTTATCCGATGGACAGGGATTCAACGCCGACCAAATCGTGTTTCTTGTTGAAACCCTAATTAAAGACGGGAGAAGACTGTCAGATAGTCAGAATGCTTTCAGCCCAGCAAAGCTTACTGACGGAGTATGCTCGCTGGCGTGACCAGACTGAAATCAGCATACCCGAAAGATAAAATCGTGATCTGGCTGTCAGACAACTGTCGCTTCCCTGGTAATGTTCATTCACCTTAACTTGATCATTTTATCTCTTGACTGTCACCATCTAGTGCTTACCCCGCAACAATGTCACTGTTATGTACTAAGCAGGGGACTTAATGTTGATGGTGGTTTTCAGTTCAGAGCAAAAACAGTAAAAACCTGCATTTGATGCGCCGTCGTTCTGCAAAAAAGCTGAGCCATTTAAGAGTGATGAGTACCCAGGCCTCCTTACTTACATATGTATTGAGAAATTCAATTTATATATAAAGTTTACCCTGAATGGCGCGTATAGCAATAACCCCAAATATTCTATAAATTTTATCTTCTCGCCAGCATTATTCATTAATGTATGGCTCACTGAGTATTTTCCTATGCTATGTTCCCCAGCTGAATTCTTAATATTGGCATGACATGACGATTACTGTTCACTGGCAGCGGAGTAGCACAAATCTCCCGAAGTGTCAGTATTGAGATCTGTGTGAAGATACTCAGGAACACACAGGTTACACCACTCTCTGATAAAGAGATTTTGTGTCAACACGCTGTTAAAAGTGCGTTGATGCGCTTAATTCCTTAAGAAAAATAATCCTAGACTGTCCATGTCAGTCTTAAAACAATCACGGCCACACAATTCGGCCGACCAATTCAACAAGCTTAGCCTCTTCCTAGCGGAACTAGGAAAACTCCATGGTGTCCACCGGTGGATCCACCATCATCCCGGCTAATAATAATTCTCTTAGCCTACCAGCAACGTCCTTGATCGCTGGCGTGAACCAGACTGGTTGCGCTGCAAAAGAAAATATCAACGAGCTAAGACGGATCATGACGGTCTCAAAACCATCGCATCCACCCAACTTAGCCGTCCTAGTTGGACGGTTTAGATTTTCTTTTGAAAGATCAAAAAGGTATAGTTATGATCATCGCGACTCGCCTCCATCCCTGGTCGGTCGAACTACACATAGCAATCCAGGAGCGCGTCCAACCGCTTAACCAAAGTAGGGTGATCGCGCGTTTTTTAAACCCTAAATTGAGTCAGCGGCATTACACAACTGCCGTAAATCGATCACGACCGTCCATCTAATTTCAGGTGGCCAATGAGATGCTGGCATGCTCGCCGGCAACCCGTGTTTATGTGTACTCAATCGACTTGTCCAAATCAGCGGCAAACACCCCAAATCGTTTTGCCAAAGGTAGGTTAGCCACACGGCTTTAAACCCTAAAATTCAATCAAAGGCAATGAACAACTGCCGCAAATTATCTCATCCGTCCAACTTCGCTAGCCTATTCAGATGGCTTAGATTTAATTTTAGGTGGCCAATAGGGTGACGCCATGATCACCGGCCACCCCTCTTCCATGAGGAGCGATCGGCCAAGTCACGGGATGCGCACGTAGCTCCTACCAACTCCCTGAAAAAGGGTGGTCATGCTCCTTTTGCACAACCCCACTTCTCCACTACTTAATTGCCTCCACTTCCTACGAGATCAGGGTGCGCTCAATCATGACTTGTATAAATAGGTTTTAACTTGTTTCGACAAAACACAAGTGTTATCAAAACAAGTAGCCAGAAACCATATTCTGATACAAGTCATAAAACAGCCACACCTCCATAATTCAACATTCTGATCTCAAACACCTTCTTCGCTTCCCTCCCTAATATCAACCCTTCTCATTCACTTTGTGACCGAATTGAATATGGAACGGCAATTTCTTGGTTTAGGCTAGAGTCTTACAGATTGATCTTTCGAATCTAAAAGTACTCCTGTGCAGTACATTTATTTAGGGTTTGAACTTGTTTCTCATCAACACACCCAAATTTACCAAATATTAGCAGAAACAGTTTTTACCCCTAAAACAGGCCCATATCGTAGCTTCATCATGGCGCATCGGGGGAGAAGTAATTTTCCATTCTTTCATAGTTGGTGTCAGAGCAAGTTCCGAGATAACTTTAGGGACTGTGCGTAAAGGACTCATTAGTGAGTATTTCCTCCAAGGAAATTCTAAGTTGGTTGGTAGGCCAACTTATGCGCAAGTTGGTAGGGTAGGCCAATATTTGTGCGGCAAGTATAAACTTTTCTTAGTACTGTGCCACTTCTTGGACTAATTTAGGAACTTGACCACCGGAGACTTTCTGGGACAGTTGGCTGGTATCCATCCTACTGTGGCATTTAGGTTGATCACCCCGCACTCGTTTATTGGACGGAGTGTGATGTCATTACTAACGTCTGACAAAACCTGCGGACATGCCGTCTGGGGCGGTAAGTTAGTATTCCGGGAAAGTAAACAGTTGGGGACCGTGAAAGACCGGTGAATCCAACTACTCTGGCACTGGATCACATAGTTTTGTAGAAAGAATGGCTTGTCATGTTGGATTTTGCCAAAATCTTGGCAAACGGACCTGTGAGCTTTGAGGATTCCTGAGTGTTTGGTATGGGACGAGTATTTGAGGAATCCAAACCCTAGTTTTTTTTGAATTTCGGGGATGAATTTCTTTAAAACGTGTAATAATGTAACACCCGCACTTTTTGCATGTCATGCTCAAAGATGCGCCATGGCCTGAGATGAAGCTTCATCCAAAGATTCCGTTGCTTGGTAAAGGTGGATTGGCTTATTACAAGTTAACATATATAGGGAGGGGTAGGTTGTTGAAGGTGCATATGCGGACCATGCACCAAGTAAGCTTCATAGCTTAGACAGAAGAGTATAAATGATGCGTAGCCTTGCCTGTACAATAGGGAAATACCGTATTCAGAATACTATTACTCCTAAGTATAAAGACCCAGGTTCCCCTACCATTGCCTGTATAATAGGGAAATACCGTGTTGAGAAAGCGCTGCTTGACTTAGGAGCCAGTGTGAACTTACTCCCATACCATGTGTACCTTAAGCTAGGACTTGGTGAGATGAAATCTACCCAGATAACACTTCAGTTAGCTGATAGGTCCGTAAAAATTCCTCGTGGTGTGATCGAGGATGTTCTTATTGAGGTCGACAAGTTTATTTATCTAGTGGATTTTGTTATCCTAGATACCCAACCTGTCCCTGACCCAGAGAACCAGATACCGGTAATTCTAGGTCGCCCGTTTTTAGCTACATCTAATGCGATCATCAACTGTCGAAACGGTATTATGAATTTGTCTTTTGGTAACATGACCATTGAGCTGAACATTTTTCATATTAGTAAACTACCCTATGAACTAGATGACTCGATCATAGAAGAGGTCAACATGATAGGAACATTAGTCGGGGAGTCATTACCAAACACTTTGTTAGAAGATCCACTAGAGAAATGCCTAGCCCACTTTGGGATTGATTTTGATGATGATAATGTGATTAATGAGGTGAATGCTTTGTTAGATTCAACCCCTTTGTTGGACACTAGCAATATTTGGAAATCTAAGTTCGAACCACTACCAGTTTCTGAGTCTACTCTAGTTCATTCGTTAGGAGAGCCTCCTAAGTTGGACCTTAAACCATTACCAGATACCTTGAAGTATGTGTTTTTAGGCCTAGCTGAAACTTTACCTGTGATTGTAGCATCCAACTTGGATAGTGATCAGGAAAGTAGGTTAGTAACCGTCCTTCAAAACAACAAGGAAGCTTTAGGATGGACCATAGCAGACATTAAGGGTATAAGTCCTACTGTTTGTATGCATCATATTTATTTAGAGGAAGATACCAAACCTTCTAGGGAGATGCAACGTCGACTAAACCCTAATATGAAAGAGGTAGTTCAAACCGAGGTTCTTAAGTTGTTAGATGCAGGCATTATCTACCCTATTTCAGACAGCAAGTGGGTCAGTCCTGTTCAGGTTGTCCCCAAGAAATCCGGTATTACTGTAGTCCAGAATGAGAACAATGAGTTAATCCAAACCCGAGTGACCACGGGTTGGCGTGTTTGTATTGACTATAGGAAATTGAACAAGGTCACTAGGAAGGACCACTTTCCCCTTCCTTTCATCGACCAAATGCTAGAGAGATTAGCTGGACATAGTCACTACTGCTTCTTAGATGGCTACTCCGGATATAATCAGATCGTTATTGCCCCTGAAGACCAAGAAAAAACTACTTTTACCTGTCCCTTTGGTACCTTTGCGTATAGACGCATGCCTTTCGGGATTTGTAATGCCCCTGCAACTTTTCAGCGTTGTATGATGAGCATATTTTCTGACATGGTAGAACGGTTCTTAGAGGTCTTTATGGATGATTTTTCAGTATTTGGTTCGTCTTTTGATGAGTGCTTGCATCATCTGTCATTAGTTTTGACTAGGTGTAAGGAGAAGAATCTAGTGCTTAATTGGGAGAAATGTAATTTCATGGTCCGTTCAGGAATTGTTTTAGGGCATATCGTATCATCTAAGGGTATAGAGGTAGATAAAGCCAAAGTTGACCTTATTAAGACTTTATAGGTCCCAAAAACCGTAAGAGATATTAGGTCATTCTTAGGGCATGCAGGTTTTTATCGTCGATTCATTAAGGATTTTAGCTTAATTTTTAGACCTCTTTGCAATTTGCTTGCAAAAGATGTTAAGTTTGTCTTTGATGATGCTTGTTTAGAGGCTTTTGAAAAGCTTAAGACTTTACTCACTACCGCCCCCATAGTCCAGGCACCTAACTGGAACCTACCCTTTGAGATCATGTGTGATGCTTCAGATTTTGCTATTGGTGTTGTGCTAGGTCAGCAAGAAAACAAATTACTCCATGTGATTTACTATGCTAGCAAAACTATGAATGATGCCCAGTTGAACTATACTACTACGGAGAAGGAACTGTTAGCCATTGTGTTCGCCTTAGATAAGTTTAGATCCTATCTCTTAGGTTCTAAGGTTATAATCTTCGCTGATCATGCTGCTTTGAAGTATCTTCTTTCCAAGAAGGATACAAAACCTAGATTGATTAGATGGATCCTATTGTTGCAGGAATTTTCCTTAGACATTAGAGACAAAAAAGGTGCAGAAAATGTAGTAGCAGACCACTTGTCTAGGCTTGTTGTAGATACCCCTGATGATTCCCCGCCTGTTAGAGATAGTTTTCCTGATGAACAACTGTTCTTTGTTACCCAATTACCTTGGTATGCGAATATAGTGAACTATCTTGTTACTGGTCAAATGCCCCAACATTGGGGTAAACAAGATCGTTCTATATTTTTAGATGAGGTTAAACACTTCTTTTGGGATGATCCTTATTTGTTTAAGTATTGTCCATGCCAGATTATTAGGAGATGTATACATGAGATTGATCAGTCAAGTATTATTTCCTTTTGTCATGATCATGCTTGTGGGGGTCACTTTAGTGCTAAGAAGACTGCTGCTAAGATATTGCAGTGTGGATTCTATTGGCCTTCGTTGTTTAAAGATTCCCACAGTTACTGTGTTACTTGTGAATGTTGCCAGAAATTAGGAACCATTTCCCGTAGGAACATGATGCCCTTGAACCCTATTTTAGTTATTGAGGTCTTTGATGTGTGGGGTATTGACTTTATGGGTCCGTTTCCTAATTCTTTTGGTAACCTATACATCCTTGTCGCTGTAGACTATGTCTCTAAGTGGATTGAGGCGGTTGCATGTAAAACCAACGACCATAGGGTCGTAGTCCAGTTTTGAAAGATAATATACTTACACGTTTTGGTACGCCGCGAGCTATAATTAGTGATGGAGGTTCACACTTTTGTAATAGACCATTTGCTCTTTTAATGAAACAGTATGGTATTACCCACAAAGTAGCTACCCCATATCACCCACAGACTAGTGGTCAGGTAGAGGTCTCCAATAGGGAAATTAAGCATATTTTAGAGAAAACAGTTAATCCCAATAGGAAAGACTGGTCATTGAGGCTTACTGATGCCTTATGGGCTTACCGTACTGCGTTTAAGACACCCATTGGAATGTCACCTTATCGTTTATTATTTGGCAAGGCATGTCACCTGCCTGTTGAGTTAGAGCATAAAGCCTATTGGGCTATTAAGCAGCTAAACTTTTCACTTGACAAGGCAGGAGCTCACAGAAAGCTCCAGCTCAATGAGTTGGACGAGATTCGTAGAGATGCATACGATAGTGCTAAGGAGTATAAGAACAAAATGAAACTTGTGCATGATAAGAATATTTTACGGAAGTCATTTTCTCCAGGTCAAAAAGTTCTTCTGTATGACACTCGTTTGCATCTATTTCCCGGGAAGTTGCGCTCTCGGTGGACCGGTCCTTTTGTGGTCCGTACTGTTTTTCCTCATGGAGCTGTTGAGATCGAGACACCGGATGGTAGTAGTTCTTCGAAGGTTGACGGTCAGAGATTGAAACCCTTTTTAGAGCCCTTTCCTACAGGTGATGTTGAGGAGGTCCCTCTGGAGGACCCTGCTTACCCTTGATTGACCATCGAGGTCATTGTATGTTGTATATTAGTTTTTGATTTCTCTCTTCACCCAGGTACTATCTTCGGTACTGCTCTTTCATTAGAAACATTGAGGACAATGTTAGATTTAAGTGTGGGGGAGTGATTAACTTTTTGTTTATTTTTGTAGGAGTTTCTTTATCATATTATGACCAGCTGTTGAGCGGGTCAAAAAAATAAATTAAAAATATTTTTTTTTTTGATATGACCAGCTGTTCAGCGGGTCTATTCTTTTTATTCAGATGACCAGCTGTTGAGCGGATCTCTCTTGATGTTACACAAATGACCAGCTGTTGAGCGGGTCTCTCTCGGTGTTACGCAAATGACCATCTGTTGAGCGGGTCTTGAGGTTTTGCTCGAGGACTAGCAAAATGTAAGTGTGGGGGAATTTGATAAGCACGTAAGTGTGACGCATTTTCACCCATAACTACATTATCTAGGACTCATTTTATTTCTAATAAAGTTGTTTTAAGTCTTTTCTAGGGATAAGCTCTTGCGGCAAAATTGGCTCGAAATGTGGTGTTTTACACCCCAGGATAGAGTACTAAAGGCACCCCAGAACTGCACCGGAAGCACCCCAGAAAAAGTGTTAAAGGCACCCACCAAAATTACTAAAGGCACCCTCAAAATGGATAAGGGCACCCCCAAGGCAGCCGAGATGTTAAAGGCGCCCGTGTTTTGGATCAGGGCACTTCATCCTCTACATTTCAAATTTGAGTTTTTGGCGGGAAAATGGAGCAGTAAACTGGCAGAGTTTAGAATCAAGAATTTGACGTGATTTCATGAGACTCAATGGCTGGGAATTGTTGGGATGATGTGACTGGTCTTAACAAGTCTGGTATGGCTTATTTTTTCGGATAAATTTGTCTAGATTCTCGCGTGGAAGAAGACAGGGTATCTCGGGTTTTGGTTATTCCATTCCGAGTTCTGAGTGTGTAATTGAGAGGTTTTCGTGTACCTGATGCATGTTTGACCACTTCTGGATGTGCTGGGAGTATTTTGGCACGAGAAATCAGCGTGAGAAGAGAAGAAAGGGAAGAAAATATTCCCGAGAAGATTTTCATTCACTGCCGAGTAATGGAAGATTATATGGAGTTATGACGCATGATTTTGGTGTCTGAAGGAGTATATAAGGTGTGGTGGAGTAGCAGAGAAAAGAGGAGAGAATAGGGAGACGTTTAGAGCATAAAAAAATCGAGAAAAAAAAGTTACAGGAAGTTGTTGCTTTCTGCTGGTGAAGAAGGTACGAAGAACATAAGACCCTTAAAGACCGTCGTTCTTCAACAGTGCCAGTGACGGTATTCCTTTATCGTTTTCTGTAACAATTGATTTTGTAACAAATATAAGTGTTACAAAACCCGGTTTTTATCATTTTTTCTCCCATTTCATCATTTGTGAACCATTTTTGAGCATTAATAAAGATGAATTTTGAGCATGTTTCCATGATAATGATGAGCTAATTCTCGCGTAATCAAGGCACGGAGGAAGCTATTTATGCATGAATAATTGGTAACTATTCTATTTTTCTCTAATTTGTATTTTATAATTCACTCAATCACTACTTTGTAGAATTTTAATTGTTTGCATAATTTTTCCTAATTAGTTGTGATTCAATTAGATAGGTTATACTTTGGTTAGATAATCTATGCTTAAGGGATACAATTAATGTTTGAGAATATGCTTGATCATTTGTGAATTAAGAAAAAGAGATTTTAAAAATAATTAGAGTTTTGGAATTTTTACCATCATTCATTCATGTGTAATAGTGGAATCTAGTGTCTTGGTTATTTTAAATCTTGAAATCAAATTTGGAATTAAATTTTCTCTATTTTTAGTTTAAATAAGTCTAAAATCAATTGCTTTCACAAGTCTTACGAACCTATTACTACCACTATTCAAAATTCGATCACCTCTCATATCATCTGGCTCGGTATTACGATGTAAGAGATGATTGTGGCCTAACTTGATGAGGAAAGTTGCATGCCAGCTAGTTGATGCTCATACTTCATATCGAGCCGTTCGACTTAGGCATGTACCAATGACGCACTGGGCATGGCCTCGAAAGTAAGCTACATCGATATGCAAGTTAGCGGAGCTTGCATAAGCCTAAGAAAAGTATGGCATGATCCTGATTGATACACCCTTGGCACGAGCAAGACAAGTGCATGCTCTCAGCAATGCCGAAGCTTAGTGAAGGGAAGTGCGATGGTTGCTCAGCTAGATAGGAAATTCAGTGATGAATTCCTTACGTTTAGGCAAGGCACCCGGAAGCCAGAGATGCATGTAAGGTGCATCGGCCATAGCCTTCAAGGCTTTAAACCCTTTGCAGAACAAGGGTAAGTTGGAACGGTGTGGAAGCTAAGCTAGCTGCGTCATGCTCTACAAGCATGTTTGCAAGGGCAAATGGAGGTGTATTTTCCTAGCTTTATGGTCCGGATCGTAGCTTCATCATGGCGTATCGGGAGAGTTATAGCCTGCGCGCCCAGGCGCGCCAGGCGTAATTTTCCGATCCATCACAGTGGAGGTGCATTTGCCTAGATTTAAGGCCCGGATCGTAGCTTCATCATGGCGCATCGGGGGAGTTATGGCCTGTGCGCCCAGGCGTGCCAGGAGTAATTTTTCGGTCAGTCACAAAGTTAGTCCAATCTTGTTGTGCAAAGGTGCACAAGTTTGTGTCAATAATTTGGGCGTTAACTGGCATGGTAGATATGCGACATTAGCATGCGCCAAATAAGATTTGGGCATGGCCAGGATGCATGAGGTGCCTGGAAATGCAAGTTACGCCGAATTGCAGATGCGTTAGGAAGAAAGGACAAAGTAGTGGTGATGCATGAGAATGGCATGAGGTCATTTTTGGAGAAATATTCATGAAAGCTAAAGCAACATGATAGCATCAGTTTGAAGGAGTATTCAACTAAGTGTCAATTATATTATGCTTCGTTATGGGAGTCGCATAAGAACGTTAATAAGTAGAAGAGTGCATGTGGCAAAGTGAATTGCTACATTAGGGACAGTAGGTGCTGTCTCGCTTCCCTGTTTGTTGCTTAGAAGCGAAGATGAAGTCAGTATTGCAAGGCTTGTTAGGTCTTACAAGTTGCAATCAGTTGGCGCGAGTATTTGCTCAAGTTTGAGTATACTTTCTGTTTAGGGTCGAGTGGACCTTGGTGTTGGGAATTGTCTCTCTATGTAAGTGTTGATGGTGGTTTTTAGTTCAGGGGTAAAACTGTGAAACCCTGTATTTAATGTGCCGTCATTCTGCAAAGAGACTGAGCCATTTTAAAAGTGATGAGTGCCCAGGCCTCTTTACTCACACATGTATTGAGCAATTCAATATATTTATATATAAAATTTATCCATAATGTAGCAATAATCCCAAATTTTCTGTAAATTTTACTAAACTCCCGCTTGCATTATTCACTGATGTACAACCTGTCGAGTATTTTTCTATGCTATGTTCCCCAGCTGAACTCTTAATATTGGCATAACATGACAATTACTGTTCACTCGCAGCGGAGTATCATGAATTTCCCGAAGTGTCAGTATTAAGATCTGCATGAAAATACTCAGGAACACGCAAGTCGCACCGCTCTCTGATACAGAGGTTATTGTGCCAACGCACAGATAATTTATCGAAAATTGTTTAATTTTGTGTCATCCCACGAAATTCAATTTTCTAACTTAATTTTACATATTTGCAAAAATTAAGCTTTTTGAGCCCTGCACAATATCTCGAACCATATTGGTCGAGACCAAACCTAGGTAAGCAAGGAAATTAATCCAACATGGAACTAATAGGAGCAAATCCTACCAAGAATCGGAAAACAAGAAATAAAGAGGAACTGTGGCAAGTAAGAGCAGTAGCAAAGGGAGGTGTGGCCACACCACTTGGCCGGACGATCTGCTCCAGCAGGCGCCGCCCGTGGCCGATCGGCCACACTCTACGTTACCGCTTGCCACCCCCCTTTCCCATTGACCAATCAGATCGCTTTAAATGCACCACACGCACTTTTAAATAAAGTTGGAAGTTGGTTAGTCGAAGTACCTAATTTCTTAAGGAACCGAATATAGGCTGCCCAGGTCAGTCTTAGAACGATCACGACTGCATGTTTTGGCCGGCTGATTTATCAAGCTTGGCCGCTTCCTAACGTGACCGGACAAGCTCACGCACACCGGTGGGCCCACTAACGCCTTGGCCAATAAGAATCCTTCCCACTCGTAAGCGAAGCCACCAAACGATTTCCCAAAAGGAGTTGGCTCCGCGGGTTACAAAACCATAATTTGAATTAAGCAGCGTTACATTACTGCCATAATACGATTTCGTCTGTCCAACTTCGCCAGCCGAATTGACCGGCCTAGATTCAATTCCGATCAACGGACAAGGCGCGAATACACTCACTAGCGTCCAGACTATAGCACTGGCCGGTCGAATAGTCCACAACATGCCCCCAACACCAAAAACCGTTGGCCCAAAATGGGTTGGCCATACGACTTTTAAAACCTAAATAAAATCAACGGCAACCATTAACTGCCTCAAATCATCTCGGCTTCCCAACTTCGCCAGTCGAATCGGCCGGCCTAACTCCTATCTTAGGCAGCCAACAAGATGTGGCCATGATCAACGGCCACCCCTCTTCCATAAGGAACAATCGTCCAAGCCGCGGCATGCCCATATGGCTCCTAAACGATCGCCCAAAGATAGCTGGCCGCACTTCTTATAGAAGTCTTAAATAAATTAACGGCAACCAATAACTGCCGCAAATCATCTCAGCTATCCAATTTAACCGGTCTAGATTTAACTTGGACCGACCAATATGATGTCAAAATGGCTATCCGCCATCACTCTCCTATAGGGACCGACCGGTCATGCTTCTTTAAAGACACTAGTTTCCGCGACCAACCAAGACAGGCTCAATACAACGATGCGTCACATGCATCGATTATTTTGAGCTGCTTGCTTAAAAGTGTTAGAGCATAGCTCAGTTGAACCCACCAAGCGTTGGTATGCCAAGTTTGGTTGTCATATTTTAGTGAATCAAAACTCATTTAAAGAGTCGCTTGATTACATACTAGAGTCAACTTTGTATAGGTTAGCTTTAAAGTGTAAGGATATGAGACTTACAAGTATTACATGAAGATTTGAAGAATGTGAAGAAGTATGGAGCTACAACGACAACATCATCCTTCCTCTTGAGGTTAGTAATATTTGACTTGAACTGTTTCTTTCCCTAAGGTATCTTTCAAGTCATACATATTGAAAACATAACTTCGAAGCTGTGTATGAAACTCTAGTTAGACATAGTATTAAAGAATACAATACGAGGTTTATTGCTTAACCATTAAACTTTGTATATAAGACACCGACATAATCGTATGAATGCTGTTGTGATTATGTATGGGTATGAGTGAAGATTTCATCCTAGGAAACAATGTTTTACATTCGTTTAAAGGAAGTAAGTTCATAAACTTGTTTTTTGAATCGAAAGGGAAATCGCTAGGCTTATTGGTATTGTTATTCATTGCAAATCTATTTTGAATTACCGATATGTGTGTTTAGTATAACCACTCATAAACTTGTTTATGTATCTTGGTAAAAATATTCACAAGGCCTGACTTATGTATTGGCATGACTTTTATAAGTGAAACCGATCTTAAGTAATCACTCAAGATGGTATGATCGATGCCTTGTAAATAGCAACTTTTATTTAGCAATTGGGGAACCGATCCTAGTAAGAGGTGCAACAAATTTACAAGAGGGGAATCGATCCCTGTAAGAGGTGCAACACGTTTTGAGTAGATGGGGGAACCGATCCTATGAACATGTGCAACAAGTTTGTAGTTTTGGGGGAACCGATCCTATTGACATGTGCAACCGAATACAGGTAGTTATCATATGTTGTGGGGAACCAATCCTAGTACCTAGTCAACCGAATTTTGGTAACTAGCGTGACTATACACAGTACTCACATGGAGGTAGAACCAAACTTGTTTTGGTAGAACCGAGAAACCCAAAATTGGTGATTTGATAGGATAATCAATCACATAGTTCTTGGAATTCAGACGAACAAATTCTAAACTTGTTTGGAAGTGTGGAAAATCGTTTCCAAGATTGTAAGTATGAAAAAGGACTTACAAAGTAAAAGATGTCGACATACCTTGAACATGTGCAGTAACTCTTATCATTAATTGTTCAAAGATATTCCTTAATAGCTAAAGGAGAATCCCAGGATCGAAATAAATTGAGAATCTTTTATTTAAGTTTCTTAGTTTTTATATGCTATTTAATCTCCAGCAATTAAATACATATCCTTAGAAAATAATAATTAGTAATGTGCATTTACTGATTATAGATTTTTCTATTGGGATTTCGGTCAATATTTGGATAGTGCATTTCCAGGAATTATGAAAACCGATTTTGTGTTTATTGCATATGTTTGAGAATATTCGGTTTTGGAAATTCCTTGGTGTCCAAACTTCCTTTTCTATAAATATTGAAGTTTGCATTTCTAGCAAACTAATCCTCAGAGCCAGCAAAACTACCTAGTTGTGTTGTTATTGGTGGAGCCGCCTATTCGGAGAGGAAAGTAACCTAATTAGGCGAAATCTCTTACGGCCGCTCACTTTAAAGACTTCTTTGGGATTGAGAAGCTCTATTAGTACCGTTGGTTGGAAACTAGATAATTACGGTTTATTATTAGTTTTCGATTGATTTAATTGACTAATGGTTGTTGAACTTTTATTGCACCTAGTTTGTTTATGCTTGAGAATCTTCTCTTTTGATATAAGATTCACTCAAACTAGATCGAAGTTTCGACGGGGATCTTTAGACTGTTTGAAGTTCTAAAGACGTCTTATGATAATCCAATGTTAACAGACTCCGTTCTGTGTGTGATTGATCACAAGAGATTCAAGTTGATTGTGTGCAGGTGCTGATTGAAGATTAAAGAAGATTTGAAGACAAGAAGACTTTTTGGGTTCATAATCTTTGGTGTGCACAATACTTGTTTAGGCTGGAAAGGGATCCAACTATAATCGGTTTATCTTTGTGATAGATTGGATTGATTAGTTGAGTAGATCGACATCAATACACTTCTTTGTGATTAATAGTATTGATTGCATAGTCTAACAATTACTTCGGTAGTTGTTGAGAGATTGATCTAAGGACCCGACAAAGGAGTTTATTGGTTAAACGGAAGAGCCTTTGTCAAACTCAAATCACGTTGTTTGAAAAGAGTTGTTACCGAACAGATTGTTGTTCCTTTACTGTTTGGAATACGAACCAAATGAATTGATCCAAGTGCGTGATTTATTAACAAGTTGGAGGCGCAGGGATACTGAGGAAACTAGGTGAACTATAGGTTTAGTTGCTTGGTATCAACTATACGAAGTTGGTTTAATTTTGTATAGCGGATTAATTCTGAGAGTATTCAATTCTGGACTAGGTCCCGGGGTTTTTCTGCATTTGCGGTTTCCTCGTTAACAAAATCTTGCTGTGTCATTTACTTTTATTTTCCGTAATTATAATTATTGTTATTATAATTTAAAGTAAATTACACAAACGTTAATTCCTATTTTACTTGATAGACAATCCCTAGAGTTTGGTTAAGTCCGAACCTATTATCAAGTAAACATACTTCGTTGTTGTATTGTCTCGATATTGTATCCATAGTCAATCACACAAGTTATCTTGTTGTCGTATTGTCTCGATCTCGTATCCATAGACGATCACATGAAGTATGAACCGATTAGTTGTATTGTCTCGACTCAATCTATAGACAATCACTTTCGGAGAAAGGACTTATAGGTGGAAAAGTTTTAGATTGAGGTATATTTGGGTACCCTCGTCTTTTCAAAAAGCGATGCTTTACATGCATCGAATACAGACGATATTTCATAAATATCGGTTTCACAAATAACTTAGTTATTTAACCTAATAGCGTTACATGTTATTCTTTGCGGCAAGTCTCATGACTTGACTCATCACACATGACTACCCGCCGCCTAGCTTGCACGTGATTGGTCAGAATAATTAGGTCTTGCAAGCAAGACCCACTCAGCAACTTGCTTCATGTTTTCCACGAAAATACTCGAGACATCAAAAATGTCACAAACTAGGGGATGTTCATCAGGGTATTGGTCTGGCGGTCTACAGCGTGCGACATTCAACACGCCCATTACAAGAAAGTGTCAGGAAAAGCGGGCAGTTAGTGATGATAGAGAAGTAGTGGGACAAAACCACCCAGTCTTCCCATCATAGTGGAAACGTAGTTTTTATCATCCTGCACGATCCCACTCCTCCATCACTCAACTATTCCCAGTTCCTATGAGATCAGGGTGCGTTCAATTATGACTAATATAAATAGGTTTTCAACCTATATAAAAAAAGAGAGTTTTGGTTATTAACACAAGTATCCAGAAAAATACCAAGAAATGATAGCTTACATTCTGCAAGCCAGTTCCATATTTCCATATTCTGATACAAGTCATAAAACAACCACACCTTCAGAGTTAACCATTCCGATCTCAACACCTTCTTGGTTTCCCTCCCTAAGATTAACCCTTCTTCTTCATTTTGTGACCGAAGCAAGACTGGAACGGCCATTTCTTGGTTTAGGCCAGGATTGTACAGATTGATCTCTCGAATCTGAAGTACTCCCATGCAGTGCATTTGTTTAGGGTTTAGATTCGTTTCTCGGAGGCACACCCAAATTTACCATTTCAAGCAGAATCAGTTTTTACC
Organism: Papaver atlanticum; assembly: GCA_023531105.1. Lineage (NCBI taxonomy): Eukaryota > Viridiplantae > Streptophyta > Magnoliopsida > Ranunculales > Papaveraceae > Papaver > Papaver atlanticum. The sequence goes on from JAJJMB010000948.1 coordinate 6,547,935, forward strand.
CCCAAACAGTAAGGTAGTAGTGAATAAGGGTATTTGAGACGAGAGTTCTTGTCTCTTTTGTTCAAAGTAAAGCTAGTTCACGTGGAAGATGCTACATAGCATATTAACCCAAAATATGCAATAGAAGACGCTGAAAGTGAAAGAAGCAAATAGAGGAGTTGGTGGCATAGTCGAGTTTGCTGTTGAGAGTTATGTGGATGTGCGACGATATTTGGAAGCGATAGCATGGGGTAACGCATCAAGAATGAAGATGTAAGTTCATCAAGTATATGAGTTAAGAGTAACTCATAGTTTGGAGGAACATGATGTTGTTTTTCCGCCACATTAAAGCGTAGCAGTTTGAAAAAGCAAGTGATGCTTAAATTGCTGGTTTCAAAGGCGTGTGAAGAGGATACCTTGTCCAAAGTGACGGTGGGATGTCCCGGGCAGTCCTAAGTCATGACTATACCAAAGTCATGCATTTCAATCAAGGTGTTACGACAATGCAAGCAAAGAACAACGAGGTGCTGGTTCTTTGGCATACAAATGATACAAGTCCAAGAAGGTGAAGTTTGCAATATGATTTGGAGGCCAAATCTAGTGAAAGTGCTGATGTTGGCAAAGTGCGACAAAGGCTATAGGTTGTGGCGCGTACCAAGAGTGGTATGAAATCATAAAGTGCATACCTTAAGGCATGGCATAATTTGGCGTAGGCGCATATGATTGAAGAATGAGTCCAAGTCTTGTATAAGTCCTGTTATGTTGTGTGGTGCAACTAAAGTCGTAGAATAAAGGCGTAAGGCTATGGAAATAATCATGGTGATCACTTGAGGAGAATCATTACTGGCGTATACTTAGGCGCAAATGATTCAAGCGAAATTCAAGCCTAATTCAGGGAATTGGCAAGAAGAATTTCAATTTTCTTTTGGGTGTTGATATACAATTGTAGAGGGTGTTGGAGCGTAGGCCAACGTGACAATAACAATACAAGTCAGTAGGATCAATGACAAGGCAGTAAGCTAAGTGATGGCGTAAGGTACTAGGCAGAAAAGTTTTGGCAAGGTTGGAAGCCAATAAAAGTTTGCTGATTTCTGAGAGTGACTCAGAATTGTACAAAGGCCAAAGAACAAGTATAACAAGTATACTTTGTTGCGTTCAATGAGGACGTTAAACAGATTGGGTAGGGGAGGTCTCTAACATGCCTCAACAGTTAAGCGCAAAGGTTACGCAATACTAAAGTTGTGGTCTGGCCGATGAAGCTGCACAGTCCGACGATGTAACGCCAACATGGCTAAGACAAGAAAGGCTACTTAGCACATGCAATACTATGCGATAGTGTTTCATATCCTTGATTCAGAGATGGCCCAGCTCAAGGAAGGAATTAGGGATGCAATGCAAGTCATGGGATGACTTTGGCATTGGCCCAAGCATTAGCCAAGGCTTGGCCAATGCATATGCAACAGTGGCGTTGCCAAATGCGCCATTGACGATTATTGCTCGGCAAAAAGAATGCAAGTGATGCATATGAAGTATGAAGTTGAATTAAGCAAGTCAAGACTCAATTGATATGATATTTGGGTGTTGGCATCAAAATAAGCTAAGTACATGATCGGGATGAATGAAGCGCAACCATTTCCGAATACTTTGCAGAGGCCAAGATTGAGTAAAGCACAACCATTGCCGAACATTGGCACATGCCAGAGTTTAGTGCAACTTAATGATTGTCGGATTTGAGTTCAAGCTGTCAGTTTCGAGTGTGTTCGCATCACACGCATGCCAGAGCAAAGGAGTTGGATTGAGAAGGTTATAAAGTGGCTTTATAACCAATTTGGCAAAGCCTAACCACCAAGTACAGATGTGGCATCATTTGGCTTGACAATGCAAAAGGTGGCAGTTGAAAAGCAGAAGTGGAGGTTAGGAAAACTACTTATGGGACACTTGGATGTTCCATGTGTGTGCAAGTGTTGTGCACGGTTTTGGGATAGTAAAACAACTGTATAAATAGTCCTAAGGCATGGGGAAATTAGTAGGCTTACATAGGAGAGAGTTAGTCTCATGTTGGAGAGAACAAAGCATCACCAAGAGGGTGATGGCCTGTTTTGATCCATGTGATGGCCAAGTTTTGTAATCTTCCTTTAGTGCAATAAAATGGGTTTGTTGCAGTATTCTTTGTGTTCATTATGTTGTTGAGTTTGTTTAAGTAATGCATGGCAAACCTCTTATGCTTATGGGGGCATGAAGAGTTAGAGAGAAAGAAGAAAAGACTTTCGTTGCGTATTGCCTTATGAGTGAAGGCAGATGCATACTTTGGTGCAAGTATGCAAGGATGAGTACTTATGGGTGAAGTTGATTCACTGAACTGCGAGTATTATCGGTCATGTCCCATGAAAATTGTAGGCGATTAAATGGGTGTGTGACACCGTGTGTCATTCTCGGCCCTGACAGCTTAGGCCAAGGCCGTAGCACCTAGCCGTGCGTCAGTTTCGGCCTTGGCAGCTTAGGCCAAGGCCATGACACCTAATGCATCATTCTCTTCCTTGGCAGCTTAGGCCAAGGCTGTGGCACCTAGCCGTGCGTCATTCTCGGCCTTGGCAGCTTTGGCCAAGGAGGTGGCACCTAGCCGTGCGTCATTCTCGGCCTTGGAAGCTTAGTCCAAGGTCGTGGCACTTAGTCGTGCGTCTCTCTCGGCCTTAGAAACTTAGGCCAAGGCCATGGCACCTAGTTGTGCGTCATTCTCGACCTTGGTAGCTAAGGCAAGGTCGTGGCACCTAGCCGTGCGTTATTCTCGGCCTTGGCAGCTTAGGCCAAGGCCGTGGCACCCAGCCGCGCGTCGTTATTGGCCTTGGAAGCTCATACCAAGGCCATTGCATCATGCCATGCGCCATTCTCGGCCATCACAGCTTAGGCCAAGGCTATGCACTATGCTATGCACCATTCTCGGCCATCACAACTTAGGCCAAGGCTATGGTACTATGTCGCGCGCCATTATCGACCATCATAGCTGAGGCCAAGACCATGGCAAGACTCCGTGCACTATTTTCGGCTATGACAGCTTATGCCACAACATGGCACGATTGTGCCTTAATCCCACGGATGGCTTTGGTTAAGTTGTTTAACACGTCCATAAGACATATGGCATATCAATGACTACGATTTAGCCCAAGTAAGATGAGACCTACGATTCATCAAAAACACCTAAGAAAATATCAAAATACATCACATGGGGGTATTCTTCATGGGGTATTGGTCTGGTGGTATACGGCAACATGCGGCGTGGCAACACCCCATGTGAAAAGTTAGAGTAGTGGTGACTGTTGAAAACGGACGGAGAGATCATGGATTCGTGAGAAAAGGAGTTTCCAAAAACTTCCCTAGTTTATCTCACCTGATATCCATCATCCTCATATTCTCCATCTCTCCACAACCTCACTACCTCCACTACTCACGAGATTGACATTGCGTATTCTAAACTAATATAAATAGGCCACTTAGCCTATTCAGAAAAGGCAACAAGCTTTCATATCCAAAAAGCTCTGTTATTCTTAGTTTTTTCAATACCCAACACACACATAATTCAATACCATTGCCAATTTCTCAAACTTTTCTGCTTCCCTCCCCTTAGATCAACCCATCTTCCTCTCCATCATGACCGAAGCAGGACGGAACGGTTGCTATCGTGGTTTAGGCTTGACCTGTTCGATTTTGATTTTCGAACCTAAAAAGAAAGTATCGCACACAGCGGTCCATTTATTTTACCTGGAAGTAATTTTTAGGTACTGACAGCAACTTAAGGAGTTGTTTGCTTGTGTTGGATATTTATGGGCACCAAACTTTGGGTTGGACATGTAGGTGTCCGATACCCGTGGGTGAGCTGACAAAACATATCTCAGACAATTCCCACTATTAATTAGGTGCTTCAAGGGTCAGTCAGTCCCACACTCGGCGCACAAGACTGAATGGGTAGCACCTTAATTGGATTTGACACTTGTCCTATCACACTGTCTGTATAATGCACACGAGAGAAAACAAGTATTTGTGGTTTTACTCTACAAAATCAAAAAAGATCTGGATGGATGCTCTATGTACTAACCGGTACACTACACTTAAAAGTTAAAGCACTAAGTTGCGATTGTATGAACCAATGCAGACGTAACAGCGCTATAAAATTGAGGACATAAAGTAGAATTAGCATTGTTATAAAGTAGTATCTGTGGTAATCATTGAAAATTTCAGATATACAGTTAGTGGCCTTGTTACCTTGTTGTACCAATTTCAAACACATTACTTGACGAGACTAGAAATGAGTAATGAGAAAATGTAAAAAAAAAACATGTCAAAATGGGACTTGTCTGCAGAGGGACCACATCAGAGCAGGAAAGAACCTCCAATTTGATCCACCAATCCAAAGCTACTAGCTAGTCAAGTAAATTCACTCTTGTGCGGTTTCAGAAACCAAGCAGGAAACAGCCTTTCCGCCGTTGTAGAATTAGTAAATCAACATATTTTTAGTGAGGGTGTTTCTGTTTAACTTTGCAGGTGTGCCAAATGGTCGTGTAAATATAGGTGGAAGTACAGTTAGAAAAGTGCGGCAATTGCTCGTATGTCTTTCGTTTTCAGCCGCAAAACCTTTATAATGGTATCACTGTATCCGTTGGATGACCGATCCCTTCTGTTTTTTATTTTCAAGATTATGACCGATCCCTTCCGTTTTTTATTTCTGTTTTTTTATTTTCTTTCATTAATGGTATTTTGTTAAAAAAGAAAAAATAATATTCACGTGTACTTTGGATTTTTTAAATTTATTAAGAAGAAAAAAATGATTAGGGGGACCGGTTTGTTTGGGGATGTATCAAATTACAATTAAGACAAAATAACATTTGTCTTGGGATTGGTACACCCTAAGTAAATTGGTACCCCATTAATAGCCTTTCTAAATTCGGTCCTTCAGCGTGATATTAGACAAGAAAGTTGGGGCAAACCAAATTCCACATGCGAGTTCTTAGCAAAAAAATAAAATAATTCCACATGCCAAGCTGGCCATCCTTAGAAGGTGCACCCGCTGCATGACTGTTAAGAGCATCCGCACTGCGGTAATAGCTTCTCTGCAGTAAATGCTGATTTCTCGTGTAGAATTTCCTGTTGTTCTTTCACAACGCGCGTACGCTACATATTAGTCCCCGTGTATTATCGAATTTTTGTTGTGCCAACTGCCTAGTGCGTTTAAAAGTAAAATAAAACAATGGGATAGTGGTAACAATTAAACGGAATAAAAATACAAAATGAGTAACTAAACGAGATAAAGTTCGGGAAGAGCCAAAAAAAAAAAAAAACACACCAGATCAGTTGTAGAATCTTCACCAAAGAGTTAGGGTAGGGCATACAATGAAAGAGAAGAGAAAGTGAGACAAACAATGAAGAAGAAAGTGGAAGAGCACCTTAATGAGTTATCTCACTCAAACAAACTATCAATCAAATCAAAATTCTCAATCAATATAGGTGTCTCTAAAATAGTCATCCCACCCCAGCACCCCTTACAATACCTCCTTTATTATTCATATACCCCCTCGGTGCCTCTTTCGTTGTAAATATGCTTATTGATAGATTGCTGGTCATTTTCTAAGAGGACCACAACTCTGACCGTCTAAAACTACTACGCCATCCATATATATACTCAGTCCGTCCTGCTTGTAGTACTCATCTCATTTATATTCTCTCAGCTTCATCTCCCTCCACTACTTCATCATTCTCTCTATATCCATCTCTTTCTATCAGAATACTTTTCCCAACAAGTTTTTCAACAAAATGAAGAACACAACAACTGTGTCAATCTCATCATTTTTTATGATCATCATCTGAAAGATAACTACGAGTTTGAATCTTGCACATATTATTACGGTACTAACTTCTGTTACAGATATATAAAGTTATATAATTTGTGATGACGAAGAAGAGTGGTTTAATGAATGGCGATTATGGACATGCTACACATGGCAGCCCACACTTGCAAACTGTACTGTCATCAGCAGATATCTTACATCATCATAACAACAATATTAATGTTCATAATAATGAAGAAGAAGAAGAAGAAGATGAGGAAAGAAAGGTGGCGCTTAATCTTCGTCATCTCTCTAAAATGATTCTTCCACCATTGGGTGCCTCTAATTATAATCAGAACCAAATCTTATCCAATGGTAGAATTATCACCCCCATGGATTCCAGATACAGGTAAATTCCATTTTCTTTTACTACTCACTACCTACCTACTAGTTTTTCAACTCACCCCGAGCTGCAGGCTATTTTGTTTGTTAAATCCAGCATTTTTTTTTTAAAAGTGGTCGTTAAGTTAGTTGGGCAAATTGCCTGAATTCGGTACGTTAGTGCCTAAACCAGATTGGTTCAGTGCATAAATCTGGTAGGTCTCTCGGATTATCCAAGGAAACTAGTTTCTTTATATTGTGTCTTTTGACCGAGCCAACTGACTCGGTGAGTCAAAATAATGGGACACCAGTAAGGATCTAGGGAACGTTATTATATTATTATTTGACTGACTGTGCAAATACAAACTGAAGGATTCTCTGGTCCATAAAGCGTGACCGCGTCTGCGTCTGCAAATAATAGATATATATAGGGTTATGATAGACCCAACGAACAACAGCACCGTGATGTACACCGAGAGGGGATCGAACAATTCTGGAGTATCTCTCAACATTGGGATAGGGAGTGGGGCTCATCCTCCTCTCACACGGTGCACACCACTCGGTGTATAAATCATTTCAGAAATATATATCACTTTTCTTCTTTCTTTTGTCTATGTTCATACTAAATCAAACAGACTCGGCCGAGTCATGATTTAGTTCACCTAATACTCCATTCACAAAAGGGCATCTTAAATATTAATCAAAAATGATGGGGCCTAAAAATTGATCTCTCTTATCACAAAAGAAATTTAATTTATGTGATGAAGTGAGCAATGAGGTGTTTCCGTTGTGGGTCAAGATGTTGGATTCGATATCTCTATCACAAATCTTCAACACCAACATGATATTGTTGTTGATATGGTTAATCTGTTTCCATTTGATAAATGTTTTACACCATTACACGCATAACCCGCGCATTTACCCACAAACAAAAACCGTTGTACAAGTTTTAAATATCTTAATAGTGGGTTTGGATGTAGAATTTTAAAGGTGGAATTTATGGATTCATGGGATTTAGTGGAATTACGTTTCCTTCGATATGTTTGGTTGCCCAAATCCCTGGAATCACGTTTTCCACGGGAATCAGTTTTCCGGCAAATCCTCCATATGGAGTCCGACCACTCCACACTAAGATTTGCTGGGAAACTTATCAAGGGATTTATGGACCCACTTTTTTTAACTTTAAATCTCATATATACACAATTTTAAGATTTCGAGGATAATACTAAACAGTATATGGACTATAAAACAAGATAATTCTATGGATCCTAAGAATTTTAAATGAGTTACCAAACACACGAGGAATTTACATGAATCCCAGAATTTGTAATCCCATGAGATTATAAATCCTCGAAATCATAAATTCTACAAACAAACCCACCATAAGATTATTGAAACTTTTGAGGTTGATCCTGACAGCCGAGTCTCATTCCCAGTTCAACTCGCTTATTATTTGCAACTCGAGTATCAATTTCAGTCTAGTGTCTACTGTCTAGTCGTCTAAGTATTTTGTCAAAACAAGACTGAATTTGTTCTGTAAGTTTACATAGTGTTTCTTATTGCCAAAACGGGGAGTTTTTGTGATCTTTTCTTTGCTAAAGTTAAAGGCACATAGATTCGGAATTTTGTCACGGGTTCAAATTGTAAGGCATTGAGTTGTACAGAATGTATGGAAAGTTAGTTGGGTAGATGTTGATCTTACTAGGGTAATCCTTACTAGATCCATCTAACTTTCGCTATATGTTGAATAAATGGATGGAAAGTGGGTTGTATGTCAAACCAAATATAACTTAATAATGCATGCTCTTTTCTAGCATCTAGGAATCTAGCGCATCTAGATTTGGTTGGTGGAGGTAAAACTAATATTAGCCACCTCGTGCATAAATCCCAAGTCTCCAGTTACTAGGGCTGGCCACCGACACAACTATTTGCATGATTGATTGCACTTGACATGGGACTGCACTGCAGAAAACAGTAGTATAGTAAGTCTATGGAGATAACAAAGCTCACTGACTTAATTATAGACGAGTCGAGATATTATTTGAAACTACCCTCGGCTGTGTGAACCAAGCCCCACGAACCCAAGAGTTTCACAGCTAATTTGAATCTACGTCTCCAGAATAATTCTACAAAAATTATTAAGCAGTAGTATAAATGAACTAAGAAAGCATGACGAAATCCCAATTCAAATGACTGTTATTTATGGACTAATTCATTTTCTCCTTTCTCCTCTGACATTTTTTCTGACGACTGCATAATTAATGTGTTTAGATGTTGGGAGACGTTGATGGCATTTTTAGTGGCGTATTCAGTATGGGTATATCCATTTGAGGCAGCATTCATGAAGTCGATACCAAGAGGAGGACTCTACATTGCTGATAACGTTGTTGATTTCTTCTTTGCCGTTGACATTGTTCTCACCTTCTTCGTTGCTTATATCGATCCCAGAACTCAACTCTTAGTTCGTGGGCCCAAAAAAATTGCTAAAAGGTAATTATTGCTTCCTAAAATTTCAATTTGGGAACTATTCACTCTTAGAGCACAAACTCAATAATGCAAATCTCAGCAGTGTTTAACAAGTAATCAAATTGGTCGTTGTTGTGATAAATATTAATGTTAGAATTGATTTTAAAATGTCTGGATAACTAATAAAGGTCTACATATGCTTCCGCAGGTACCTGACAAGTTGGTTTATCTTGGATGTGGCTTCCACAGTCCCATTTGAGACTTTGGGATATTTGTTTACAGGAAGCAGGCATATGAATATCGGGTATTACATCTTGGGTTTGCTAAGATTTTGGCGTCTAAGAAAGCTCAAACAACTTTTCACAAGGTACATTATCTTTTCTCCTCCTTTTTGATTAACAAATCCTTTATCAATCTACAAGCGAGGCTACTTAATTGCATTCTTTACCATCATTTCAGAATAGCACAAATACTTAAATTTGAGCACACTAATGAAATATCGTGTACTTGAAAGTTAAAACGTCGTAGCTGCTTAATAGTTATCATCATATTTTTCTTCCAGGCTTGAAAAGGACATTAGATTCAGCTATTTCTGGATAAGATGTACTAGGCTTCTCTGCGTAAGTAAAATACTTATCGTATATTCTTAGTGCTGAAGAGTAGAAACTAATTTTTTACTGAAGTATGTGTTCCTGTTGTAGGTGACATTATTTCATGTCCACTGTGCTGGTTGTTTTTATTATATGCTGGCTGATCGAAATCCAAACCCGACTAAAACATGGATCGCATCAGCGATACCAAATTTCAAGGAAGCGGGGCTTCGGATCCGTTATATTACATCCATTTACTGGTCTGTAACCACCATGACAACAGTTGGTTACGGAGACTTACACGCTGTGAACAGTAGAGAGATGATCTTCAACATATTTTACATGCTTTTAAATCTTGGTCTAACCGCGTACTTGATTGGTAATATGACCAATTTAGTCGTGGAAGGAACTCGCCGAACTATGGAGTTTGTAAGTATTTATTTTTCTGGGTACATTTGTTTTTCATTGATTTCGTACCCGCATTTTCGGAATGTCAAAGGCTGCATTTATCTAGAGCAAAACGAAAATCGTGAATATTTACCTTTGTGAATTCCTGCATTGTTTAATTAGAATATTTTTCTCTACTAATGCAGCGAAACAGCATACAGTCAGCTTCGAATTTCGTTTGCCGCAATCATCTTCCACCAAGGTTGAAACAGCAAATAATAGCATATATGTGTCTGAAGTTCAGAGCTGAGACCTTAAACCAACACCAGTTAATGGAACAACTGCCTCAAACAATTTGTAAAAGCATCTGTCAGCATCTGTTTTTGCCTACAGTTGAAAAGGTTTATCTTTTTCATGGTGTATCACGAGAAATTCTCTTGCTCCTGGTAAGGATTTTATGTACATTTATGATTACGCTACACATACAGAAGTTATTACTTGACATATAGGCACTAAAAGTGTTTAAATACTGATCAGGTCTCAAGGATGAAGGCTGAATATATACCACCAAAAGAAGATGTTATAATCCAAAATGAATCGCCAGATGATGTTTATATTATTGTATCCGGAGAAATAGAGATAATAGATTGTGGGGAAGACGGGGAGAACATTATGGGCACACTAGAAACAGGTGACATTTTTGGAGAACGTGGTGCGCTTGGTTGTAGGGCTCAGAGCTTTACATTCCGAACAAAGACCTTATCTCAACTCTTGAGGTTGAAGACAGCCAGTCTTTTTAATGCAATGCAGGCTAAACAAGAAGACAATGCACTGATCCTAAAAAACTTCTTTCGGGTAAGCTGTTAGTATATTGTTTTTTTTTATTGTTAAGCAAAGACTTGAGGAAAATTGCACCTTACTCTAAATGATTCAGTGCTATGCATTAATTATGAGATTTCGGATTCGGGGAATCTCCTCTTTACATTTTTAGTAATGAAATCCTCAATTGTTAGGCAACCTAAAATTAAAGGTGTCTGCTCTTATTATGACTGCAGCATTATAATGGGCTTAAGGATCCCAATAGTGGCGAATTTCATGTAGACATAAATGGAGAAGGCAATCCTGAGAAGGACATAGAGCCCGACTTGTTAGATGTGGCTAGTAGTGGAAATGCTGCATTTTTGGATGAGCTTATAAAGGCAAAATTCGATCCAGAAATCGAAGACTCGGAAGGAAAGACACCCCTGGTATGCTTTTTAGTTTTAACTTATCTCCTTTTGACAGACTGTTTTGCTCATTTCAGTACCAAAACCTTCTAAACGTAGCATTTGATACCTGAGTAATATGAGTAGCTGCAGACCTAGATGGCTTTGTTCCCCTAAGCATCTGATTGCACATGAAGTCCAGCCTTAGTAAAGTAATATGAATCATATATGGGAAAAGCAATTATACAAACTAATAACGTAAATATGTTTTTGAAAGATTGAATTATACTAACAGGCTATGTATGTGTTTTGGGTTTATCAGCACGTAGCAGCATCTAAAGGGCATGAAGACTGTGTTCTGGTTCTTCTCAAGCATTCGTGCAACGTTCACGCTCAAGGTAAAAAAATTCAAGCAGGCTCCTAGCTGATAGCAGAATCTTTTCTCTTGGTAGCTTCTTCTAGTTAATAATTTTAACTAAGCCCATCACTTTCAAGGGAATCTATAAAAAATCATGTATTACACGGTTTTTCTGGTGTTGTTGATGTTTCATTACCAGTCTCATGTATACATACACCATTTGTTGCAGATAAATATGGGAACACACCAGCATGGGATGCCATCTCTAACAAACACCATTCTATTTTTAGACTCCTCTACCACTGCTCGTCCATTTCCAACCCTTGCACTGCTGGTGACCTTCTCTGCCTTGCTGCCAAAAGAAATGATCTCTCTACTATGAATGAGCTTTTGTCATATGGATTGAATGCTGACTCGAAGAATCGCAAACACTTCACTCCTATTCAAATTGCTGTGATGGAGAACCATGTGGACATGATAAATCTCCTACTTCTCAATGGCGCTACTATTGACAAGGTGGAAAATATATCAGATGAACAAATGGCTCCTAAACAAGATTTAGGTGATCGTCAGGCTAGGGTGCTCGATGCAATGGCAGCAGATGCTACACAGGAAATACTCACTAGGAAAATGGAAAGAGAACAAGAAAACAGCTGTGCTGGAGGGTATCCGTCAAGGGTGATTATATATAGAGGTCATCCTGTCACGAGGAAGAATAGCTGTTGCACGGAAGCCGGGAGGGTCATCAGGTTGCCGAGTTCTATTGAAGACCTCAAGACCATTGCAGGTTGGTTTCTTCAAAACGCATTTTCTTAATTTTGGTGTGCTAGCATAAATTGTTCAGCAACTAGGCCGGGCTCTGCCGTCTCTTTCTTGAGAGACCAAGTTGTAGAAAAGCTGGTCTCTTTCTTGGTACAGTAGTAAACATACCCTATGAGCTTGAAATTGCATCTAACTGGATCCTTAGATGTAAAGCTAGACCCAATGATGATCAACTTTTGTATCCGCTGCATTTTTTCACTTAGCAGGAGCGTTTTTGAAAAGCCAAACTGAATTTGCTATTCCTTCATATGTGTCAACAGGTGAAAAGCTTGAGTTTGATGCAAGTAATGCAGCTATAACAAATGAAGAAGGAGCTGAAATTGACTCCATTGAAGTAATTAGGGATAACGATAAACTTTTTATAGTAGAAACTGGTACCTTTGTGGTTTAATTGTAGATTTAGATCCTCCTAGTGAGGTTAACTGTGAATAAAGGAGAAATAAAGCAAGAGAAGACTTGGAAGAAGATGTCAATATATATTAGTCAGGCATCCACCTTTTCTTTAGGGATGGCAATGGGGCGGGTATGGGGCGGGGACCTTGAATCCCATCCCCTACCCCGTTCAAAAAACCAAAACCCATCCCTTACCCGTTAACATAAGAATTGGGGCGGGGAGGGGTATGGAAAATACCCATAGGGGACGGGTTTTTCATGAATTACCCATAGTTTACGAAAAAATATTTATGACTCTGTCACAATCCAACAAGTGCCATCGAGCATATCCACAGAAAAGCCAAAAGTGCAAAAAGAAATCATATCGACAATAAAGATCAAGTATAATTTTTTTTTCTTTCTCAATCTTGGTTATAATCTAATAAGATTGATTATATAGGCGGACTAAAAAAAAATATAGTTAACATTTTAAGATCGATCATTTATGATATAATTTGTATGAGTGAGTTACAAAAATACTTTATGTGCATCGTAACGTTGGTAAATTTCTATGAACGTTGGACGAAATAATAAATAAAACATATGATAATACTTTTTAAATAAAATTCAAAACTCTATATATGAAAGGTACGGGGCAGGTATGGGGTGCGGACCTTAAATCCCACCCCCACCCCATCCCCACATAATTAATTTCGGGGATTCCCCGTACCCGACCCCATTTCCGTTTGTGCGGGGAAAACCCTAGCCAATAGGGACGGGTACCCACGGGGATGGGTTTGGGTGGGGCAAATTACCATCCCTACTTTTCTTATATTTTCTGAAACGGTGCGTCATTATTTCCTCTTCTTTTTCTCGTGATGGTGAAAAATGTGTACAACTATGATGCAGTGCAGGATAACAGGTAGTGGTGTAGGTTAAGGGTTTCAATTTCTGTTTCAGTTAATTCTACAGCTGTGTCAACGACATGTGTCTCAGTATCTGTTACATTTATGAAGTGTGTATGCGCAAACCAAGGTTTGAAAAACGGGTCACGGCTCAGGTCACGGGTACTAGGCGTGACCGTTATAACGTGTTTTGACAAGTGTGAGCACGTTTTGGGCAAAAAACGCGTTATATAGTAAAAAAACGCGTTTTTGGACGTTTTTTTTTTTAAAATAAAGGGCGTTTTAACGGTTAAATAGAAGAAAAAAAAATTATGATATGAAATTCCTATGTAACGGTTATAACGTGCGTGAAAACTTTTTAACGAGTCTAAAAAACGTTGTTACTAGGGTTTTTTTTTCTTTTTTAATACTCCCTCGGTCCCTAAATAGATGACCTATTAATTTTTAAATTTTGTCCCACTAATAGATGACCTCTATCATTAAAAAATGGGATATTTCTAATACTACCATTTTAATTGATTATTATTAGTATAAGAAATATGTATAATTCGACAGTCATGTTAATATTCCTTACATAGGTGTTTTAAAATGCTTTTCACTATACAATTTACGAAAGTTTGATAAAATTCGTCCAGGTCAATTATAGCCACTAAAATTTCGTCGGCAGCAATTATGCAATACATGCATAAGTAATGTGAAGAAAGAAACAATCATCAATCCATTTTAAGAGAGTGCATAACCTAACTAGGTAGACTTGTCCTTTATTAGATTGCAGAATTTCCATCAAATGCCAAGAAGTAGGCAGGGTTTTAACTCGTCCATAGGGTACTAATTTCTAAAAGTCAATCATTGAATGCTTAAAAACCTTAGTAAACTAGGCATTACATGGTGAGTTAGGGTAGAGTCAATCAACCCATTAATAGATTCGATCTAAAATTCCACTACTTATCAGATGATATGATTATTACGTCCAAGACTCCCAAATCAGCCACTGCATGATGATGCATTTATAGTTTGTTTTTTTTATCTCATTTTAAGTTTTAACAAAGAACTAAAGCATTGGACTTGGTTCACTTGAAGATTCAAGTTGGTCCAATTGGGGGAGGCAACGAACAATATGTCGCATCACTTTTTTCTTTCATTTCCCTCTTTTAGAAAACAAAATCATGATCATACTTTTTTTTTCCTTTCTCTTCTTTATGTTCACCCTTTAAAACCACAAGAAGGCGTATTGTTGTAGTAGAAAAATATTCTATAACTCTGCTTCTTCCGCGGAGAAATTCTTCCTTCCTCTGTGTTTTGAAATTTCCAAGTTTCAACTTTCAACTACAAGTTTAAGAGGTAATTTTTATATTTTATTAGAATTTTATTAAAATAAGTATTTACCGCTAAATTTATTGGTTGTTTCTGTGTAGTTTATTTATAGCAAATTTGATTTTTTTTCTTCATGATACCGGATGATGATGCGGATGTCTAATGTTGTCTTTGAACTATAAATTTTAACTATACAGGTACTTTCTTATATCAACATTTAAGTTAGTAGTTGCCTTTTTTTTGTAATGTTTTCGTCGTTTTCTCCATGTTATATATATATATATTGTAATTTAGGATGTTGCCATAATTCTATAATAGAGTTTCAAGGAAATAACAAAAGTTCAAATCAAGATCAGAGGAATAAAAAATCAAGACACAATTAAATCTAGTCAATAAAATCTATGCAAAAAAAGAAAAAAAAATGAATCTATGCAAGAACTAACAAAATGCATGCTAGAGGTACAAAATTACTAATACTATCTCCAAATATGTTTAATTAAGTAATTTGAATTTCTAGTAACAACTGTACTTTTCTTTGTAGGCGGGAAGAATGCGAATGATGCAAGGTAAATTTGCATCACCATCAGCACGTATTGCAGCTCAACATGGTGATCCTATAAGTTGGTGGTTATCTTATGATGCTGAGTATACATCCCTCCAGAAGATTGCAGTAAAGATATTAAGTCAAACAAATACATCATCTGGATCAGAGAGGAATTGGAATGTGTTTGAAAGAATCCACACCAAACTACGCAATCATTTACTTTCATCGATAATAAATGATCCGGTGTATGTCCAGTACAATTTGAAGTTGGAGCAACAAAGAATTAAAGGTAAAGCAAGGCGACATAACATTGATGTTCACAACGTTCATAGTATACTGAGGGATGACAATATGCTTGACGGGATAGCGGGGGAAGACAAAACATTGGTTTTACCTCAAGAAGAACAATTGTTAAATATGCTGGAAGAGGAAGTCGTTAATAATCCAGAGCATGTCCCTCTACCATACAACTGGCATGATCCTGAAGTTC
The DNA here is from genome assembly GCA_023531105.1 of Papaver atlanticum. Lineage (NCBI taxonomy): Eukaryota > Viridiplantae > Streptophyta > Magnoliopsida > Ranunculales > Papaveraceae > Papaver > Papaver atlanticum. Next base: position 6,563,564 of record JAJJMB010000948.1, read on the forward strand.
AAATCCCATACGAAAGGTTACCGGTGAGTGACTTTGTTTATGACTTTGGTAATTTTTCATTTGGAAACAATACACAAGGTTATGAGAATGTGAATCCAAGATATGATTCTCGTTACACTTCTGATCGCTCTGACCATGGTGTTCAACATATGAACGAAGGATATAATTCTAATATTGATAACAATAATGAAGTAGGTAACAATGATGATGAAAATGAAGGAGGTTATGATGACGATAATGAAGGTTATTATGATGATGATACTTATGCAAACGTAGATAGTCAGTACCCCCACGATGATGACTATGATGTGGAAAGGAACTGCCGAGAAAATGAAGAATACATGAATAAATCAAAAAAAGGTGGTGGTAGTAGTTGGTTCCCGTAGCTTTTTAAATGATGAACACTAGTTTAACAATCCTAATTTTTTTTAAATTTGCGTGCTATCCCACAGTGTCACTCGGGAAGGAAATATAAGCTAGCACCTTATTAGACATCGGATCATTTAGCCATCTGTTAGATTATAACTAATGTAGCTTTTCCAATTAATTACAGGTGTCAAAATTAATATATTAGAAATAAGTCCTTTTGAATAAATTTTTTCTTTCAAAATCTGTCATTTTTCTTAACTAAATTGATTTGTACAGATTGCAGTCAGTCCGATAGGCGTCGTCCACTCTTTCCGGAGACTGACTCGAGACTTTATATCTTTAAATTCCTTTTTTTGATCGAGAAAAGGGGGGAAATTTACTGCAGAGAGGAAAAAGAATTACAAATTACAAGAGAAAAAGAGAAAAAAAAACAAGAAAGAAGCAAAGGGAGTAATCAAAACAGGGGGATAAAATCCATATGCAATGGAAGTAGTTGAGTAGCAAAGAATGGATAAAGGAAGTAGTGGGTGACCACGTTATAGAGAGTGACGAGATTACATAAGATTAATTGGAGGACAAGAAGTAACCAAGTAATTTCCACCTCTGCAAATAGCAATATTAGTTAGTACAAGAATAAGCTCTAGGACAAACAATTTTTAAGATCTTTGAATAAACTGGTTGTGTGCAGGTGCTATAGGATTCCCAAATTAACCAGTGAGTTTAAAACAGAACAAGCACTTTTAGAAGCAACAACTATTGTATCATCAAGAGATTTTACTTGTCATTGAAATCAAGCTCACAAAATGTACTTTCAGCAAGGGTCACAAGTGGTGTGCACCACCAGCACCATTTAGTAAATTAAGATCAAACTCATTCAGTAAACTAAGATCAAACTGGTTTGATAAATTTCGCCGAGGATTCATCGTTTACGAACCATCAAAGAAGAAAGAGGGATTTTATTTTTTTTAAGAAGAAGATTAGTCTTCTTATTAGTTAGTATTAAGTTGTTTTTGATGGTACTTATCTAAAAAAATCACTTTGTGTAGGGGCTTATTTCTAATATATTAATTTTGACAGCTGTAATTAATTGGAAAAGCTACATTAGTTATAATCTAACGGCTGACTCAATGATCCGACGTCTAATAAGGTGTTAGCTTATATTTCCTTCCCGAGTGACACTGTGGGATAGCACGGCTCAAGTTTTTAATCCTGTAGTTACTTTCACTGTATCATTTAAAAAAAAAATCGAAGTTTTAAGCTTTCAATCAAGAGAAAAAAAAACTCAAAAAAAATGGTAAGAAAATTATTTGCACGATTATAACGTTCGTGATAACGGGAAAATATTTCTAAAAAACACACGTTAAAATGTCATTTAGAAGAAAAAAACATTCAAATTAATTTTAGAAAAACGGTTATAACGTGTATGAAAACTGAAAAACGGTCCTAAAAACCTGTCGTTATTTCCTATTTATCTGCATTGTAAAGGCACGGGGTTCGGGGACCCTCACGGCCACGGTATATGGGTGTGACCGTTTTAACGGTCGTTTTTTCGGTAAAAACGGGTGTTTTTCAAACCTTGGCGCAAACAGACGAGTCTAGACTGTTTAGCACAACTGTATAAATACAGTTATGTACGATATCTTCATTAACAAAATTTACTTTTATTTTTATCTTTTTTACACCTGAGAGTGGTTTGGTATTGGTACGCTTCAGACATACCGATCCCTTCGAATCATGCCCCAATTAACAAACCCGGCTTAAACCCCAAATTTTAATTCAAGCCTCAACGACCTCCATTTCCAGCCACATAGGGTTATGAGAGATCCATTGTCATTCCCACCAATATATAGGTATTGGACTCTTACTTTTTCACTAACAAAGCAAGGACGGAGGTCAAATGAGATTCGTTTGTAAACGGGTAATTATGATAAAAATATCTAGTGTAAAACTCGATAATAAACGGGATGTCATCGTTTACTAATTACATATGGGTGCACCCACAAAATCTTGATGGAGTACTTACTGCAAACGAATGTGTGGACAACAGATTGAAGGCTAGGAAGCTCGGAGTTCTTTGCAAGATCGATATGGAGAAAGCTTTTGACAATGTCAATTGACAATCTCTATTCACAATTTTACGAAAGCATAATTTTGGTGACAAGTGGATCTCCTGGATCAGATGGTGCACTATTTCTACTCATTTGTCTATTCTAGTAAATGGTAGCTCCACAAAGAAATTTAAACCAAGTAAGGGGCTAAGGAGAGGTGATTCTTTATCAAGGTATCTCTTTTTATTGGTGGTGGAGGTGCTTTCTATATTGATAAATGATGCAGTAGAGAGAGGACAACTATCTGGCCTTCAAGAGGTGGAACATGACTCTATTATTTCTCACCTGCAATTTGCAAATGATACTTTGATTTTCATCAATGCAAGCATGAAAGAAGTTAGAAGAATTCTCATAATTTTGGACGTTTTTGAAACTATTACTGGTTTGAAGCTGAATTTAGATAAAAACACCATGATCAGCGTGGGAGCATAAGCCGTAATTCATATTCTAGCCAGAGAACTTGGATGTAAGACAGAAAAGTTTCCTTTCACTTACCTTGGAATGCCAATTGTGGCATATTGGCATAACACTTATGTTTGGGAGCATGTGTTGGTCAGAATGGAGCAGAAGTTGGTGACTTGGAAGAAAATAAAATTGAATAAAGCAGGTAGACTTGTTCTTATCAATAGTTGTCTTGCTAGTTTAACAATTTACTAATTATTATTATTTCATCTTCCAGTGAGTGTGGAGAAAATAACGGTTAGGATTATGCGAAACTTTTCGTGGGGTGCAGTGGAAGGTAGGAAGAAGCTGGTTTGGGTAGCTTGGAAAAAGATCTGCATGCCTAAAGAGGACGGAGGATTAGGAGTGAGAAACTTGAGGAAAACTAATCATTCTTTGCTACTTAAGTGGATGTGGAGATACTCAAGAAAAAAAAAAAAATCTTTGGAGGAAGATAGAAGTTCAAGAAAACAGAAGTTCAAGAGAAACAGTGAGTTGTTAATGCCTGACGTTAATAACCAACCTCAATGTAGAAGCCTCTGGAAAATCTTTTTGTGAACATGAACTTTGGTATAAGTGGAACTTGAGGAACGTAAAAAATACTACGTATTGGCATAACAACTTGAGTAGGTTGATTATTCACTCTAAGTACTCTAACTTGAGTATTCTCATAAGTTGTTAATATGCTACGGATTGAAGATTCAAGAAATTAAGAAGCATAGTGGAATTAGAGCATATAGGAAATGGTTTTGTCACTAAAATTGATAAAGTGGGAGATTGTTAGAGCATTACTTGGTTGAACCCATTGGCGCTGGTATGTCATGTCAGTTGCCAAATTTAGATGCCAAAACGCATTCTTGATTTCGTCACTAAAGTCAGTTTCAGACTAGATTAGGTTTAAGAAGTAGAGTATAAAATCAAAGATATCCTTGAAGAATGGATATTGAAGACTACACGAAGAAATCTTGTAGAACTTCATTAAAGGTTATTAACAAACACTTGATTCTCTTGTTTACTCTATCTCTCTATCTATCGAAAAAACTGCTCATTTTATGAAACAATTCCTATGATGTTAAATATACATTTATGCATACTCTCCAGGATATTTGAGCCCAATACTTTTATAATAAATAATTCGTATGTCAAGTCCAATATCCTCATGTTATAGTGAATGAGATTACGAATTCAACAAGCCAAGAATCACTCAATTCCGAGTTATAACGAAGAAGTTATGAGTGATTTATTAAAGAAACATTTATTATGTGTTGCTAAGTCAGTTCGTGGAATAGCAAATTGTACACGAACTTTTGGCAACAGTTCGCGAATTAAAATGGGAAATATATGACCAAAGGGCTTTTTTATCCCTATACTTGGTGTTTTCTTTCCTTGACAAGGTAACTTTGTTTCCAAGCAACCTAGCCTTGATCATTCACTATAAATAGAGGTTTCATGTAACCACACAAACTATCTCCTGGATAATTGTGTGTTGTTGCATAAGGTTGTTTTGAATATCCTTGTTCTTCACGAACAAGAGTGAGATTCCAAAAGACTTTAGTTTGGGATCGTAAAACACATGCAAGATATCTTCTTTGATAGTTACAGAACCTGTTTCTAGGTATTTTTTCATAAACCCTAGATTTGATAAATCAAGATATCTCTAGATTATTTCTAAGTGATCATGTGAGGGAGAATCGATTAGGTCATGGAACATGTAAACCTTAATTATTGAGGAGCATCTTCCAAAGGGAACTAATGTTTTGGTAGAATATTTTCAAGAGCATCTTCTAAAGAGAATTGACGTTCTCCTAGAAGATTTACAAGAGCAATTCCTAAAGAGAATCGGTGTTCTGCTAGGTGATAGGTTTCTTAAACACCTTGATTTACTATCAATTAATTATGATTTCTTTGCTATTTTTTCTTATGAATTATGCATTTTACGCCTGTTTTGAGTTGTATAGGTGTATGGAGCCATTATCATGAAAGAAGAGAAATATATGCTCAATTCATCACTCGAAGACTATGGGAATTGATGAACTTGAAGCTACCAAGACACATATCTCAATTGTGCTTAAAACATGGATCACTGAAGCACCATCACTGTTGGATCAGGAAAACCATTTCTTCCCCATTTTCAGACAACGATGGATGGAGAAATCAGAGCGAAGAATTGGTAGAGATTGAGAGGGGTTTATCAAAAATCAGAAAGATGAGTTTGATTTTGTTTCCATTGGGATTTTTATGGGTTTCTTAAGCTAAGAATGATAAGGATTTAGTGGATGCGATTTGATTGAGTTGAAACAGTAAAAATGATAGAAAAGGGATCTCACGTGATGAATCTTGTGAGTGATGGTGTTGAAGAATTAATGGAGAAGAAGACTAAGAAATAATGGTTGTTGTTCAAGATAAGGAATAAGAGATGATGTTGTTGATACTAGGGATTCATGGTGATTGTTGATATTGGATGTATGAACTGCAGAATTCACGGTGCTCTTTGTTGGGTTGTAAGAGTCATAGAAGTATTCAGGTGAAGAAATCGAATCTGCTGTTAGTGGTGACCTCTGTTTATGCTGCTGCTTATTAGAGAGGATGGTGGTGATTGATTGAGATGGAACTCGGGATATCAGAAGACGGGGTCTATTCTATTGTCTTTACTACTTGTTTTCTATGGTTTACAACATGATAGTTCTTCTCTTTCTTCTTGTTATGAACTCCTTGAACATGTGTAGCTAGTTTTGTTTTGGTTAAAGCTTAGTTGGGTTTTAGAAAACATGGTTTTTAATTTAATGAATTAGTTTTTGTCTCAATTTTATTTTTCATGATTCTCTGGAAATATAGTTGCATGATTGATGTATTGCAACATGATTTGAGTATTTGTTTTGTCAAGTTGCAAACTTGTTTAAATCATATTTATGTCTTGATTAGGGTTTATTATACGCAAAAGTGATAAATTCATGATTGCAAGTAGCGTAATTGTGGTTATTGCTTGTAGTGATATATCCTAGTAATCATAAGTAAATTGTAACCTTTATTGAATTGTTTGCGTAATGTATTTCAATTGCATTGATTAACCTAATTTCATGAATCTTAATGCTCCATGGGAATTGAACTTGATTAGAGCGCTTTCTACGTTAGGTTATTCTTTTAGTAGAACTCATACTTGCGTTCTTTATGTAAGTGTGGTGATTTTAGGAAATTTATGGGATATTCTTACGATCAAGGTATTCTAGGGCTTTTGATAACGAGAGAATAAATATAAATTATAATTATTAAGACAAGAACATATTTGTGAATGAAAAAAAAATCCTTCACCAATATTCTCACTTATTGATTTTCTTGTTTATTTTCTTGTTAGCTTTTAGGTTAGATTAGTTTAAATCAATCAGAAATCCCTTTTTTCATAATGGAAATCGAAATATATAACAATCCCAGACCTCTCTGCGGGAACGATCCTTTCTTACCCTTGCTTCACAATAAATTTTCAGTAGTGAGAAAGTAATATTAATTTTTACGCGTTTTGACACGCATCACTAGGAGTTCTATAGGTGCACGAATACAACTAAAGCAGGTATTGCATCTAGTCCGGTATCTGATAGTAAGCAATTTTTGTAACAATTTAAATCAATGTGTGTTTAATCTGGACTAGGTCTCAGATTTTTTCTACAAGGTTGTAGTTTCCTCGTTAAAAAAACTTCCAGTGTCTGTGTTATTTCTTTTCACATTACATTTTTCTATCTTTATAATTGAAATATCACAGGTTGTACGTATTTAAACCTAGATAGTATTAACTCGACTGTAAAGAACCTACAAGACTCATTATTATTGAATTCTTATCTTAAAATATAGATTACAAGACTTGTTCTTGTTGAGATTTGGTTCTTGAACAGTTTGGATATATATTAGCTAGGTTTACCTTGTTAAAATAATCTTAAATATAGTTTCGTACCCGGGTGTATAAATTGTACATGGATTGTCCATATAGGTTCCCGAAAGAAAAAGTTGGTGGTGTACTAGTTACCCTCTCTTTTTCAGTGCATACATTAGAGAATTGAGTGAGATCATAGTATACTAATGATTGTTTAATATTCATATATAGTAGCTACTGAAATAAATGGTGGTGGTTGTGAACCACTCTGCAGAGGAATATCGAAATATGTGACTGGTTTGCATACAATACAAGTTAGGTTGGATTAGTTTCTCGATTGAAAATTTTGGATCCAAGATTTAACATCTTAAAATTACCATGCCTAATACTTACAGGTTGGTGTAGCCATAATGCGCTACAGGAGAAATATGTTCATTATAAAAACGATTTAAGGGTTTTATTTTTTGCTCAGACCCTAGGATTGGTTTAATAATTTTTCTCCTTCTATGATGCATTTGGCGTGATAGTTCTTGAAGGAATCGTATGTGATCGGAGAAGATATTCAAATTTATAATCCTTAGAAGATTAAAAATATATTTAGGCAAGCACTTGAGGTTTAACAATTCTTTATGTGTTTTTAAAAATTTGTTACAAAACAAAGAATCCGGATTAATTAGTTGATGATATCAGCTTTATAGTTCTCTTGTGGAGTCCTTAAGAATACCAAAATTCACGCTTTGGCAACATAAATTCTTTTTTTTTATTATTATTATTTCTTAAATCAGCAGTTAGAATTATGCTAGCTTAAACTCGTCTTTGAGGTAGACTAGAGTTATCATTTTGATGCATGTCTTATGTAACTTATATAGTTGGGTTAGCATCCCTATTTATATCAAAAGTTGTACTCTTTTCCCTTCGTTTCAGGTTTTGTCCCATTTGGATTTTCCTTGTCAAGGTTTTAATAAGGCAACATCTCGTTGACGTTTAATTTTCTTTCAAAATGCTAATATTTATGTCTTTTTCCTTCGTCCAAATTTTTTCCCATTTGCTTTTACAGGCAAGGTTTTAGTGAGGCAATTTAATTCAACATGGTGGTCATCCAAGGGGGAGTTGTATCAATTTCGGTTATTTGGTGGATTCCCACCATTAAGTAGGTCATTTTGTTAGAACAAATCAACATAACAATCCCATAGAAATTTGGACGTCATTTATTTCACATAAGATATGACCACACATACAGTTTTGTTCACTTACAGTAATGTAACTACATCTTAGACCTTTGTTGAAGAAACTACATCAACTAGTTCTGCAAATCATCTTCGATAATCTAGCAATCAAAGACACAAGTCCTCAATGTACCTAAAGAAGCATGGAGACTCGAGATTAATACTATATAAGATTAGCATACTGGGTATGTGTCCCCTTAGATGTTCTCGAACTCAGGTACTTGGGGTACGCATACTGGGTATGCATACCTTCCCCCTTTTCACGAACTCAGAACCTTAGGATATGCGTATGTGTACCCTTACCCATTTCGGAACTCAGATGTCTAGGATACTCGTATCGGGTATGCGTACCTATCATGTGTCCAGAATTGTAGTAGTTCTGAAAACTCTACTTAAACGATTTGAAACATTCCCAATCGCCATAAATATGAAATATAATTGCTTTGACGATTTCCAAATGATCAACTTCAAACAAAAATGGTTGATGATTAATAAATTGTTCTTAACCAAGAATGTTAAGGATCTGTGAACATCCATTGCTTGAATCATATTTCGAGAGATTTATCAAGATAAGCTTGACTCGCAATTTCTTTTTCACAATATGAACTAAAATCATACGACATAATCTCATAAAGATAGAATGAGAAATATTGTGAGTAAATAGGACGGTTCAGTCTTTATATACCTACTTGTCGATGAAGTTCTCCAAATGTCTTTGTTTGATCTTCAATATTCGATCTTCAAGAGTTATTCAACGATGTCTGGTACTCATCTACCATACTCTAATCATAGTCCGAGATTTGACTTTAGTAGACTAGAAAATGTATATAGTTTTGTGCATGCAACATTGACAACAATCTTGAGATAGCAAAACTTGCGAGTTCGACCGAGCAGTACTTGAACAATAACCCTTCCATGAGAACTCCCACATCTATCCGAGGAACTACTCAGATATGGAGGCTAAGTTTGAAAAGAACTTTAGAAGAAAAAAATTTGGAGAGAGAAAGAGTCGTTTGAGGAGAGAGTTGTTGGTGGTCTTGGTGTCACCAATAATTTGGTACATCCAATGCCTCTAGCTAAATATTGTGATGTTTGCTTATCATTTTTCACCAATAATTTGAATTCGTATATATATATATATATATATATATTATTTTCTATTGTATTCATGTTATTATTCTTAACATTTTCTTGATTTTACCTTTCCACCTTTTCTTCTCAATTTCAATGAGTGCATTCGAATCTCTAACCTTCCGCTTAATACTATTACTTACGTCATCCTCTCAAAATTGAAGGACGACAACTACTTAACTTAGAAAGTTTAGATTATTCTTATTTTTAGATGATTTAAAGTAATAAATACGTTGATGTTTCTTTTCCAGTCTTGATATGTTTATCGATATTGTCAATGTTAATTTCAATGTCATTAATGTTGGAAAATTGGGTTAAAAGAAAGATGAAACCCCGACAATGAAGTCGTTTTTCTGACTTCAAGTCTATTTGAAGATTCTTTTTGACAATATTCGACCCTTTCGAACACGATTCGAAGGTACAAGTGGGTAACCGGAATAAAACCTTCAAGATACAATTAATGTAGCCTTTGTAACAATGTAATTGAACTTAACGTTTGTATCCATTGATTCCACTAAATACACACAATGAGAAATTATGGCAATGTTTTGAGAAAAAAGAAAACAAAAACTTGTTGTTATAATTGATTGAGAGTCAATCATCAGTACTATTTGCAGAGCATTCACAACTATAGGAGATGTATGTTCATGAGAAACATGATCCGGAATGTGTTTGGGATTTGAAATTCCTATTAAGCTCTAATATCTATTGTACTAGTAGGCACAGACTCATAGGAAATTGGAATTTCAGTAATGAAAGGAGATTCTGAATTTGAATCATAAACAGAACTATTAATGTATAATTGAGACTCATCAAAACCACATGCCTAGAATTGAAATAGGATGATAACATTTATAGCCTTTATGAAGAGAACTATAACTAACGAAAACACAATTGACTAATTTTGGGGAAAGTTTATCTTCTCTGGATGAGCACTGTTGAGGATAACAAACAGTACCAAAGATTCTTAAAAAAGAATAATATGGAGGAACACCAAACAAGACTTCAAATGGAGATCTAAAATTCAAATTTTTGGCTGGCGTCCTATTTATGAGATAAGTGGTTGTGACAAAGGCATCGCACCACATTTCCTTTGGACATAAAGCATTAAACAAAAGAATTAACCATCAAAGTAATGTTCTCATGATTTCTTTCAGCTAGGCCATTATGTTCTTGGGTTTTAAAATATGAAATTCCAACAAGAATACTACTAGACTTAATTAGAACTTTGAAAGGACCCTTTACAAGTTCTCATGCACTATCAACTTGAAAGGACAGGGTTTTAGCTAAAAATTGATTCTTCGTAAAAAAATTAAAATGTGTAAAACATTGTGTAACATCTGATTTTAACTCTACTGGATAAATCCAATGAAAATCTTCTAAAATCATCCACAAACAAAATACAATACTTATAATATTTAAAGAGGGAATAACAGGATCCCACACATCATAGTGGGATCAGTGAAAGTGGCTTCTCCTCATGAAAACTTAGCAATTTAAAAGACAATTTCCTGCTTTTAACAAGTTGACAAGGATGGCATAATATTGAAGAACGATAAGAATTAAAAAAAAAAAATGTTTGGCGGAGTGAAGCTGTTGAATAATATGATTTGAAGGATACCCTAACCAATGATGCCAAATTTGTGGAGAAAAACACAAAGTAGTATTAAAAAAGCATTGACCGTTAAGAAATGAATACAAATATGTATTGGTTACAAGTTATTGACCACTTCATCGTGAGCTAAAAAAATATCAGAATATAAATCTCTAATCTTGTAACCATAAAGATCAAACCTAAAAATATCAAGAATTTTCCTTTATGATATTGCTGATAGTAAAATCATCCTCTGTGAACCTAGCTATTGACATTAAACTAGTTTCAAGTATTTGAATACTAACAATGTTTTATGTTTTTAAGAATTTACCATTGCCCACTTGAACTTTGTCCTTGCCTTTAAAAATAAATGTATTATGCAGCGGAGACACATCTCCAGTCATGTGTTGTTTCTCCAAAATCAAATGGCCATTGTGGTGCATGTGATGTGGATGGATTAGAAAAGGAAGTATTCACATTCAAACTAGAAAAGGCATGTTGTTAAACAACATTTGTTCGATCATTGGAAGTACTAGAACTATATTGGAAGTACTAGAACTATTGAATGTAGAAAGATGTCATCTGAAACGGCACCTACTGGCATAATGTCATTTATTCCTCCAAATTTGGCACCCTATCTGAGAAGAATATTTTCTTGCATTCTCACCGACGAACCTTCTTGATAAACACCATTGTTGAAATTAGAATCATTCTCAAAATTCTTTGAATTCCTAGACTTGCCATTCCCATTATTAGCAAAGTTATTCCTACAATTCATATTTCTAATATAATAAACTGCAAGATTTTGATAATAAAAAATATAACTAGTATCTTGTTGTTGATCATTGATCCATTTGCTCATGATTCAAAATCCTAGGCTTAATTTCTATATAAGTGAAACGGTATTGAAATATTTTGAGAATTTTGTGGTTGAGAATCGTCACCTTTATGTTACTATGAAAGACATTACTCTCTTTTTTGATGCAAAGAAGATATATTAATCTTAAGAAGAGTTTACAAAAACCATTTCTCTGCTTATGTGACCAGACATAAAAACTAGAATTGTATTAGACCATTCCTTAAAATTTTTAAATCTTCTAACATGTTTAGCCAATATATCAGCTGGCTTATTATTTTCCTACTAATATGCTGGAAAATCCAGCTACCAAAACTATTTACATAATGTTTGCAGTCTTCAATAATTATTTGGTTTTTCCATGACAGAAATGCTAATACTCCATTGACAGCAGCCGCGACATTCCTTGAGTCTGTTTGCAAATTTAAGTGATGTATATCCATCTTTTGCCCAACATATCGTCTCGAATACATCATCACACTCCGCCACTTTTGCATTTAGATGTCCATGTTTACAGAAGCATTATTACTATTCTAAATAATAGTATAGAGACTTTGAATTCTCTTAATAGTGTTGATGGGGGTTCGGTGTAGTGTTATCAAAAACTGCCCTACATCGTTCTTTCCATATCTCCCAAAGAGCGCAAGAAGTATGTAACATCAATGACTCATCCATGAAGACATTTGAGGAAATATCCATAAACCAACTAGCTACCCAGGATTGAATAGTAGTATGTCCATGTATTGAGCTTCTGCTGCCTGGGATACAGGTTAAGACATCTCTAGTAAAATTACAATCCATAAGTATATGCTCAGTAGTCTCCAAATGGTTCTCGCAGAAAGGACAAACATAAATTTTTCTGCCCATTTGTCTTCTAACTCTTTCACTTGAAGGTACACTATCCGACAAACATTTCCAAATAAAATGTTTGATCCTTGGCATGGTAGGCATATTCCAAATCTTCTTCTAGACTTTTTCATCAATGAGATTAGAAGTATGATTGCCTTTCTTAATTTCAACAAATATGATACGCTGATTTCACTATGAATACATCATTGTTAGTCAGAGTCCAGATCAACACGTCATCCGAGACTCTTGGATTCTAATTCTTGTAATCATATCTGCAATATCTATGTCAAATAGGAATATTTTTCAGATTCATTAGTAGATTCTTGTCTTGGACTTGGAGGAGAGTCTAGATCTGGGATCCATTTATCTTTCCAAACGGATATTTTCTCACTATTTCCTAGCTTCCCTAAACTGTTTTATGAAATCGACATTTCTATGAAGGTTCTTCCAGCACTAAGTCATATTCTTTTTATCTTCAACATGTAGAAAAGAGATGTTAGGGTAATACCTGGCCTTGAGAGATCTGTCCCATCTGGTCAGAGCTATTGCATAACCTCCAAGACGTCTTCCAAAGCATTGCATTGTTAAAGCACTCGAGATCTCTGAATCCGAGTCCACCTGCCCGTTTTCTTTTGCAGAGTTTCATCCAAGAAGTAATGCAGAGTTCTTTTTCCTTGTTCCATAAAACTTTCCTTTGTATCTTGTTCATGTCTTCAATGGTAGAATTTGGTAACTTAGAACAAACATTTGATGTAAAGGCATCACATTAAGGACTGTTTTCACTAGTGTTGTTCTTCCTTTTGATTGGTGAATTTACCCCTCTATTTAGAAAGTCTCCTTTTCATATTATGAATCAAACTAGAAAAGGAGATTGTTTTCTTCATATTAAGAATAAGAGGGATTCTCATGTATTTCTCATTAATATCCATCTTCTTGACCTTTGATCTTCTTGTAAGCAGTCAACAATGTCTTAGATGCAGGTTCTTTGAGAAGTATATCGAGAATTTCTGGAAATTCACTTGTTTCCCAGAATTTTTCATGAAAGCATTAATGCCATCAAGTAAGTTATTTGTATTGTTTATGTTTTCTTTGTTATTAATAAATGAGTTAACTTTGGTGAGAGTTATTACAAGTGAAAATGCGGTGGTACCAAAATATACCACCAACTTTTTCTTAGGAAACCTATTTGGACTAAAATCAAATACAATTCTGAGAGTTACAACTTAATGAATCTCAATCAGGAATTATATGAAGAGTTTATATCTCTTTCTCTAACATTCAATATGTAAACGGAGACAAGTCCGTGAACCTGATTATACCGTGAGAGTACTTGGACGATTCCAAAGATCAATATCTAAGATCAATCAAGTCGTATCCAACAATTATGATGGACGTATCTACTTTGATTGATTTATGTACAACCTGTGATATATCAGTTATAAAGATAAACAATATAATGTGGAAAAAGAAATAACACAGACACCCAAAATTTTGTTAACGAGGAAACCACAAATGCAGAAAAAATATGGGACTTTGTCCAAATTTGAACACCAAAATGTATTAAGCCGCTACAGACTCTAGCCTACTATCAAACCTTCGGACTGGAATGTAGTTGAGACCGAATCCACTGTCACAGTAATTCAGTTATAGTCGTGCTCCTTACGCCTCTTGAATCTTGCAAGACTCTGCGTAATTGATTCCCTTAGCTGACGTCCTTTACAACCTAAAAGTTGTTTCAACTCAATTGAAGACGTTAAACCAATCTGCCTCCACAGATAAGCCTATACGTGATTTTCGTTTTAATCAAAAGATCAAGGTGAGATAGGAAATTATTTGAAATAGACAAAGACTAGTAAACCTAAAAATCCGGTACTTACAACTCCCGAAGAGCAACCTAGATTATTATTCACCTCACAAGTAAAATCTACTCCGATTTCGACAATGAATCATTACAGGGGAACATACTTGTGAAATCACAAAGTCTGGGACGAAGAAACTTTGCGATTTCTATCTATCTTTCCTGATCAGAGTTAGACTCAACAATCAGTAGCAAGATCAGGATACACGAACTATCAAGATAAAGATAGTTGGACCTGGCTTCAGAAATCCCTAAGCGAAGTCTTTTTAGTCGCTAAACCTAAAAAGGTTTAAAGGAGATGATAACTCTAATTTACAAATAGGATGCACAAGAAAAGTGTCGGGGATTTAAAAATCCCAGTTGCTTGAGGTTCTCCTTATATAGACTTTCATAACAAAGGTTGCTTTAGATTTAAGCTAAGGTAAAGGTTACTTTAGATTTAAGCTAAGGTAGCTTTGGAATCAAGCAATCAATATCCATCGTTAGATGAATCTTTGATTTGAGATTAACAAAACAAAATATACACTCTGGTTAGGATGGACAATAAACGAATCGTGTATAATGACTTGTTCATGAAAGGTTAGCCGAAACTAGCCAAACGAACTATAAGCTCAAGCATTTTCGTATAATACTTTAAGACTTTAATCTTGAGTCACAACCATAGGTTATAATGTGATCAAATATGTCTAGATGTATTTTTTAGAGAGTTGTTCAAATGTCGATTATCTCATAGAAATAATTCTGATGTATCTGAAAATATTCGATAGGTAAGGTACCTACTTCCAGTTCGTGAGTTATTTTATCATGGTACGTGTACCGAGTTTGTATACCCTTAAGACAAAAACGAGTTCAGGAGTTCACATAACTTTTTCGGTATGCATACTATTTATGTGTACCAACCTGAGTTCACGAGTTCACAGAACTTTTTGGGTTTGCATACTTGGTATGTGTACCAAAATTTGTTGCTGAACTATAGCTACGCCGGTACGTGTACTGGGTACATGTACTGCGGCTCCGGACCTATAACAGTTTCGCTAGTATGTAAGATGGTACATGTACTGTCCTGTATCTAGATTTACAGTAGTTCTATATCTCTCTAATAATCAATTTGAAACATTCTCGAATAACATTAATGACACATATCACTCTTCCATGCTATTTTCAAATGATAATCTTAAATCATAATTTAGGTTATAAACAATAAATTTTTCTTAACCAAATTCATCAAGCATGAACAAATGTTCTTAAGCTTATTCAATATATTTCGAGAATAATTAACCAAGATAACTTGACTCGAAATTTCTGTTGTGCATGTAAAGTCCACTTTAGTCATGCGACATAGTCTCATAGATAGAAAGGTGAAAACATGAGTAATAGGTGGTTCAGTCATCACTCACCTTTTATATATGAAGTTCTCCGAAAGCTTCGGTTGATCTTCGCCTTCAAACGGTAAGACACAGTGATGTCTGGTAGTCAACTACACACTTCTATCCTAATTCGAGACTTGACTAAATGTAGACTAGAAATCAAGATATAGTTTTGATCAACTAAATTTGACAACAAGCTTGATATAGCAACACTTGTGAGTTCGACCGAGCAATGCTCTTACAATCTCCCCCTTTTTCAATTTTAGTAACAAAACTATCAATACATATGGATTAAATAATAAAGCTTCAAAATTCCAGAATCCATCATGCTTGATTTCCTTGTTTCTCCAACTCCTTGAGTTCTTCGTTACTTAAAGATTGTCAATGATTCTTAACGTGTTCAACTCAGCATCGTTGTTATTGAAGATCCGTAGCGATAACAACTTTGAAAACAAATATTCTAAGTCATCGTTATACAGAAACATAGTATTATTATCTTCTCCAAAGTTCAGTTGTATCACAACTTCGAAGTAATACTACGGTGATATGTTTCTCCCCCTTAGTCAATACTTACATATTTTTGCATAATAGTTGAAACCTATAGATGTTGATTCCCCCCCCCCCCTACATAATGATCTGTAAACCATATGTATGTAGCGCAAAACAACTAATTAATTCTCCCCATTTTTGTCAATATAATTTGGAAAAGGTACAAAAATAATTGGATCGTGATTAATTCTAACAAAAGATATTTCTATACTTAAAAGGAACACATATCAACTTTAATTTACATGATATCACAGAGTATAAAATACTTAGTGTCTCATCTAGGAGATTTAAGATACAAGCATGCATCCCCTATATATTTCACATCCACTCTCCCCACTAAGATATAGCAATTAAGCACAAGTTCAAAAAGAACTCTCCCCCATTTGATGTTATTCCCAAGAGAACAACATGAGTGACCTTACTTTAATAAAAAGAAGGATTTTGTCGGACATTAACAAATCACATGGATTTGTACCCTAAACATCAACATAAATTAATCTCAACGCCAGTTATGAACAAGGAGACAATTTAATCGATGTAACTCAACATAAGAAAATTTACGGAGTTGATAATGCAGTAATTACACAAGAATGTGACCTCGAGTACATCAATACTGCAAAAATTCTCACAAAGTTTATTCTACTTTTAGTTTATAAAACTTAGTATATTTAACTTTTTAGCATATAGAAATATCAGTTCAATTCACAAAAAGTAAATGACATATATATATCATAAGACTTTGCAATACATATAACCAATAAAGATTAAATACTGCAAGTTCATCTTCCAAAAACTCTAGAATTTAAATAAATAAATCTAAAAACATGCAAGATGAAAATCATTGGAAATAGCTTGTGTACTCACAATGTATGCTATACCAAACCTTAGTTATCCTTCTTGAACACAAGAATAAATTCTCACAAGAAGTTTCCTAGTAAAGTAAAAGAAGGAAAGAATGCATCTCATATGTAATCCGAGACTTTAGATTTGAGAGAACCAAGATCATCAGTTGCTTTTCCCAACTCTGTATTAAGGAGCTCGAGATCCCTTTTAGCTGCAGAAAATTGATCGAACACAACTCCAAAGTCTCTCATAAGATTTCCAACCAAATCGGTGAACATCTGAACCGGTTTTTTCCCTGCATGTTCTTGAGAAAATTAATAAGATATGGTGACAGGATTATTGTAAAACTCAACAATTCCTGCGGTAGCACCACCCTCAATCTTCTTGTTAACTTCCATCTTCTTGCTATCTTCCTTTGTGCCGTTTGACATCCCAGAAGTATTCATAACTTATGAAGATTCACGAGTTGCTATATCAAGCTTGTGGTCAAATTTAGTTGTCAAAACTATATCTTGATTTTTAGTCTACAATTAGTTAAGTCTAAGTCTACGATACTAGAGTTGAGAAACAAGCCAATCATCATTTGCGTTCTACCGTGTGAAGGCGAAGATCAACCGAAGCTTTTGGAGAACTTCATCGAAAAAAGGAAAGTTAAGACTGAACCACCTATTTCTCAAGTTATATTCACCATTTTATCTTTGAGACGATTGTCGCATAACTAATTAGACTAGCTTGCATTGATAAGAATTTCGAGTCGAGAACTTTATTATTTAGTTTATGAATTTCTTAAAATATAATGATTAAATGTGCATACTTGATCAAATTCGGTGGAGAACATTTTATTGTTCGTAACAAAATCTTGATTCAAGTATATCATTCGAAAATAGCCTGGAACAGTGATATGTGTCATTGATATTATTCAAGAATGTTTCGAATTGATTTAGAGAAATATAGAACTACTATATTCGGAATACAAGTCGGTGTTATCAGTCTTACAAACTCATAAAATTGTCATATGTCTGAAGCTGTATTACACGTATTCGTACACGTAGCAGAGTAGCTATATATCGACTTTCATATTTGTGTGATATGCATATTCGTATGTACATCATGGGAAAATCTGTTTGTTTCGAGATCCCGATAGGTATGTATATTCGTATACAAACAATTGTGGAACTGTTGTAAGGGAACCGGGTTAAAATAATCAAACCGGTATGCGAGCCAAAACATTTCTATGTTCTAGAACCAGTTTATTACCCAAACCGGTACGCAAGCTTAATGTTCTGTGAACTCCGTAATCGGCAAAGGTCTTAAGTTTGCAGACCGGTACATAAATTAAAAAGTTTTGTAGACTCCGGAACTTTTAGTCGGTTCAAAGTTTGCAAACTGGTACGTGAACTGAAAAAGTTCTGTATAGCGTCCGGAACTTGGTAATTGCATAAGTTTGCAAACCGGTTTATGAACAGAAAAGTTCTGTAGACTCTGGAACTCGATAATTGCATATAAGTTTGCAAACCGGTCCGCGTACTGTGACTCAGCCGATTCACGAACGATTCAAGTAATTGTACTTTGTATATTTACAAACTATGTCGATTATGATTCAATTGCGATTAAATTATTTCTATGAAGTAATTTGCATTTGATCAATTCTATAATTAACACTAGACTCATTTGATCACATAGTCTTTATACACGGTTCGTTTATGGTTTACCTAACCAAAGTGTATATCTTGTATATGTGATTCAGATTCAAAGCTTTCATCTAACGGTGGATATTGTTTGCTTGGTTCCAAAGCTATCCTAGCTTAAACCTAAAGCAACCTAGGCTTTGAAGTCTATATAAGGGGAACTCCTGGCAACTGGGATCTCCTGACACTACTTTTTGTTGTGTCCTAGTTGTATCTAGAGTCATCCTCTCCATAAACCCTTTTAGGGTTTAATGACTACAAAGACTTCATTGGGATTCGTGAAGCCAGGTCCAGCTATCTTTTATCTTGATAACTTTAGTGTCCTGATCTTGATTGTTTGTAGAGCCTTGCTCCATCAATCAAGTTAGATAGTAATCAATAAAGTCTCTTCGTCTCATACTTTTTTGATTCCGCAAGTTTTATACTTGTGAGGTTAATAATAATTTAGGATGCACTCCGGGTTGCATAAGTCCGGCCAAACTTTTGTCTAGGTTGTTATCGATTTCCATCACCTGGATCTATCGTTTGATCTGATCATCCGTTTAGATTGTAAATCAGGAAATCAATTATAGGCTTAATCTGTGGAAGGCAGATTTGGTTTATAGTCTTCAATTGAGTTGAAGCAACTCTTAGTCGTGGGTGAGATCGTCTACGTGAATCAATTACATAGAGTCCTGCTGGGATTCAAGAGGCATAAGGAGCGCGACTGTACCTGAATCAGTGGAAAACTGAGTTCGGGCTCAACTACATTCCAGATCGAAGTTAATTGGTAGTAGGCTAGTGTCTGTAGCGGCTTAATACAATTTGGTGTTCAATCTGGACTAGGTCCCGAGGTTTTTCTGCATTTGCGGTTTCCTCGTTAATAAAACTTATGGTGTCTGTGTTATTTCTTTTTCCGCATTATATTGTTTATCTTTATAATTGAAATATCACAGGTTGTGCGTTGATCAATCACAGTAGCTAGGTCCAACCTTGTTTGTTGGAAAAGACTTGATTGATCCTTGGACATTGGTCTTTGGTACCATTCAAGAACTCTCTTTGTAATTAGGTTCACAGATTTAATTCTGTAAACGTTTAACAACAAGAGAAAGAGAGATATAACTCTAGGCACTTTCCTTGATTGAGTTTTACTCTCGGAGTTGTGTTGAGTTTGTCCATACAGATTGCCTATGAAAAAGTTGGTGGTGTATCTTGGTACCCCCAGTGTTTTCAGTTGGTATCAGAGCAGGCAAACACGTTAAGACCTAATAAGTCTGTGTTTGAAATAGTCTGACTAGATAGACGAAGACGAAATCTCAAAAAACGTATCACTAGTAAAGATCATACCAAATCCCGAGTGTGTTCTAGAAACCATCGATGGTGATTTCGGTACTAATCTAAAGAAGATTATCGATAAGCTCTGTCATGAGAAACACAGATTAAAAAAAATTATCGATGGACTTCGCTGTGAGATTTACATTAAAGATTCCGATCTTCGAGAAGCTTCTGAAAGAGAAAAGACTCTTCAGGATAAATTGGATGAACATATTGGAATTAATAAAGAGGAAGTTGTAGGTGTTGGACATTCTATATCCGCTATCAACGAAACTCTTGGGGTTTTGAATTCTGTTGAAAAAACTCTCAATCTATCTATGGATTCGAGAAATTCTCTTAATTCATATGTCATGAATTGTCGTCAGTATGGAGACAAAAGAGGCTTAGGCTTCAATAAAACCATTCCGATTCAGAGTTGTGCGAAGAAATCTCTTGGTGTTGCCACACAAACTGTAGGCTCCTGTATGTTTTGTAATACTCTAGATCATTACCAACATACTTGTAAACTCTTTAGGAAGAATTAAAGGTTGCCAGTAATCTTAATAAGAAAGCTAGAAATTTTTTCTATAACCTTATGAGTTCTAAAAAAACAAACAAATTCCTTCCCTGGGAATAATGATGTTAGTATGGGAGCTTTCGCTTTAAATTCATCCTCACCTTTTCAATGATTTTCTTGAGTGGGTGTAGCCGGCATATGACATGTGATCTTTTGTGGTTCGTGAACTCGAGCAACTTTGATTGAGGTCCTGTGACCTTTAGAGACGGGAGTTGTTTCTACATTAGCAAAAAGGGAACGATCAAGCTACCTGGTGTGCCTGAAATCCATGATGTTGTTTACATTAAAGGTATGACTGCAAATCTTCTTTCTGTTAGTCAAATTTGCGACAAAGGACATAAAGTTATCTTCAGTGATGAAGGATGTGACATTGAAGATAAATCCGAAAAAGTAATTTTTTCAGGGAATACATGGCAAGAATAACTGTTATCTATTAGATATTCACTCTAATCTTTGTTGCAATCTGACAAAGATGGAATCTACACACCTTTGGCATGAGCGTTTTGGTCACATCAATTTTCGCCTCCTTGGCAAGATCATTAACAAAGAACTTGTCATAGGTGTACCCAAAATCAATGCCAAGGTTGATGGTGTTTGTGGAGCTTGTCAAAAAGGCAAACAAGTACGAATTTCACATAAATCATCTCGGGACATTGCCACCAAAGCTCCACTTTATTTAATTCATATGGATATCTTTGGACCCATTCAACAACCCACTGTTGCGGGGAAGAAATATGCCTTGGTAATAGTTGATGATTACACCATATTTAATTGGGTGGCGTTCTTGGCTCACAAGAATGAGACCCTAAATGAATTCAATATTATTGTTAATAGAATCCAGAACGAACAAGGTCGCAGGCTAAAGAAAATTAGGAGCGATCGGGGAACTGAATTCAAAGATACCAAAGTGTTTGAATTATGTGACCAATTGGGTATTATTCAACAATATTCTCCACCTATCACTCCGCAAGCTAACGGAGTTGCAAAAAGGAAGAATAGAAGTATACAGAAAATAGCAAGGGTAATGCTCCATAACAAAAACTTACCGTTAAATTTTTGGGGAGAAACAGTCTTTACAGCCTGTTACTTGATCAATCGTGTGTATTTACGCTCAAAAACTCTGAATACTCCTTATGAGTTATGGTAAGAAACCTAACTTACACTATCTTCGTGTGTTTGGCAGTAAGTGCTACATTCTTAAATATCACGAACAAAAAGGTAAATTTGATTCAAAAAGCGATAAAGGTATTTTCCTTGGCTATGCATCTGACAGTCGTGGTTTTAGAGTATATAATCTCAGAACCCGTGTCATGATGGAATCGGCAAACTTTATCATTGATGATTTGAAATACTTTCATCATGATGACTCTACTGCTGAGTTGCCTCCTTTGGAGACAACTGAGAAAGTCAAAGAAGTTCCGGAAAAAGTAGAAGTTGTACCAACGGTTACTGATCCCGACATTTCTGATGACGAGGAGAAACACCCTACGAAGGGTGTTCTTTTTGAACGTGCCACTCCACGACATTTGTGGGTTCATATGAACCATGATACTGACAATATTATTGGAGGTACAGAGTCCACTGCTAAGACAAGAAACCAACTCCGAAGCATTTGTAATTTTGGTTGTTATCTCTCGCAAGTGGAGCCTAAGAATGTTGATGAAGCTCTGAATGATCCCTTATGGGTGAATGCAATGCATGAAGAGATAAATCAATTCAAAAGGAAAGAGGTATGGGAATGCGTGCCTTATCCTCCTAACATTAATATTGTTCGTACAAAATGGATATATAAGAACAAGTCAGATGAATTCGGTACAGTGGTCCGAAATAAGGTTAGACTTGTCACTCAATTATACTCACAGATTGAAGGAATCGACTTTAACGAAACCTTTGCTCTTGTTGCCCGCCTTGATTCCATAAGATTATTATTAACCCATGCTTGTTTTCTCAAGATTAAGCTATTTCAAATGGACTTAAAATCTGCATTTTCGAATGGGTGTTTGAAGGAAGAGGTATATGTAGCTCAACCTAAAGGTTTTCAAAGTCCAGAGTATCCCGATCAT
Source organism: Papaver atlanticum (assembly GCA_023531105.1). Lineage (NCBI taxonomy): Eukaryota > Viridiplantae > Streptophyta > Magnoliopsida > Ranunculales > Papaveraceae > Papaver > Papaver atlanticum. The sequence continues at coordinate 6,586,238 of JAJJMB010000948.1, forward strand.
GTCTATAAGCACAACAAGGAATTATATGGATTAAAACAAGCACCTTGAGCATGGTATGGAAAGTTTACTACTTCTCTTCTTCGTAAAGGGTTCTCAAAAGGAGGGGCAGATAAGACTATGTTTACCAAATGGAGTAAGAAAGACGTTCTTATTGCTGAAATCTATGTAGATGATATAATTTATGGGTCTACTTCCGAGAAACTTTCTAAAGAGTTTCAACTCAGCAAGGAATTCGAGATGAGCAATGTTGGTGAATTAAGATTCTTTTTAGGTTTACAAATTCAACAACACAAGGATGGAATTTATATTTCTCAAGAAAAATATGCAAAAGATATTGTTAAGAGATTTGGTCTTAAGAAAGGTACTCCCAAATTAGCTCCTATGCCCACTATAGGGAAGTTGCATAAGGATGAGAATGGAGTTGATGTTGATCACAAAATTTATAGATCCATCATTTGAAGCCTTCTATATCTAACAGTAACAAGACCAGATATCGCCTTTAGCGTGGTTGTTGTGCTAGATTTCAGGCTAAGCCAAAAGAATCTCATCTTGCAGCTGCAAAACGGATCATAAGATATGTACATCATACTATCGGTTATGGTCTCTCTTATACATTTGATACTAACACTGATCTTACATCGTATTCTGATGCATATTGGGCAGGTGTGTAGAAGATAGGAAAACCACATCTGGAGGATTTTAATATGTATGACTCAATCTTGTTGCCTAGCATAGGAAGAAGCAAAACTTTCAATCACTATCAACGTGTGAAGAAGAATACATTGATGCAGGTTCGTGTTGTACTCAACTTTTATGGATGAAACAAATGTTTACTGATTATGGAATTGATACTGGAACTATGAAGAATTTTTGTGATAACTCAAGTGCGATCCTGAGAATCTTGTTGAGCACTCAAGAACTAAGCACATTGACATAAGATACCACTTTATTAGAGATCTCTATGAAAATGGTATTGTCAGCATAGAGTTTGTGCCGTCAGAACAACAATTGGCTGATATTCTCACCATACCTTTAGACACCGCAAAGTTTCAACACTTACGGAAGTCTATTGGTGTTGTTTTGGTTCAATAAATCAAGTTTTCCAATTGCCCATGTACTTATATATATCCATTGGTCGGTGTAAACTTGATTTCCAGGTAAGGAATTGTTGTCATTCGTTTAAATCCTTCTTTTTCACGAAAGTAAGGTCACTCTTGTTGTTCTCTTTGGAATGACATTATATGGGGGAGAGTTCTTAAATGAACTCATGCTTAATTGTTATATCATCATGAGGAGTGTGGCTGTGGAATTATAAAGGGGATGCTTGTATCTTTTTAATCTCCTAGGATGAGCGCTAAGTATTCATTACTATGTGATATTATCTAAAAAAGTTGATAAGAGGAGTTGCATTTCAACTATGTTATTATGTAGTATCTCCATCTTCCTTAAGCTTGAAATATCTTTTGGTTGTATTCATAACGATTCCGCGATTTTTATACCTTTGTTAATTTTATTGACAAAAAGGGGGAGAATTATTTAGTAGTTTCATACTACATACATATGGTTTATGGATCCTTATGTAAGGGGGAGTAGATCATTTAAGAAATAGGTTTACCTAAAAAAAAAGATGTAAGTATTGATTAAGGGGGAGAAACATACCACCATAGTATTACTTCAGAGTTGAGATACAATTGAATTTTAGAGAGAATATAATAATACTATGTTTCTGCAATAACAACGATTGAGAATATTTGTTTTCAAAAAGTTGTTATCACTATGGAATCGGTTCTTCAACAACAACGATGCTGAGTTGAACACGTTCAGAATCATTGCAACTTGAAATAACGAAGAGTTCAAGGAGAGTTGGAGAAACCAAGGAAATCAAAAAGACATGGTGGATCCAAGAGTTTTTTTCAAAACTTTATTTTTGTTATCCATATGTATTAAATAGTTTTGTCACTAAAATTGACAAAGGGGGAGATTGTTAGAGCATTGCTCGGTCGAACTCACAAGTGTTGCTATATCAAGCTTGTTGTGAAATTTAGTTGTCAAAACTATATCTTTATTTATAGTCTACAACTAGTTAAGTCTCGGTCTAAGATAGTGGAGTTGGGAAACGACCTAGTCATCATTTGCGTTAAACCGTTTGAAGGCGAAGATCAACCGAAGATTTTGGAGAACTTCATCGACAAAAGGTAAGTGAAGACTGAACCACCTATTTCTCAAGTTATATTCACCATTCTATCTTTGGGACGATTGTCGCATAACTAATTAGACTAGCTTGCATAGACAAGAATTTCGAGTTGAGAACTAATTATTTAGTTGATGAATTTCTTAAAATTTAATGACTAAGCTTATTGAACATTCGTTCATACTTGATCAAATTCGGTGGAGAACAATTTATTGTTCGGAGCCAAATCTTGATTCAAGTCTATCATTCGAAAATAGCCTGGAACAGTAATATGTGTCATTGATATTATTCAGGAATGTTTCGAATTGATTTAGAGAAATATAGAACTACTATATTCGGAATACAAGTCAGTGTTATCAGTCTTACAAACTGATAAAACTATTATATGTCTGAAGCCGTATTACATGTATTCGTACACGTAGCGGAGTAGCTATATATCGACTTTCAGATTTGTGTGATATGCATATTTGTATGTACATCATGGAAAAATTTGTTTGTTTCGAGATCCGGATAGGTATGTATATTCGTATACAAAAAAATTGTGGAACTGTGGTATGGGAACCAGGTTAAAATATTCAAACCGGTATGCGAGCCAAAACAGTTCTATGTTCTGGAACCAGTTTAGTACCCAAACCGATACACAAGCTGAATGTTCTGTGAACTCCGGAACTGGTAAAGGTCTAATGTTTGCAAAGCGGTACGTGAACTAAAAAGTTCTGTAGACTCCAGAACTTTGAGTCGGTTCAAAGTTCGCATACCGGTACGTGAACTGAATTTTTTTGTAGAGTCCGGAACTTGGTAATTGCATAAGTTTGCAAACCGGTTTATGAACTGAAAAGTTCTGTAGACTCCGGAACTCGGTAATTACATATAAGTTTGCAAACCGGTCCGCGTACTGTGACTCAGCCGATTCACGAACGATTCAAGTAATTGTACTTTGTACATTTACAAACTATGTCAATTATGATTCAATTGCGATTAAATTATTTCTATGAAGTAATATGCATTTGTGAACTCTCTAATTAACACTATACTCATTTGATCACATGATTGTGACTCAAAATTAATGTCTTAGTGAACATGAAAATGAGTTTTAAGCTTTTAAGTTCGAATCGGCTAGTTTCGGCTAACCATGTTGAACATGGTCTTTATACATGGTTCGGTTACGGTTTACCTAACTATAATGTATATCTTGTATATGTGATTAAGATTCAAAGCTTTCATCTAACAGTGGATATTGTTTGCTTGGTTCCAAAGCTATCTTAGCTTAAACCTAAAGCAACCTAGGATTTGAATAAGGGGAACTCTTGGCAACTTGGATCTTTGAATCCTGACACTACTTTTTGGTGTGTCCTAGTTGTATCTAGAGTCGTCCTCTCCAGAAACCCTTTTAGGGTTTAATGACTACAAAGACTTATTGGGATTCGTGAAGCCAGGTCCATCTATCTTTTATCTTGATAACTTTAGTATCCTGATCTTGATTGTTTGTAGAGCCTTGCTCCATCAATCAAGATAGATAGTAATCAATAAAGTCTCTTCGTCTCATACTTTTTTGATTCCGCAAGTTTTATACCTGTGAGGTTAATAATAATCTAGGATGCACTCCGGGTTGCATAAGTCCGGCCAAACTTTTTTCTAGGTTGTTATCGATTTCCATCACCTGAATCTATCGTTTGATCTGATCATCCGTTTAGATTGTAAATCAGGAAATCAATTATAGGCTTAATCTGTGGGAGGCAGATTTGGTTTAAAGTCTTCAATTGAGTTGAAGCAACTCTTAGTCGTGGGTGAGATCGTCTAAAGGAATCAATTGCGTAGAGTCCTGCTGGGATTCAAGAGGCGTAAGGAGCGCGACTGTACCTGAATCAGTGGGAGACTGAGTTCGGGTTCAACTACATTATAGACCGAAGTTAATTGGTAATAGGCTAGTGTCTATAGCGGCTTAATACAGTTTGGTGTTCAATCTGGACTAGGTTATAAGGACCCTCAAGCTCGTCAACGCTATTAGACTAGTCAAGAGACGATTTAGCCGCTAAGGACTCGATTAGTTTAACACGAACGTTAATTTATAGGAATTAATCTAACAACGATCTAGATACGAAACTAGTATCATTGATAGATCTCAAAAAGTTACGCAGAATGGACTACTCGAACGTGTGATTCGGACAACGGACGAAGAAGATATTTGTTATTTTAGGTGAAGGGTAAAATGGTCATTTCATAATAAAGTGTTATCAAGGCAACCAGCTTTTCTTCTCAGGGCACCCTCTGTGGATAACTCAACGGCAATTTGATAAGGTCGAGGATTTTATATTTCTCATTCATTTTCTTTTCTTCTTCTTTCTTCTCCTTTCTTCCTCTCTTTCCTCTGTTCTTCATGCTCGTGGTTCCGTGAGAAGATTTTGTGATTATGATATCAGAAACTTATGAGAAACGTTAAGAGTTGATCGTTGGTGATGCTGTTGTGTTTGTTTGAGCACGGGATGAAGAGGATGGAGTTGCTGCTGTAGATCGAACCTAGGAGTTCTGAATTTAGGGATTGTGATGATTTGAGAGGTGATTGGGTTGCTGTTAGATGAAGAACAATAGGGTTGTAGTTGAATCCAGGTTCTGAGGTTGATTTGAGGATGAATCAATGAGTTAGGGTTTCTCAAGATGAATTGGAAGTTCAATTAGTGTTGAATAAGAAGATTTAAGGAGTGGGTTTAGCCGATTGAGGAACGGGGTGAAGTTAATTGGATATTACAGAGCTGTTCATGAAGAAATGGAGAATTAGGGTTTGTAGGAGTAACTCAGGGAAGAAGCTGGAGATGAAATTGATGCTCTAGTGGAGTGATTATAAATGGGTTTGTTGATATGAAGACTTAGGTTGCTGTTTTGGACTCGAATTAAATAAGTCTTGATTTTGGAATGAATTAGGGTTTAATTGAGAATTGGTGGTGTTGATTCGAAGATTGGTTCAAGTTCAGAGAATCTTTGAGGTAATCGTTTTGTTTAACTGAATTGAAAGAATTATTCATATTTGTTGTAGAGTATTTATGAATGTTTATGAAGCTAAGAGTTGGGTTGATATGGAATGGAACTGTATATGGTTGTGTAGATTAAGTTGAAATGAATGTATGTTGATATACAGAGAGTTGTATGGATTGTGTTTAACTGAACAAGAGAATGGCGTTGGTGAACCGTAGAAGTTGTTGGTGTGGTTGCAGATTATTCCAGTGTTGAGATAAGTTGAACTGCTAGTGGTGTTGGTGTTGTCTATAATGTTGAAGCTACAGGGGACATCAGTGAATGGTGGAGGTGCAGAGTATTGAGGTGTGTGTGTGTATGAATTGATAGTAGTTTGTATAGAACTGGAGTTGGAGATGGAAGCAGTAATGAAGCTGTGATTTAAATGTTGTATGGAATTGAGATTGCTCTAGAGAGTTGATAGAGATTGAGTAGATGGTTATGGGTTTGAAGATGAAATTCAGGGTGTGAATGAGGTTGTAGTGGTGGTGCTGAATTGAGGTTGAGGCAGGTAGTCATGAGTGATGCCTTGGTACAGTTTTGGTTAGGTTCAGAGTTTAAAGATGGTTGTTGTTATTGTGATGAATGAAATTGCAGGTTATAGATTGGTTTCTGTGTATGCTAGCTGAACAGATTTAGAATGGATGAGGGTTTGTGGATATTGCAGATTGACAGTGTTATCTGAGTTGAAGCATGAATGTATGAGAGGTTATAGGTGAAGTGTTATGGAAAAAGAGTAGTTGTAATGTTGTAATGGCAGTAGTTGTGAAAGCCTGCAATTGCAGATCAGGTAAAGCTTAGATTTCATTTGTGTATTGAATTGGATAATTCTGTTTAAATGAATTGTATAGTGAAACTATATGAACCTCTGTTCTTGAGAATTAGGCTGTTAGTCATCCCAGTCAGATGTCTGACTAATTTGTTTAGCTGACTCAGTTAATCTGACCGAGTTGAATGTGAACCTGTCTTGACCAGTTGACCGATTTAGACCTTGATCAGTTGACTAGTCTGACCATTGACCAGACTTTGACTTGACCTTTTACCCTGGACTTGAGTTTGGACGTTGACTTGTGACCGTCAGTTTAACCGCTAGTGACCGTTAGTACCCTGTATTTCTAGTTTGATATTTTGGATCACTTATGGTCTGAATTGACCTTTGTCTTCTTCTACAAAGTTGTAGAGATTCATGAGACTTAACTATGGACTATAGAATCAACCTAATTGAATTAATAAACCTTAGTTATGCTAAAGAGTGATAATAAAAGGTATAGTACCATGAATGGGCTTAGAACCATTAGATAGACTTGTATGATTCTTGTGTGAGCCATTTTGGCTAGATTCTTAGAGTTCTTGTGTGATAAACAGTTAGTCGTTATTAACAACGATCGATCTAAAGAATGAACCAGTGGATCGTGGATCTCGGGGTGGGAATACATTTTACTCTTTTGGAACCATTGTTGTTTCTTTTACAAAAGTCTTTGTTTAACAAACTCATGCATTGTCTGATTGTACATTCCAAGCTTTGTTTAGTTTGCATTACGATTGTTCATTTGATTCTTTGAATCTTTCCACGATTTGGAAAGGACTTATAATGCTTTGTTTATCATTGTGAATTGTTATGGGAAATGAGAATTTCCACTTGTGGTGTATAGGATACGCTCCTTCACATTTATATCTACATGAATTCAATTTTTATGCTTACTATGGGTCATCAGTAATGGGTGATATCAATAGCTATTCGGTGTGGAATTGGCATCAATATTATACATTGTTTGAAGAAGGAGTTTGTCCATATACATGATTGTTTATTTGAGTGTTTAGTATGAGATGTGTGCCCCAAACTTTACATATCCAGTATTCTATGGCTAGAGCGATACACCGCAATATTATACTTCCTGTATATCCAATATTCTATGGCTAGGGCGATACACAGCAATATTATCTATGGATAGGGCGATACACCTTAATATTATTCTTTAGTATTGTGCGGGAAACACATGTCTCTTACATGGATGTTTACTGTTCTTCTTAAGTTGCTTTGAAAAAGTTTCTACAATATGTTTTACTGTTTTCCCGTGTTTCATCAGTTTTCAATGATTACTTGAAAGTTAGATGTTATTTCTACTGGGCACCCCTTTTAGGGATGATGTGCTCACTCATTCCCACTTTCAGTTTCAGAGACAGATCAGAGTTACGCAGCGAAAGCTTCGAGGAGTTGAGTCCGTTAGTTGGTTGACTTCGGATATGTTTATTATGTTTATGTTCGATTTGTAAACCAAATGATTATTGTATATGTATCATTTGAGAGGAGTTCTTGTATATATATATTTCAGAGCGGGCTAGTTTTTGGGTTAAGTTTTGTAGAAGGTTTCTTAATTGATTGTTTAAGTAAATGATTTAGATTCTTAGAGCTCTTTATTTAGTTAATCTCTTGGATTAGTCAGCTGCTAGCTTTGGGGGCGCTACATAGGTCCCCGGGTTTTTCTTCATTTACGATTTCCTCGTTAACAAAACTTCAGGTGTCTGTGTTATTTCTTTTTCCGCATTATATTGTTTAACTTTATAATTGAAATATCACAGGTTGTGCGTTGATCAATCAATGTACAGTCCAATATTGATCCTTGGACATTGATCTTTGGATAACTCTCTTTGTAGTTAGGTTCACGGATTTAATTTTGTAAACGTTCTAAAAACAAGAGAGAGATATATAACTCTAGGCACTTTCCTTGATTGAGTTTTTACTCTCGGAGTTGTATTGAGTTTGTCCATACAGATTGCCTAGAAAAAGTTGTGGGTGTATCTTTGGTACCCCCAGCGTTTTCATACTCAAAGGTTGGTGTACCTTAGGTATATATAAACACAGTTTCTTGGTCAAAGAAACTAGAGGAAGAGAGATCCTTTTTCTAGAATCTTCTAAAGTGGATTAACTCATTACTTACATGGGTTTAGACCGATTATGGGACCCGCACGGTTACGCGTTCGTGAGCTCATGAAGTTGGTGACCAAATTTATTTCCAAGTCACGTCATGTATACAATATAAACATTTTTCTTAGCTCAATAAATAGGGATTTAGAGCACAAGAGGTATTCAAGATCCACATCAAAATATGTGACTGCATCAAGGACAAACCCTATGATGATACTTAGAGCCATGATTTAAAACAAGAGAAAATATACACGAAACAAGATACAATATATGTCAAGAAGGAAATAGTTACCTTTCTTGGACAAGTTGTGCATTCTCCTTTTTACAGGAGGAGGCACTATTTACCATAATCAAGTTACGTTATGATAAGCATCCAACAAATGCCCATCATGAACAACAAGATTTTTCGGTATACTTTCTTGTTTAACACTTGTTATATCTTTAATGCAGTTTATTTCAGGTGAATTACTGAAGGAATGAGAAGTAGAAAACTTACCTGCACATAGTTGTTTCCTTCTACTTCTAATGCCTCATCTCAATCGGTTAACCTGCATTTTGAGATCAGAAATCCTATGAACAATTTCCTTTTGAAGATTACTAACTATGCAGTTATGAGTCTCTGTAAAAGCTTTCTTCGAATTAAAGTTATCTTATCTTTTTCCACACAATTTGAGAGTTCTAGCACAATTAATAATTCGGTGCAAGGATTTTTGTAAAACATAAATCCTATCTCTCTCAGTTACTGATGAAAAATCTTTTGAGAAACTTTTCGTATGGAAACAAGATTCCATAAGTGACGGGTTTCTTTTAGATTTATTCTTGCAAGGTTTTTTCTGACATTCCTATTTACATTTGAGGTGTTTTTTCTCAGATCTAACGAGATCAGGTTTACTTTTCCTTTGTATACATGATTTTCTGACATATTGAGATACATGAGGATTTGTACTTTCTAGAGATATTTTCAGAGAGCACACTGAGTTATCTTTTACATGACCACATAATGGTTTTAGTCTAGATAACTCTTTTTTCAAGTTCTCAATCATTGAAAGTGCTTGAATTAGATCATCCCTTGATTCATTTAATTTTGTTTTCAAGAGCTTTTCAATCTCATTACTTTCTTCAAGTATTTTCTCAATAAAAACATTGCTTCGCTCTTTTGATTGAAGTAGTTCTTCAAGAAGAGTAACTCTATCATTAAGAAAGGATTGAGAGCACGTTTCTTTGTCAGAGTCCTTGACAGTAGAAGCACAGACAATTCTATTCACAGGTTTATCATGATAGTCAATGAACCTGTTGTGTAACTGTTTTCTAAAGAAGTTTGATGATATACTCGGTTGTACACTCAAGAGAGATGTATTACCGAATAATGAAACATCCTTTCCCGTGCTGTTTTTTATTCTATGAAGTACGTGCCATGAGTCACTTCTTGGTAAATTGAAAACCATACTCTGACTCATTGATTATAGGTTTAATCGCTTTCAAACACAAACTTGTTAGGTTTTCCGTTTTTGCCTGCTCTGATACCAACTGAAAATGCGGGGGTACCAAAATACACCACCAATTTTTTCTTAGGCAACCTGTATGGACTAAACTCAAATACAATTCCGAGAGTTACAACTTGAAGAATCTCAATCAGGAATTATATGAATAGTTTATATCTATTTCTCTCACAATCAATATGTAAACGGAGACAAGTCTGTGAACCTGATTATACTGTGAGAGTACTTGGACGATTCCAAAGATAAATATCCAAAATCAATTAAGTTGTATCCAACAATTACTGTGGACGTATCTACTTTGATTGATTTATGAACAACCTTTGATATTTCAATTATAACGATAAACAACATATGCGGAAAAAGAAATAACACAAACACCATAATTTTTTTTAATGAGGGAACCAAAAATGCAGAAAACCCCGGGACCTTGTCCAGATTTGAAAACCAAACCGTATTAATTCACTACAGACTCTAGCCTACTATCAAAACTTCGGACTGGAATGTAGTTGAGACCGAATCCACCGTCATAGTAATTCAGTTACAGTCACGCTCCTTACGCCTCTTGAATCTCGCAAGACTCTGCGCAATTGATTTCCTTAGCTGACGTCCTTTACATCCTAAGAGTTATTTCAATTCAATTGAAGATTTTAAACTAATTTGCCTCCCACAGATAAGCCTATATGTGATTTCTGTTTTGATCAAAAGATCAAGGTGAGATAGGAATTGCTTGCAATAGACAAAGTCTAGCAAACCTCAAAATCCGGTACTTATGAATCCCGAAGAGCACCTTTGATTATTTTTCACCTCACAAGTAAAACCTACTCCGATTTCAACAAAGATTCACTATAGAGGAATATATCTATGGAATCACAAAGCCTGAGACGAAGAAACTTTGCGATTTCTATCTATCTTGCCTGATCGGAGTAAGAGTCAACAATCAGTAGCAAGATCAGGATACACGAACTATCAAGATAAATATAGTTGGACCTGGCTTCACGAATCCCTAAGCGAAGTCTTTTTAGTCGCTAAATCTAAAAAGGTTTAAAGGAGAGGACGACTCTAGTTTACAACTAGGACACACAAGAAAGTGTTGAGGATTCAAAGATCCCAGTTTCTTGAGGTTTTCCTTATATAGAATTTCAAAACAAAGGTTGCTTTAGATGTAAGCTAAGGTAGCTTTGGAATCAAGCAATCAATATCTACAGTTAGATAAATCTTTGATTTGAGATTAACACAACAAATATACACTCTGGTTAGGATGGACCATAACCAAACCGTGTACAATGACTTGTTCATGAAAGGTTAGCCGAAACTAGCCAGACGAACTATAAGCTTAACCATTTTCATATAACACTTTAAGACTTTAATATTGAGTCACAACCATAGGTCATAATGTGATCAAATATGTCTAGATGTATTTTTTAGAGAGTTGTTCAAATGTCGATTATCTCATAGAAATAATTTTGATGTATCTGAAAATATTCGATAGGTAAGTACGTGTACCTACTTCCAGTTCGTGAGTTATTTTGTCATGGTACGTGTACCGGGTTTGTATATCCTTAAGACAAAAACGAGTTCAGGAGTTCACAAAACTTTTTTGGTCTGCATACTAGGTATGTGTACCAACCTGAGTTCACGAGTTCACAGAACCTTTTTGGTTTGCACACTTGGTATGTATACTAAAAGTAGTTGCTGAACTATAACTATGTCGGTACGTGTATCAGGTACATGTACTGTGGCTCCGGACCTATAACAGTTTCGCTAGTATGTAAGCTGGTATGTGTACTGTCGTGTATCCAGATTTACAGTTGTTCTATATCTCTCTAATAATCAATTTGAAACATTCCTGAATAACATCAATGACACATATCACTGTTCCAGGCTATATTCAAATGATGATCTTGAATCATAATTTAAGTTATAAACAATAATTTGTTCTTAACCAAATTCATCAAGTATGAACATATGTTCTTAAGCTTAGTCAACATATTTCAAGAATAATTAATCAAGATAAACTTGACTCGGAATTTATGTTGTGCATGTAAAGTCCACTTTAGTCATGCGACACAGTCTCATAGATAGAAAGGTGAAAACTTGAATTATAGGTGGTCCAATCTTCACTTACCTTTTGTTGATGAAGTTTTCCAAGAGTTTCGGTTGATCTTCGCCTTCAAACGGTATAACGCAGTGATGTATGGTACTCAACTTCACACTTCTATCTTAATCCGAAACTTGACTAAATGTAGATTAGAAATCAAGATATAGTTTTGATCAATAAAATTTGACAACAAGCTTGATATAACAACACTTATAAGTTCGATCGAGTAATGCTTTAACAACAAGGCTTCTATAGTAAAGAGTGAGTTATTTGTTATTGATGAATGAGGTAACTGGGGTAACTTTGGTAAGAGTTATTACAAAGCTTCCATAGGAAAGACTGAGCTGTAGTAACTGCCAAACAGAGGATCAACACTAGTCAAGCTAATAAACTAAAACCCTTGACTTGACTACTATAACATATTGCGTTATCTTACCTAGAAAAGAAATGATATCCTTTAAAGCAACTGCAGTCATGAGTTGCTATATTTGGCTCTTATTTTTACTTTTTCATTTCAGATGCAGTGGTGGACGTGATGCTATATCTGGACGGTATTATTAAAACCGTTTCATCAGAAACGTTGATTATAAAACCGTCTACATGAGACGTTAATATTAAATCCGTCCAAGTGTGAACGCTGTTATAAAAAGTGTTTGATTCGAAACAGATTTTATAAAGATGTCTCTGTAATCAAGTGGTTTGCTTGGATTTTATTTTTAAAAAAAGTATTTTATAAAGATGTTTTGATCATGTAAAGACATCTGTCTTCAAAAGCCAATTATATAAATGTTTGAGTCTAGATGTAGACGTTAAGTGCGTTTGGTAAAACGTTTGGCACAGACGCTGGTTTTAATGGCGTTTCATTTTTACACGCAACTTATACTTGCGTCTGGAGGCAGACGCAGCTTATACTTGCGTCCAATGTTCCACGATGCTTATAACTGCGTGAAGCTATATATGAGAATTGCCAAAAAAAAAGTTCTCATATATAGACACTTCATTTGAGATTATAGAAATATGGCACTTCTAGTTGCCAAGAGTGCGCCTGCTTTTGTTGCCACATATGGCTTATAACAACAACACTAAAGTTGCTCTTACATTGTTAATGTGCGAGTCATATTGCCTGCATACACAACATCCAACATACCATGCTACTCCTAAAAAAAATTATGAGGTGCATCAAGGGAACTAATAGATCCTTATCAATGAATATTCTTCTCTAATATTAATTGGGCCAGTAATATTGGCGACAAGAAATCTACTGATAGGATAGTTTTGTATTTCTTAGCGTCGTTGCAAGTTCAAGTTGCAACTTACCATGGTAACATGTCTTAGTTCTCAAAAAAAAAAAAAAAAAACAAACAAACAAACAGGTTATTGTTAGTTACCGCCTGCTGATTACCTTCTCTTGTTTTGTTTTCGGGTAATGGAAAAACTAGTTGAGCCTCACAAAACACAACATTTATACTAAGGGGTACCAAATTACTAGGGAGTGTATCCAATTCTATATAAAACAAGATATTTTTTACCTTATCTCATATGGAATTTGGTACACTCCCTAGTGATTTGGTACCCCTATCAGGAGGAGGGTCTCTTGTAGTCAATTATATCCCAACGAGAATGCATCTAGAATATAAAGCACAGTTTGGCTAAGTTAGCCTATGTAAGTGGTGGTTGAGATTTACTCTCCCTATATATAAATCTATGGCTGTAATTTCTCCCCTTAAATTATCATTTAATGACCCATTAAGTAAAATCTAATATAATAAATTCCTAACTAATTAGTGGTTCACACTAATTGTTGATAATAAATAATTTATTAATTCATCATAATAATGTTTTTTCATTAATTGCTCATAATGAATTATCTATTAATTTTTTTCATTATAAATTTTCCCTTAATTAAATTAATAAATTTGTATCTCCATTAATAAATAATTTTAGATTAAGGATCTAGAATTTAAGATTGAAGATTTTGAATAAAAAAATGTTAAGTATTTGTGGTTGAGAATGGTGTAAGTAGTGTTGTGAACTTTTATGCATGATTTTAATTATTGTATGTGTTGCATTTGTTTGTTTTTCAATGCACTCTATTATTTTTGGAAACTTTATACTGGGCTGTGGTTGATCACCTATTTTTCTCCCTTTCCATGGAGAACGAAGACAGACTACCTGACAAGGAATTATTATATATCACTGACATTTGAGTATGGCGTTTTAAATTTAATCGTAGCGTTATGTCGTTTTAATTTGAAACTTTTGATTTCGTAATTATTATTTGAAAGTTTTGTAATTTTAAAAGTAAGATCACATTTTATTTAGTAAATTTTATTGAGCTTGAATTATTGATTTTATTTATTGAAATCTTTTAAAACAAAAAATCTGGTCCTACACAAGTGGTGGTTCAGAAATTTGGACTTGCTAGCTGGATCAGACCCGACCCAAAAGGTCGAACCTGTGTCCGCTAGAAGTCCGAAAATCTGGGTTGTCACACGCCACCACAACAAAATCACCTGATACCACTGTTGCCACCCCCTACAGCTGGGCGTGCTTTTAATTTTTAATCACAAACGTCATGTATAATGCTTAGATTGAACAAACTTAAGTCTTCAATTAATTTTGTTTATTTTTTGTTGTTGTTATATTCTCTTTTATATTGAAATCTAATATATTTTATTTTAATACAAAAAACCATAATTTGGATAACTTTACATGTGTTAGTGGTGGTCCAGATATCTTGGGGAAAGATAGATCAATGGCCATGGTTATCCAGACCACACCCATTTTCTGCACGTGTGCGTTAGGTTTTAGGGAGATGGATGAGTCACCGTGGGTGCTCATCGTTTTGTACAAATACCCAAAATCTTTTATCCTAGAAATCTTGATACCCCAAGCTTCACTGTAGCAAAGCTGCCTTCGCTCCCTGCAGCACCAACTCCAACCATATCTTCCCATAATACCGGAATCATCCGCGCTAAATATGAGACTGTGGCCGATAATGATCCATCTCGCAAGAAACCATGCCTTCAGAAGATGCCCCAAGGTTTCTTGGCATATACCATTGCCGAAGATTAAGCATTATGAAGCCTTGCACCAAATAAAACAATACATGGGAATAGTATATCATGTTTCTTTGTATGTCTGCATTTTTTTTTTGTGTGTGTGTTTCGCTTTCTGCATTTTATTCTGGTGTGTTTCCCTTACTGCATTTTGTTGACGTGTAATTTCCTCGTTATTTTTTTTTTGCATTTCAGTATTAGTCCCTTTGGTCATGATCTACAGTGGCATGGGTGGATCTGATTTATCCCCTGTGTAACCGTGCTGATATGAAAATCTAATCTATGTTGTCATTCTTGATCTGAATCCATAACGGTTTTGAAGGGAATTTTCTGACACTGGCATCACCAAGCTAACGTATTTCAACTTCCTAAGCAGGTGATTTCACTTTTGACAAATATTAAATCAATAAGATTGCACTTTTGGCAAAAATAAATAAATTGAAGACGCCAGGAAATGTTATGGTTTCGGATAATGCACCCTGACTTACGTGTTTTACTCTACAATTGTTTGGTTTTCTTGAATAGGTTATAACGTCTCGGTGTTCTACTCTTCTTATTGATAGCAATTCTACGGATTAATATGCGGTAAAGAATGAAAAATCAAACACTATCATTACGATGACCATCACAAACACTGGCAGATTAGGTTATTTATAATTTGTTCTTTCTGAGTATAAAAAAATACCGGAGGTAGCATAAATTGAAAGAAGCGAGACCGCACCAATTGGTCACCAGACTGCTCCACATTAAAAAGATAGAAGATTGTTATGCCATACACCTACCAAAGAGGTTGACGATTCTAGAGGAGACAATGGGCACCTATTGTCAGGTGTAAGAGATGACCGGATTGTATGAGCGACTTTGCAAGGTAAGTATATGGTCTTACAAATCATCTCAGTAACAAAAAAGATGTACTCGATCATTGAAAGATGCATGACAATAAGGGAACTTCAGTCTTGCCTCCCCAATTACATATTAGTCGGTTTTGAAATTTCTTTCTCTCAAAAAAAAAAAACATATTGCGATCAAGCCGCGTACTTCTCGGCCATAAAAAGTCATGCAATGGTTAAGGAAAACGGCTGCCAAAGAGGCTGACGATTTTGGAGGTGACCATATCTACTTATCTGTCAAAGAGACTTCGCAACATAAGAGTATATATATGGTCTTACAAATCCACAGATATATTTCTAGAGTAAAATTTCATTAACATATATTCCAATAAGTAAAGAAAAGGTCCGAGAAAGTACATATTATATACAAATTTTTTAAATCGGAAATGGGGGAAGAAAATAGAAAATCAGGGAGGTGAACTCATTTTCTTAATTTAGGATATTAAATGCGAACAAACTCCCTTTAAAATTATTTGTGGTATATATTTCTGAATTTTATATGGCGACAACGCGTATAATTTTAGAAAGCATTCTGATTTAATGGAGTGTGTTAACAACATTAGTTGTTTACCCAATAGAACAGAGAAAACAAAACAGGGGATATCCATACGATACCTATAACCAACCCAGATTTAACCTACATCGGACCAGAAGGAGTTGATAAGTATTTGGGACACCTTTTATACGATATTAAAAATGAACCAACATCAACGGCACGGGTTAAGGGCCAGTACATTACAAGGTAAATACTAATGTGTAGAAAAACACTGCCTATGTTTAGGGTAACAAAATTCGAGTAAATTAATTAAATTACTTGATTGAATTTGTCAGGCAAAGATTACTTTGGTGCATATGGTGACAAATATTAAGCAAAATCATATTCAGGGCAAAGATGTGAATCATTATTGTCTAGAGAGATGGATAGAGTTTGATGGTGAGAGTAAGTTTCAAGCAATGCAAATGAGCAAACATACATATATAACCAAACAGCAATTCAACAACCAGATCTTTAAATCAATAGCAACTACTTATGCATGGACAAATCTTTGGAATCTTGAAAAGTTTGTTTGCTTGTTTTGATATAAGGGCTTTGGTGTTCATCAAAGGAAATAACTTGTCAACAGATCTTTTCTTCTAGATTTCAACATTTATAAAGCTATCGACACTAAACCCGTGTATACAGCATGCAAATGTTAGCAAAATTTTTGCAAATTCATACCACATCCATCCTTACAAATTGCAATTCCATTTTACACTTTTTGAGAAAGCATTATTATGTGACCTCTTTACATTTATTTCATCGTTAAGTACTATAACAGCCCAAGGTCTGTAATAAGTTATCCCTACCTCGCTGTGGACAATGGCTAAAGGAATGTGCCTTAGCGGCTTAGCAGGGGCGGAGCCAGTGTATAATATGCGTGTGCAGTTGCACATCCAGCATAACTGACTCCCAAACCTAAAAGTAACAAAATATACCTCACTTGCACCCCTATAAATAATTTTGCATCCCCTTACTGAATGGTCTGGCTCAGCCCCTGCCGCTTAACCTATACTAGCCAACCCAACTGGCCTAGTTCTCTTCTCGAGGCTTGCGCTGCCGGTGGTTTCGAAACCTGTGGTCAAGTTTAACACCTCCAGAGACTTGTTATAATTCTAGTCATCATCATAAGGTAGGGTGAAGCCTCCTTATTGCATTTTTGATGTGTTGTGTCGATAATGATAACATTTTGATACTTGATACACACTACTACTCTTACAAGTAACTAGTAAACTCAATACACTACTGCTATTGATGACAAAGAAACAATATTAGTTTATCAAAAACAAGGTTGGTCCCCCATATTTTTCTAATGAGATCTAAAAAAGACCAACATGCTTTCAAGTATCCCATTCTTCAAAATCCCACGAACATAAACTTGTGGTACCATTTTTTTAAAAACAAAAATCCATATTTCCCTCGAAAATACTAAATTAAGACTAAGAATTTGTCTTCCTCCATAGGGTCCAAAATCCAAATAGTGTGGAGGAACTTGTTAATACAAAACCCTAGGAAAATTCTTCTTGGGTTTAGTAGTAGAATTCCAAGTAGAATTATGGAACTTTGAATTTGGTTTTTGAAAAGAGAAGTCATGACTTATACTAGAAGTGTGTGTCTAGTTCCCTCCCCAATGTCGCGTGTTCTATTCTTCTTGGGTTTCTAATTAGGGAATATGTGGTGACTATGTGGAAGCAACTTGTCTGTCATCTCCCTGAGTTCTTTGCTTGCATAATGGAGCATGTTGGCTTGCATTTAGGACCACCCCAACCAAGTATGCGAGATTTATGACACAATACAACCTAACTTTTATTAGATTCAGGAATGCACTAGTTTTCTGACAGGAACGTAGAAATTTGGAGGTTGAAGCTTTGTAAGAAAAATATATTCCCGAAAATTAGTATCAAAAAATTTGAGATATCGCGAAAATAACTATGCGAAAGGATCCTCCCGGACCTCTCCTACATTATTTGCTTACTAAAATCAACTTTTTGGAATTAACTAACTATTATGCGTGAGTTACAACCTGAAAAAAATAATTAAACTTCCGTCAAGGTTTGCAGCTATAAAAACACCTTCCTCCGATTATATTTTCTTCTCTAAAACAAACCTGAAAAAGAAGCACACAGAACTCAAGCTAAACAGCTTACTTTTCATGATTCTTTGGAAATAATAGTTTCTGGTCAAACACCACCCCTTAGTCTAGTGTGGAGTGCCAATTAAGAAAGGACAAAGACATAAAAATGGATCCTAGGCCGACAAAAGACCACACGTACGATAAACTGGGTAGTTCTATCTGGTCTGTATATCATCAAAACCATAAAGAGTATTTTAAGGCTAATGTCCCCTCCTTAATTTACTTATACTCTTACTTGCACAATAATTAAGCAAAGTGTTATATATCCCAATTATCCACTTGTTGTTAATTATTATATTAGAGTAGATCCCTCGTATAATCGTATGCGTAAAATGAAGCATCAAGACTACACGAAACAAGGTTGCCTATGACGACTACCGTTAATCGATTCTGGGGACTCATTACTCAAACCATTAGGATTTGAGGCTCTAAAAATTGCATGATTTTTTTTTTCCTGATTAGTAAAGAATTTGTTGCTGACGAGTTTCGAACTCAGGTCGCTAGTATCATCACTTAACGACTTTACTGCTATACTATAGTGACATCAATGAATAAAAATATTTATATAAGTTCGGTTATCCGACCCAATGTAGTAACTTGAAGAAGAAGAAATTGGTTGGATTAACCGAAGAAGAAGAAATTACGTCGGGAAGAATGAATGAGAAAACATAAACTCAAAGAAACAAGCTAAGTGAAACACTCGTGGTTCAAGTGCTGAAAGGAAACACTAAAATGAAAAATGGGTCTAGGAGAAACAAACCCCACAATTTTCAATAAGGAGAGAAAAGTAGGAGCAAAAAAAATACAACAATAGTCAGTTGCTCGAGGAGAAAATATACACTCATCACAAGAAGAACAATCTATCTGATAAGTAGTAGTAGTAGATTTCGAGTCAGTCAGTCAAATCAGTCAAAACCTTTTTTAGGAACAACTTGTCAAGAGAAAAGAATACTAATATAAATAAACAAAAAATTGACAAGAAGAAGATAATTGATCCTGAGTCCCTCACCGATAGTGAATCACCGATGGTTAGTACTCCCTCCGTTCCTATTATATAGGCGGAATTTTCATTTTTCTTTGTAACTTTATATAGACGGAGTCCAATTTTTAAAACGACATTTTACTTCCACTACCCCTATTTATTTGCTTAGGAATCATCAAAATTGAGTGTATGTCTCTAACATTGGAAATATAATTAAGGATAAAACAGGAAAAAGCATAGAAATGTATAAAATCAAGAAAGTTTCTTAATGTAAGAGCTTTTGTCAATTGCGCCTATATGTGGTACGGAGGGAGTACATATTTGCCGTTATTCGAGAAACAAACAACAGATAAGAGATGAAGAAAACTCCCTTAATAGAGTATGAGGTAACATGGGGTTTTATTACGTTGACAAAGATGTTAAATTTTCATTTAATTTTTGAGAGCTCGGTTGGTGTTGTTAGTGCATAACTTGGCGATCGAGGAGTCGATTTCATTGGCCTTTAGATAGTCACTACTCAAATTATCAATCGGTAAAATATGTGAGGCAGATGTGTCAAATTAAGCAATATGAGTCCTTTTACGTTCAATTAATCTTACCTACTTGGCGGCTAAGGAGTTGTTTTCCTGGGGTACTTGCCGTAATTGATCCTATTGAAACCCATTTTCTTTTCACTCTATTTTTCTTTTTTCTCCTTGAGAGAGACCAGAATTCAAATTCCTTTATGGATATGTTAGAGCAACCACTATGGTGTGCATTCTTGTCTTTATATCCATTTGTGTTCATTGTTCTCTTCTTTGGGTGATTGAGTCCAAGATCGGTCTCCTTTTTTTCTTTTTCTTTTGTCGGTTATATTTATTGGGTTGAAGTACCGCTTAATTGCCTCTTTTTCAATGAATCTTTTCCTATTGACTAATAAAAAAAAATACATCTCTTTATAAGATAAGAAGATGCGACCCCATTAGTGTCCCTATTGAAATTTAATGTCCTTTGTATAATAATAGGTGAGTGAAAATGTTGATCATATTTTTACTAGGTGTATTTTCTCTGAAACTATTTGGAAAGGTCTGTCTTTATCTTCAATTTTATACAGTGCTGCTAACTTAGTTTGAAAGTGATGTTTACAATAGTTAAATGATAAGAATTATCGAGATATATATGCTTATATTCTTTGGGGCATTTGGAGAAATAGATATAGGGTTGTTTTTGACGAAATTGCTCATAATCTCAAAAATTTGATTGTTATTTTGCAGAAAGAGCTTCCCGAGTTGATAAATAAGCAAGACAACAACAAGAAAAATCATCTTTGTGATTGCAAGCATCCAGGTTGTAAATTTGGTCCGTCAGATTCTTATGACAATGCTACTTATATTTTCGATGTTGTTTTCCAAAAGAGTACAAGGAGATACACTTACAACATAGTTATGATGAACAATGCAGGAAAATTTGGTGACTTTGAAAGGGGAGCAGGTTAGTGTTTTAGCTCCAATAAAGATGAATCAAGAGCTTGTAGAGAAGAAACAAGATGGGTCCAAGGTTGTAGTACAGAAAAATTTATATTCTTCAATGATAATCCGAATGTCATAAGAGGAATGAACAAGATTCACCTTTCTCTGAACTGGAGATGCAAAGCTATTTTGCTGAATGTTTTAGAACATAATAATTGTTTTGTCAACTCTTCTTGCTATTATATTAGAAGATGTTGTAGCAATCTAGCAGACAAATTATCTAAGTATGTTAATAAGTTTAACGATATTCTAGTTGACTCTAGAAGCTGGGATAGCCAGGGGCCCAGAGAAAGGCTATATAACTTGATAGACTTTGTAATCCTAACGTTGTAAATCTCTTCTTTCTTTTTTTTAGTTTAATTCATGTTCTTTTTAACAAAAAAAAAAAAAAAAACACAAGTAGTAGGAAAATCAACTAAAATTGTGTTACAGTTGGAAGCTTAACGGAAGAATTTCTCCATTCAATAGAAATGTATTTTACATGGCAGATTTTGGGACTATGCACTTTATAGTGGCTATCAAATTTTGTTTACATCCAGAGATTAGAATATGGGATGCCTAATTTGAGCAAAAATACTAAACTACCCCTATAAACCCTACCTCTAATTATATATAAATATAAAATTCTTTCTATTTTCATCAATTTTCTTTAAACAAAAAATAAAATAAAACCATAAACAAAAAAAACTTTCCATTTCCATCGAATCTTTCTAAAAAACCCTAATCTAATTTTCTTTTTCAACTTCAACAACAAATTTCCATTTCCATTCGCCGATCTACTTAAGTTAATTCTCCATCAAACCGATCTATCAATATCATCGTTCCATTGATTTACACATCTTAAATTCGATTTTTGTAAATCAATCTTTTTTTTTTGGAAACTACACAGAATCCTTGGATGTAGATTTGTCGTATCTACCGATTCCTGTATTGTCCATCGTGTCCGTGAAGATCATGCAGTAGAATTGATGCATAAGATACGTCTACAAACACCAATTGTGTTGATATTCTTCATATCTAAATATGATTATCAGAATCGGCTATAAGTTGCTTTAGCATCTACCGATTCTGTCATATATTTTTTTTTTGGATTTTGTACTACGTTAATAGGTTCATATACATGTGGATTACCCACCGATTATGTTCAATAGTCTTTTGAGTTTACCACATTAGGATCGGTATATATTCATATGTCTTATCAACTGATTCCTAGGGTTTCATTCTTTTGTAGATTTTTCTAGACAGAATCAGATTAGGCGTATGTGTCTTATCTATTGATTATTGGGTTTAATTTGGAATATTTTCTTCTTTAGTCATACTTATATCTTTTTGTTTTGATTTTACTTTTTGTAGACATGGATTCAAACAACCTTAGATTTTACAACCGAGAAGTCTAACTAGAGGATGTTAACAGGAGGGCAGAAGTACTCATAAGGACCCAATACAACTTTGCATTTGTTTGAGAGACCAAACTGAAGCAGGCATTGAAAATGACAGATAAAAACTTGGGGAGATCAGCATATTTGCAAAAAGGAGGAGAAGAGAAATTAGATCTCGGATGGAGATGAAGGAGTTATATCAACTTGGTGATGATGCTTTAGCAGAACTTGCTACTGCTGATGCTTCCAATGCTGGTGTTGCTGCTGCTCCCCATGTTGCCACTCCCTGATGCTTTATTATGCTAGCTAATCAATATATTAAATTTTTAACACTTTTAATGATTTGTAATTATCGTAAGACTTGATCGGATGACGGGTTTCTTTAATTATGGAACAATGATGTGATGGTACAATGAACTTATGGGTTTTAATTATAATTAATTTAATGGGTTTATGACACAATGAGTTTATGCATGCTTCAAATTATGTTTGTAAATACATGCATACAATCGGTCCATATGACTATACCTATGAACCGATTCTTTGGGTTTCATCCTTGAATCGGTTTCTGTAGGTATCCGTATAATCCAATTCTTCGAGCCTTAAAAAATGTCAGTTTTTTGTTGATTTTGTAGAACATAATTAGTTTACGTGTGAAACAATATGAACCGATTCTTGTTAGCGGAAAGTTCAATTCTTTTTGCTGATTTTCAATCTACAATCGATAAAGGTCTAATTTGCGAGTTTTGCTATCTCAAGGTTGTTATCAATGTTAGATGCACTATATATTGATTTCTAGTCTATTAAAGTCATGTCTCGGACTAGGATAAGAGTATGGTAGTTGAGTATCATACATCACCGAATAACCCTCGAAGATTGAAAACTGAAGATCAGACAAAGATATTTGAAAAATTTCATCGATAAAAGGTATGTGAAGACTGAACCATCCTATTTACTCACAACATTTACCATTTTATCTTATGAGACTATGTCGTATCGTTTTAGTAGATTTTATATTGCAAATAAGAAATTCCGAGTCAAGGTTGTCTTGATAAATCTCTCGAAATATGATTCAAGAAATAATGTTCTAGATCCTTAACAATCTTAGTTAAAAATAATTTATTGTTCATAATTTTTTTTTTTTTGAAGTTGATCATTTGGTAATTACCCATGCAATGATATTGATTATCTATGACGACCGGGAATGTTTCAAATTGTTCAAAAAGAGTTTTCAGAACTTACTGAAATTCTGTGCACAAGGCAGGTACACATACCCAGTATACGTACCCTAGTTATCTGAGTTCCGGAATAGGGCAGGTATGCATATCCAGTATGCGTGCCCTAAGGTTCTGAGTTCGTGAATGAAAGGGAGGTATGCATATCCAAAACGCGTATCTCTGGGATCCGAGTTTGTGAATGACTAAGGGTACATATACCCGGTACGTGTACCCAATAACCTAAATTCACGGACTGGTATATAGGTATGCATACCCCTAGACATACTTACCAAGTATCGAATTAAGCAGATGCTCATAAACTATTTTCACAAATATGTTTTGCATTGCTACAACTCTCATAAATACTTCGATGACAACCTTGTTCACTAAATTAATATGTATTTGTGAATCATAGTTTAAGTCTTGAGTGTTAATGAACTATCATTGTACACAATTCTAGAATCCTAGACCATAGTGTATATTCTTCTGTGTAATTTCAAGAAGAACTTCTCACATTCTTGTGTGAATTTCCAATAAGAATTGTATCTAAACTGAGAAAGTGTTTGCTTGAATCTCAAGTTATCTTATCTTTAATTCAAAGACACCCAGCGCCCTGAAAATCTATAAATAGAGAGACTTATGCAATAGATCTTCAAAATCCTTGACACTTTTGTATCCTAGTGGATTGCTAGAGTCGTCTTCTATTAAACTAGGTTTCCTATGAGAAACATAATTATGTTACGACTTAAAGACTTCACTTAGTTCGTGTATCTTGATCTTGTTCTTATTGATCTTTGAGGTTCTTGTTATCTCAGATCAGGAACGAGATAAATAGAAATCACAAAAGTTCTCTTCATCCTAGACTTCGTGATTCCTTAAGATAGATATCTAAAACTCTTCTTCATTGGTTTCTTTGGATTGTTCTTGAGAGGTGGTTAGTAATCCAGGATTCTCAGCTAACTGAGTATAAGTATTCCACATTCGTGATGTTTGTCAGACTTTGTCTTTGTCTATTGAAATAGGTTTATCTGTTAGATGCAGATTGGTATCAAAATTCTTCACTTAGGTTGAAGCAACTCTTATGCTGTAAAGGACGTCAGCTAAGGGTATCGATTGCGTAGAGCCATGCAAGATTCAAGAAACGCAAGAAGCACGACTGCAGCTAAATTGCTTTAAGGGTTAATTCGGTCTCAACTATATTCCAGTTTGAAGTCTGATAGTAAGCTAGTGTATGTAGCGGCTTAATACAGTTTGGTGTTCAAAGTTGGACGAGGTCACGGGGTTTTCTGCAGGTGCAATTTTCCTCATTTACAAAACTTCTGGTATCTTGTGTTTTCCTTTTCTGCATTATACTGTATTAGGAATAACACAATGACTGGTACTGTTGACTTTGTTTTTATATTTTGTGTTCCATTTTCTTCCCAATGACTTTGCAATATCATAGTAACACCTGCAAATTTGTAAATGTATTAGTATGTTCATTATATTTGCTTCTTGAAAGAGATATTATGTCTAAGTACCCGTACCAGCTCATTCTTGGTTGGAGATATAGTCAAACTCTCTTCACAGATATTTGCGGAGTACATTAGATAATATAATGTAACACAGAAAATATAATGCGTAGTTTGTGTATAAATTAAGTTGGATTATCTTAATTTCACTATGTTACATTTCATATGGAAAGAAGTGTTAGCAATGAAGCAGTTTGTATGTGACAAGCAATAGCAATCTCGAGAGGACAATAGTCACAAAAATAAAAAATACAACTCAAGGTACTACCACATTGCTAATAGTGAGTACAAAATGTAATCACTCAGCGTGGATTTCAATATTTCGTGTGTTATACATAGGATTTTCCAAGCCTATGGCTCCTAAGGAAAGAGTCGTTAATAAGATCCATGGGAATAATTATGTAATAGAAGTATGCGCTTAGAGGAATCCATCTAATCATAATGTTGATATTTAAACTTACAGTTAAGATTTTTGGGTGGAAACAAAGATGTCTAATCTCAAGATGGGATAAAGAGGAAAAGAAAAGGTTTTGAAAGTGCTTCAACAACGACGGACGAATCAAGTATTGACGAAGAAAGTGCACAGTTTTATGGAGTACCTGAAGGAACAACAGTTAAATCGGCTCATTGCAATGAATCAAGAAGTGCCACATATATTTAACTCTAATAACACACAACATTTTCAAGTAGGTAAAATATTGTATGACTGAGATCACTTTCGATCATTCTAAATTACTATGAGAAATGATTAAATTAACCATCGCTGAAAGCACACGCCCTCCCTTTTTTTGCGTTCTGCCGAAATCTGAACGAAACAATTTTATACAAAAACGTCAGTTTACGTTAAATACTGAAATACTTACACCCCTCTTTCACCGTCGTTTTTTCCTGTCATTTTCATATAGAACAGTTTTAACCCAAATAAGCTTGTTCAACAAAGATTAGGGTATCCAATTGTGACCGGCATTTATACCTAAACGGTTAAGTTTTGTATTTCAATTAAAGAAATTCTCAAGTAAGATGACATTACCCTTTCCAACCCTTGCCAAACATTCACTCCTCTTTTTAAAAGAGATAGCTCCCCTTGTGGCTGAGTACAGTAAGGCAAATACAAGTGAGAAGAGCACGCACCAACTAGTGAAATACTCAATTAACGCCCACAGCCATTAGGAACCCCCTCTTCTTCTTTTTTCCTTCTTCTTTTCTTTGTGGAGCGCATTTAGAGTTTAAGACAAGCTAGTATAGAGAGAATTTGATAATTGGATTTCAACCAGCATTTTCTTAGTATTAAAACAGTAAATTAACCATAGTGATTTGGTTTGTTACTCTTCAATCACAACCGTATAGGTTTATCCTGACATAAGCCCCCATGGTAGCATGCTGCATGCAAATAAAAACAAATATCCACAGACTATAATTCTACCAATCTGTGCTCAGATTATCCATCCACAGTTAGGGTGTGCAGCAGCAGTGACAATTGAAACCCTACACCAAGGCATGGGGGGGACTGCATGTGCCCTTAGGGATATAGTCAGGTGCTCAAACAGCCCCAACACCTTCACTTGTCCAAAGCAAAAGAGAAAAGAGAAGAACACATTATTGTGTAATGGGTCCATATATAGTGGCCACATGAGCTCATCCTTAAGATCATCCCTACATCATATTACAATTCCTAGTAAGATTCAAAATTTATAAGATCATTCACAAAAGTAACAAAAATCTGAAATGAGGATTGAGCTCTAAAAATCTTCACAAAACACACACAAATTTGATTCTTCTCCATTAATTCTAATTTAAAAGAAAGTAAGAAAGGTGGACTAGACCATAACTTTGTGTAGTGAATTTCATTTGAACTTTTAAGATAGATTTGATTTTTCTTTTGTTAATCTTTCAATAGGAAGAAGATAGATTCATCATGTTCACTAAAATCAATACTTACATGATCTTTCTTTTTTGCTTTTAAGAAAGAATTTTTTTTTGTTAATGTATATGCAAATGGGATGGGGGGAGGGAGGGAAAAAAAACTAGCCACCATCATATAAAGAAGAACCCATAAAACATTTTATCTTGAATTGGAAAACTCTTTTGAAACCCATTAAAATTTGTAATGTCTTGATTTGGTTTGTGAATTAGATTTTTTTGATACAAAATAATTTTATCACACACACTCATCATCTTTCTTTTCTTTCTGCCCCTTTTAAACAATAAAAATGGCAGATTCCCAATCATCCTTTCTCCATTATAGGAAACACCCATCATTGCTCCCAACCATTCTTTTTTTCACCCATAGAAACCTGAGCTTTTAAGCCATTTCTTCTTCTTCTTAATTCTTCTTCTTCTTCTACTTCTACTTCCACCTTTTTCATTCAATTTAAATATCTCTTCCCTTTTCTCCTTCCTTCCCTCCTACTACTACTTACTGCTCATCAAAATCTTTCTTTTCTTTTTTTTATTCTCTGTCTGTCTGTCTCTTCTTTTCTTTATGATGGATCCTTCATCTACATCTTCTGTTAATGGTTTCTATTCATTCTTAACTAAAGGGATTGATGATCTTGAACGTTATTTCCACTCGAACAATTTCATGTCTATTCAATTCCTACAAAGGGTTCTTTCTCTTCTTCGTTCTTTTCATTCTCAGCTGACTTCGTTAGTTAAAAAGCTTCATTTACCAGTTGGTGACAAATGGCTTGATGAATATATGGATGAAAGTTCTAGACTTTGGGAAGCTTGTCATGTTATTAAGTCTGGTATTTCAGGCATGGAGAATTACTACTCAACTGGTGCTGATATTGCTGCTTCTCTTGATGCTCATAGAAATCCAACCACTCAACTTCTCCGTCAGGTAATCAAAATAATGGGTTTTGCTTGTTTTGTTTATCCGAATTTGATTGATGGAGAGTGAAATGATTCAAATGAATGAACTTTTTTACTGATTGATTGCTTGCTTTTGTTTTGATTTGTTAAAAACAGGCTGTGAGGGCAATTTCTGGTTGTAGAAGACAAGCAGTGGGATTAGAAGAAGAAAACAGAGCATTAATGGAGAATAGAATCCAAAACCTTTCATTGAGATTTGATGAGAAAGTTTTATTAGAATCAAAACTAAATGGGTTTAGTGGATTTCGTGGAGTTCTTTATGCAATGAGAAATGTAAGCTCACTACTTCTAATGATTTTACTCTGTGGGTTAGTTTATTGCTGGCCAGAATCAAGCTTTCGAAGAGGAGGAAGTGGATATGAAGGATTATTGTTTGGTTCAGGTTTTATGGCATCAACAGTAAGATTACAACAGAGTGTAGTTACAGAGATGAATAGAAATGATGGTAGGCCTGGAATTTTACTCTATGAATTCAGAAAAGCTAAAATTGCTATGGATGATCTAAAAACAGAGCTGGAAAGAAATTTTGAAAGTGATTCAGGAGTTAGAGAAAGAATTGAGAATCTGAAAAGCTGTATTGGGACTCTGAAATCAGGTAGTGAGAATATTATTGGACAACTTGATGATTTCTTTGATGAAATTGTTGAAGGTAGGAAGAAACTTTTGGATATTTGCAGTCGTAGATAAAGAAAACAGAGTCAGAGAAGAAAAAACAGAGTTGAATGGTCAGAGAAGATTATGAAATTAGCTTGTGGAGATGGTGATGGGTTTTGTTTGATTAGTGCTAGTCTCTCTTATTTCTATGATTCTATCAGTCATGGAATATTTCTTCTCCTTCTTCTTCTACTCTGTTTTTTTCTTCTTGTTTCCTTGCCCTTTTTATCTTTTGTTTGTTAGTTGCAGCAGCTATTTTACAGTTTGAAGATAACTTTTTTTTCATCAGAAAAGCAAAAAAAGCAGCACAATAATTTAATGTTTGTTAGGTAGAGAAGAAGAAGAAGAAGAAGAAGAATCTTCAATATTTACTGTCATATTACAAAAAGCCAGTTGAAGAAGAAGAAGAAGAAAAAGTTTCTTTCACTCTGTAAAAAAAGTAAAGCTACATTTTAATAGGCCAAAAAAAAAAATGCTTCTTTTGATTCTCAATAGTTTGAATCCTATGTTTTTGCATTTATGGAATCAAAGAAGAAGATATTGAAAGTCAGATTATATGAAATTAGCTTAAAATAATTCTTGTTTTCTTGACAAATTGTTTATCAGTTGTTGCCATGAGTTTCGAATTCCGACCGTTCGTCCTGTTGGTATTAATGTCGGACGACTTTGCCAGTACGATACACATCGGAGTCTTCATTTTGTAACAAACTATACGCTGCTTTTAATTTTGGGTTGTGATTCATAATTGTTGTGGGTGGTAGTGTACTGAGTGGGGGTATTGTAGTTGTTTTTTTCATTCAAACTAGTGTCTGTCTACTAGTGTCTAGTCTGTAGAGAGGTAGAAGAAGTGGTTTTAATGCTTGTTGGTGATAGTAATTAAGGCAATCATTCTATGTGTGAAAGAATGATGGAAAAGACTGTGGGAGTTTGTACTGCTGCGCTGCTTTGAAGAGATTCCTGGGCATTATATGTAGCAGCATTAGACAGCAAAGACTAGTGCAGCCAGCCAGCCAGCCAGCAGTCATAGTTTGTTGTTTATGTTGCTTTAAATTCAAAAGTAACTTAACTCCTCTGAAAGCTTTTGTCTGATCTGATTCGCTTCTTCTATTGAAAGCAATGGAGTGTAAGTAAGTGTTGATCATGAAAAAGAAACTTATACCACCACCACCACCACCACCATCTCTGACTGACATGTCTCCTCAATCCTCTATCTAATAAAATCTTTTTGCTGCTTCTTCTTCTTATTTTTCACTTTTCTCTCTTTAACTTTCTATTCTCACTTTTCCCTTACTCTCTCCTTTTAGAGTTGATTTGATTTGGTTCCCCCTTTTCTTCTTCTAACTTTCTCTTTATTTATTTTTAATTTCCTTGGGTTGGGGAGGGAGTTTCTTTCTAGTGAGTTGGAAGGACAATCAAAACTTAAGGGTGTCACTGTCTATCTGCTTGCTTCCAGCAGTCTCTCATGCTTTATTATTTCTCATCTCCCTGGCTGGCCTTCTTCACCAGAAATCAATGCCTACTTCCCTCCATCCATCCTTCCCTTTTCAAAGGGGGATCAATTGAATATTAGTAGGTATCCAAGTAGAGCTAGAAAATCAAAGAAGAAAAAAGAGTAAAGAGTGATGATATTTCCAAGTGTATCTCTCCAGATACAGGAAAAGACATTTCTAACATTTGACAGGTATTGTCGATGTCCATTAACTAACATTTGTGCATACTAGTACAAACTAAAAATAAAAGCATGGCATTTCTCACCATTGAATAGTCAAGACTCAATTGACTTCAAGAGCAATAAACAAACAATTTTCTATTTTTTTTCTTTTATTTTTAACACTTCTTTTTGTTTTATTTTGTTGGAAATATTATGCCCATTTTAATAATGATATGAAATTTTTTCAAACTAGGCAAAGAAAAGAGGAAACATACACTTGGAGATGGTTTTCAAATGTTGGAACATTTAAGGTTAAAGTAATGAAAGCAGCTTTAAGGTGTGGTGGTGGTGGAGGTAGGAAATGTAAGAAGATATGAGTTATGTTGTTGGCTCACCTAAAAAAACTACTTCATTTGTTGCATAGATATCCTTAGGTGCATTACTTGATGATTTCTGATAAAACACCAAACACTGTGAAAATGAATAGGTAAAGGGAACAACAGCTAACATTAACAACTTGGCATATAAACAGAGTTGCTGTGATTGTGAGTGTCAAGTGTCGACAACACTTGGTTCACCATCATCATTCTCAGCCAGCAGCAGCATCTTAGAGGGACCCTAACTAACCCCTATTCACCAAGACAGAATCATCTGTAAAACTATTTGGTGTAGTACAATTTTTTAATATCTGTCACTCCACATCTGAAACATAACTTTTCTTACGAATTAGTAGGCATCTTGCACGATTGACAAGGGGTACCACTATTGGGGCGGTGATACCAATTAAGCAATCCAACGGCAAGGATTTGTTAATATTTATTTGTCCTATATGAAATGGTATCACCTCAAGTAATACTGGTATCCCCTTTATAAATCGTGGCATCTTGGAGCTGTGCAGTCTCTTACCATCTATCATTGTACCACTACCACTAACAAGTATACACATTTTCATGAAACGGAATCCCACTATGAACACTTGGTTCCCAACTGAAGCAGAGTTCTATTACAGTAAAAACTCTATATATTAATAGCCTTGGGACTTCACAAAATTATTAATATACGGAGTTTATTAATATAGGGAGGTATCCCAAAAAAAAATTGCTCGGCAAAAACTTTTAAACATGCTCGATAACTTGGACATATTTTGGCTTCAATAAAAAGGTGCACATAGTAACGAGGTCTTACGCATATGCAAATCAGAAGATGCGATAACAATCCAAAAAATTACATCCTTTTCTCAAACAACTATGGATACATATTTTTCTTTATCTTAAATTTTGATGTAACAAGATCTATAATTTTCCGATTATGTCTATTATATTAATATATGGAGGTAAATTCCTTGTGGTGGAACTAGAAAAATCTATTAATATTAAAATGTGGAGTTTATTACTATTTATAACCGGCCAAAGTTGGGGCCATAATTTTTTATTAATATATAAAGTTTATTAATATATGGAGTTTTTACTGTAACAAGAGAATATGGAGTTTTTACTGTATAACAAGAGAATATGCTCTTCCTTGCCTTTTTTATTTTCCTTAAATAAATATCTAGCACCAACACAAAATGAAAAGAAGGTTTGAATTTGATCAATTATCCCTTTCCCTTTCCTTTTGCGGAATATACCATGGGAAGCGAAAACAGCTCCACAAAAGAATAATTATCCCTTTCCTTAGCGGAATATACCATGGGAAGCGAAAACAGCTCCACAAAAGAATATGAAAGTAGAGTCCCCCCATAGCTACTACTGTACATGGCTCACAATACCATTTTATGCAAAATATGAAAGTAGAGTCCTGCCGAAACGGAGCCATTGATTTGGGGACCTTAGTTAGCAATTCGGGTACGGGAAACGCTTGGGACGACAAAAGTATGAATATTAATTGTTTTAGTGGAATGTAAATTTGGTCCACTTTGGGTCAACGGTTTGTGATTCGGGGATAATCCGGAACATCATGCGTACGTTCATACAAAACTCGATATATAATAACCTGTAAAAAAATCATTTTTTTAGCATAATCTCGTCTTAAGTACTATGATTTTATGATTTAAAAGAACTATATAAATATGATATATGTAATAGAATCAGCAAATAATACGTACATTATTGGTTTAGGGCTAAGATAGGCGTATGTAAGATTTTATAGGAAAAAATGTGACAGAAAATGATAATTTAGTGATGATGTGGCAAAGTATTATACGGACCGTATAGTTCGTAAATGCACATATAATTCGTTTTTGGCTGGAAATTTCCAAATCTAAGTCGCGGTTCCTAAAGTACGGACGATATAGACGGATTCGCAAATTATATGAGTATCACGAATTTACTAACTAGGTTGGGGCTACTTAATTAAAAAAAAAAGGGACATACACCCTCTTTTCTAAATTACTTGTCATAATAGAGTTTTTTTAGCATAAATGTACCAAAAATTTTCAATTTTTCCCAAAATTTGATTTCTTGCCGCAAGGCGTCAAAATTATATTATTTTCTCACTCAACAAAAAATAAATGAAGTATAATGTATGAAAGAGTTTGTTCCACGGAAGGTTATTGTTGTTTTTCGATTTCAATTTCCTAAGTAGCCAAGGGTGATTTCTGATTTTATATAAATAATAAAAACAAAATTATGCAAACTAAATAGTTGGAAGCAATCAATAAGATGAAGATATTGGCCAAGGATCCGTTTTCATTCACAAATAAGTATTTGTAACAATAACTAGAATTGTTATTTAATCTGAACTTTGTCAAAAGCCCTAGGATACCTTGATCGCAAGAATATCCCGTTAATTTCCATATCTCAACATACTTACATAAAACGACGTAAGCATGAATTCTATCTAGCAAACAACCTAACATGGAAAATACACTAATCAAGTTTAATTTCCTAGATGCATTAGGTTCTGTGAAATCAGGCTAATCAAAGCAGTCGAACGTGTAAAAGCATTATCCGATTTAACGAAGGTTATGATCCACTTATGACTATTAGGATATATATCACTACAAGCAATAATTATAATCATAATTATTAACGTTTGCATATTGAAAATCCCAATCTAGCAACATAGATGAAACAAACTCAATTGATTTCGGACTCGACTAAACAAGCATCCATATCATATTTAACAATATTAACAGTTAATCATAAACGAAAAAGTATAGAGACAAGCTAATTCATTGCACAAAAATATGTCTGGAATTCCAACTTATTCCTTAACCAATAATAAGGGTTTAGCTACTCATAGCTATGGAGTTCATCATAAAATAAGCGAAGTAAGAAGATAGAAAAAAATAAACCAAAGAAAACCAAAGAAGCGTAAACAAGCGTCTCTCCAAACGCTCCAAGTTGTAGTTGTCCAAGATCCCCAAAATATGTAGAAGTGTTTTCATTATATATCTCTCCTTGTGATTTTTTGGGAACCATGAAAATTTTGAAAATGGACCATTCCTTTATTTTTGGTAGGTCATTATGAAGTAAAATTCATTACCGTTATCCACATGTTCTTTATTTTTGGTAGGTCATTATGAAGTAAAATTCATTACTGTTATCCATATGTTCTCGTTAATGGTCAAAATGCCCTTTTTTTTATCACTTTTTCTTTTCTTTTTAGGCTAGATTTTTTTTTTATTAGCCAAGTTCGGCTAGTTTTTTTTCCTAACCGAATTTAACAAAGGTAATTTGAAGAAAGTTCGGTTAGGAGAAAAAATTGTGACGTAACCGAATATTGAATAACTATAGCCTTAGAAAAAAAATTGCGACGTAACCGAACTCAATATATATGTTTTCAGAGAAAA
>JAJJMB010000948.1:6620160-6665554 GCA_023531105.1 Papaver atlanticum
AAAAATTGCGACGTAACCGAACTCAATATATATGTTTTCAGAGAAAAGTTCGGTTAGGAGAAAAAAATTGCGACTTAACCGAACTCAACAAATAGGTTTGCAGAGAAAAATTCGGCTAGCAAAAAAAAAAAATCGATTTAACCGAACTCAATATTTTTTTCTTATAGACTAAAGTTCAGTTATAATTTTTTTTTTTGACTTAGCCGAACACAACAATTGGTGTTATATACAAAAGTTTGCATATGAAGAACAAATTGAAGTTTGGCCAGAGGAAAAAAAAGAAAAAGAAAAAAAAGAACTAACCGAACCGTACCTAATGAAAAAAAATTAAAAAATTCAAATTTAAAATTAAAAACTTAAAAATTAAAATTAAAATAGTAATAATTTAATTAAGTAAAGGGACAATTTAGTCATTTACTCTTACTAGGACATCCCTTATCCCTAAACAATGGTTGGACTAATAACTTAATGGTCCCAAAAAAAACACCATGGTGCCCAAAAAACCGTTCTTCCAAAAGTAGGTCAAGTCCTCAAAAGTCCATAACCAAGAAGTCCACCAAGCCCATATATGAGAAAAACCCTTGTGGAAGCTCTGCCCCAAAAGTTATCGCTAGAGTCCAGAAAAGTGACCGGAAAAAGCTTCAGATGACTGGAAAATGTTGCATGTCATTGGTCAAACCTAACGGTCATTAACATTCAACCGTTAAGTATGACGGTTAACATAACGGTCGGGGGTCTGAGCTAATCAGCCGAGTCAGTTTCCTGATTAACAAGAAAAAAGTAAAAACCAAGATGTGAAAACTAATACATGAATTTGGAGTCCTTTTTTTTCTCTTCTCTGAGGATCGGGCGATAGCTATGAGTCGATTCAGTCATTATTTTGGAAATCCTTTCTCTGATCTTCATCACTTTACTGTTGTTGCTAATCATTTTTTTTGATTCTCAGCATAAACATTTGCACTAGTATCAATATCTTTCTGTTTAATAATCTTGTGTTGGTCTATCTAATGTTTTAATTCTTATATTCTCTCCTCTCAGGTTTTTCAAAACTTTCAACTAGGTTATTATTGCTTAATGAGTAACTAACTTTTGTTGTATCTCCATTATGTGTTTGCAATTTGTATTACTCTAATGGTGTTTGCCTTTATGAATGTTGCTAAGTGTTTGGAATCAAGATTGGTCTGTGATGGTATCAGTTGTTTGAGATGGATGAAGATCAGCTCCCGGTTCAACTTAATGAATCAAGTCATTCATGAATCTCGCCTTATAATCTTTTCAAAAAAATAAATAAATCAATTTCAAACAAAAAGCATGTTTCGTTATTATTCTCTATGGGTCAATTAGTCAGCTGGAAAAATTACCATGATAACGTCAAAAAATATCCAGTATGCTACCAGAATTATAATGACATTAATCCAAAAAAATATTCCTCGTATCTTCACTATTAACCCTAAAGCCTGTATAATCTTCAAAATTCATACCTGCAACCTTTTCTGTGAAAGCATAAACCTAAAACTTTTTACACCCAAAAAAATGGAGGCGGGTAGTTCTAGTCAGTTAGGAGACCTTGTTAACAAATTCAAGCAAGCAACTTTGGATTTAGGTGATACCACAGAGGTGGTGGTTTTTCAACAATCCAATAACAATGAAGAAGAAGATGAAATCAGTTTGGAAGCAATTGTTATTGGTAAAATAATTTTTTAAAGGAAGGATGAAGATAAAAGTTGTTGAGAAGTTTATCAAGTTCACATGGCCCTTTATGACTCCAAAAAACCTAAAAATAGTAGAAATAGATCCTAGCATTATGATTTTCAAGTTCAACAACCGGGAATTCATAAACAAAGTCATTGAAGAGCGACCATGGAGCACCAACAAACAATTACAAGTTGTTCATGATTACATCCCTGACATAATTTACACAGAACATTAGGATTTCCAACAATTTTGGATTCAACAACACCTGCTTCCAGAACACAGGAATGTAGCTGCTGTAACAAAAATGGGAGGAATTGATGTGTTTTGTAGTTGTAGTGGTAAAAAGGTTCGTTGCTCGAACTTGTGAAGGATTTTCGAAAATTAAATAGAGTTGTTTTGACAATAATAAGAAAATACCGAGACTCTGGATTCCACCATTGACCAATTAAGTGATAAACTCTAATCAATATTCATGCAATATTCTTCTTTAAAGTGATTCTAGTATTTGCCTTTAATAGATTTTTGAAGTAATAATTGTAAGCACGAAGCATGAAACATCAAAAGTACTAAAACCAAGCATGTCCCATCAAAACACTTCACAACTACTCAATAAAAACCAATTTTTCTTTTAAGTTCTATGCAAAAAATCATGTAAAATAATTGCAATAAATAATTAAAATAGAACTATACCACTTTTCATGGAACAATGGCTTCCTCCGTCGCCTCGGCTAAGGGGTTTAGCTCCTCATATTAACCACTTGCTCAAAATACATATTTGGTGTTCAAAAGTTGATTAAAAGAGTGAA
Organism: Papaver atlanticum; assembly: GCA_023531105.1. Taxonomy (NCBI): domain Eukaryota; kingdom Viridiplantae; phylum Streptophyta; class Magnoliopsida; order Ranunculales; family Papaveraceae; genus Papaver; species Papaver atlanticum. The sequence goes on from JAJJMB010000948.1 coordinate 6,622,662, forward strand.
AAGTGTTAAGCAGCGGGTTTTGTAACAAATATAATCGTTATAGAACCTATTCATACAGAGAATTGTTGCGAACTGAAGCTAACTGTTGGAAAAATTGTTACAAAGGGTATAGAGTTTGAAAGCTACGGTCACAGTTTCTGCGACTTTCTTTTAATGTTGTTTCGTGTTCTTCGTCTTCTCCGGCCACAGCTGCACCAGCAGAAATTCGTTCTCTGCCAATGATTTTTCTGGCTTCTCTAAGGCTCTAAACTTTCCCCTAAACTTTGTTGCCTCTCAATATGACTCGAATCAACCTATATATATCCACCAAACCCCAAAATCACTCGAGTTAATCCAAATCTTTTCCTTTTTTTTCTTCACAGCACGTTACAGCCTTTTGATCTTCTTTTTACGCGTCAACTTGGTTTCCAAACTCTCTCAAACTCTCTCAGGACTGAATAAGGACTCCATACACTCCAATCTTGCCGTAAACTCTTCACAAATTCTTTTGTAAACCGAAAACAACTCAAATCGTGAATTCTCTCTGTTTTGCTCCAACACGGATTTCTATCCCTGTTTAATCGATTCTACAGCTCATACCATACTTGTTTATCCTTAACAGGGTTAACCCAACGAAAATCAGCCCTTGAATTTCCTTAAAAATCATCCAAAAATCAAAACAGAAATTCTGTTTTCTGTAGAAAATTTTCCCGCCAATTTTGTTTTGAAAATTTGAGAAGAAATGTGACCTCCCCCTATCCAGTGCCGGTCTGTGCTTAGCAGCTGCTTGGAAATGAGTTACCCCTTATCCAAAATGAGAGTCCGAATAGCAAGTGTCCTCCCAGGTACCTTTAACAACTTTTCGAGCCAATTTTGCCGCAAAAGCCTATTCCTCCAAAAACACCTACAAAGGGATAAAATACAAAAATTAGTACAGAAATGGGTACTGACAATATACACAATAGAGATGAAAATAGACACATAAATGCGTCTATCAGGAATCATGGGTGAGATGACTGCCATGGAGACAAAAGATGATGTACCTGTTGGCAGTGATCCAGTGAAGGTTTGTGTCAACATATCTCTCTCAAACCCCTTAAAAAGATGAGTCAGAGCTATCACTAATGCAGGTCGACTTAGTTGTTGGATCAAGTTTTTTTATGAAAGACAACCAGCCTGAATATGCACAAGAATGTTATGTTATCAACCATTCCAAAGGTGCTTGCAAGGATACAACTAATTATCTATCCAAAGCACATAAAAAGCCATACTTCTTTGGTAAGACTAATAATATAAGGAAAAATATTTGACATATCTCAACAAGCGATGCTCTGATTTCTAAGCCTAATCAGAAGAAGTTGTCAATACTGCAACTTCCATTCCTCCGAAGGATGGTGAAGTAATTAACATTGATTTTCAGCTCAAGAAAGGTGATGATGAAAACTCTTAGGATACAAGACTAGAAAAAAGGATTAGAAATTATGATGACTCCTCAACTTCTGAAAATGATATTGAGAATGATCCCATCAGCAACACTTCTGGTATTAGCACAAACATTCAAACATCTCAAAAGGTCACAACGAAAGATAATCAAATTATCAACTCATAGAAGGATATTCAATTTTACAAATACTTTTCTAGTTTCCTTAGTTTCAATAACGAAAGCTTTAAATTCTTTTTTTCCCATAGCATTGCTATTTCTCTTAATTTCTCTAAGTCATACATTTATTTTAATGTATTTAGGTTTTTACTTTCACATTACATTCCTTGCATTTTTATAAACCATCAACAGTTGCATATTTTGATAATTTTTTTAGTGTTTTTCTCAGCACATAGTAAAAGTGAAGTATTTATAATGAAGATAATTTCTTGGAATATCCAGGGTTTCAAAAATGTATCAACTAGAAGTCATCTGAGTGACTTGATAAGATCTCAAAACCTTGACATCATCTTCTTGTGTGACACCAAAATTAACCAAACCAAATGCAAGACTCTATCGTCCATCCGGTCTTTCCACCTCAAATGGCCGGTCCTCATACCCATTGGTTGGTTGGTATTTCTACCCATATTGGACAGCTCACCATCTTATGGATCCAGGGCTTCCTAAAATTTTGGTTTCAGACTTGATGACAATCTCGATCAAATCTGAGTATCAATAATTTTCATATTGATCTAGCTATCAATATTTTAATTAATAATTAATGTTCGGTCATGCTAACAATATTTTTTTTCTCAAGTGTCCAAGAAGCAACATGACATTGGACGACCATCCACTTGGTCGATCATCCAATATTTACCAATACTCTAATTTTAGTACGGTGATTCAAGAATGAGTATGCTACAATAACACGGCAATATCTGATTTCATGTCAAATACTTTACATATCAGGATACATGTTGGTCCATGATCGAGCATTATCATTAGACCGACATTCATCAATCCAAATCATTCGAGTATCATTGTTGCCTCGGCATAATGATATGTCATAATTCATCAGAATCGACGTCTAAGCATTATTGTTGTCCCAGCAGATACCTTATGCTTGATCTATCATAATGACAAGTCACAGAGCATATTACATTCGACGATTATGCTCGATTCATCAATTCTAAGACTCATGGTCTATCCAAGTCAACAATTGACCAACTAAATACATGTATGCCTTGTAGACTTCATGAAACATCAATCATATCACAAGGGGGGATATTTACGATAGTTTTGGTCGACGCCCTACACCACGTGCGATGTAACAGTACGTCCATGATGAGAAATGTGAGTAAGTCATGCTGGCAGTTGAAGGAGTAAGTGAAGTAGTGGATGGAAAATCGACCAAGTCTCTCACGCAATATGGAACTAGTTCAACCACGATTTTCCCACTTCCCAACTCTTCCTCAACCGTCACCTTACTGGAGATCAATGTGTTAACTACTTCTACAATATATAGGTTCATCAACCTATGATTTGATAGCTGAACTCAACTCTTTCAGTCGAACTTAACTGAACATAAATCAATCAATCTGATCAGGATTTACCGACAGTCCATCAAATTTGCAGAAGTATCCAACATGGAGAATTCAACGCATCCACTCCATCAATCACCATTGACCTCACACAATTCTCTGATTCCCTCCTACAGATCGACCCTCATCCCTCGTTGTGACCGAATTGACTCTTGAACGGCCATTGTCTTGGTTTAGGCCGGAGTCATACATATTGGTCCCTCGAACTCAAGGCACTCCCGTGCAGTGCATCTGTTAAAGGTTTGGGAAATTTGCTTAATTGAGGATCCGCTTACTGCACAACTCTCCATATTTTTTAAAGAACCAGCAAATCGGTTTTACCCATCAATAATAAACATATCTTTTGTTGTTATATTAGTAAAGTATATGTTATATGCTAGCTAATATTAACTGTCATCCAAGAGATATTTCGGTGTATAAGTTGGATTACAGTTTGAATATTAACAAAATTGGAAAATAAACATTTATTGCATATCTTTAGTATTTTCATATTTTGTAATTCCTTGTTTTCCAAATTACCTTGTTCAGTATAAATAGTGAAGCTTGTCCAGAATACAAACACAGTTTGGCTAAGTTAGCCTATGTAAGTGGCGGTCAAGATTTACTCTCCAAGAGATAAATCTACGGCTGTGGTGTATCCTAGGTGTAACACAGAAAGGAATAAATGCTATAGTGTTTAATGTTCATAAAGAATTGGGAATTAAGGCTCTTCAATTTCTGTGGAAAGAAGACTGAAAGGTTATTCTTTTTTTTAATCTAAATATGCAAAGCAAATATTTTTCGGTGGACAAAATTATTTTGGATCTAAAATGCACCTCATACTGCAATCGATTTTCCTATGTCTCTGCATTCCCCATTTTCGATGTGCAACATTCTTTATTGACCATATTCGCCATACTAAGATTAGATATGATCCTTAGAGTTTAATGTGTTTTTGGTTTTGATTACAGTTGGGGAATTTGATGGTTCATATTTAGGTTAATGGTAACTTTTTTTGAAATATTTTTCCAAGATTCCTTCATCAAAGATGGTAACTTTTGTTGTTTAAGATTTTGCTCAAAAAGATGGTGATGAAATTAATACACCCGTTGGAAATTGAGACTCCTGGTAGAAAGTGAAACTTATACCGAACCTTCTGAAGATTTAAACTTTTTGTTGGGAATTTATTTGATGGTGACAATTAGAATCTATTTTTGACTAAGCCGGAGTTATTGGACTTGCAGAGGTATAACTTTCTATATTGTTTCATTTCTTTGTTATTTGTTGAATCTTGACTAGATCATTTGGTGTTGAATTGAACAAACTCAGTTTTGTATTGGTGTTCAATTTCAATTAATCTCGAGTAAGGTTTTGCTTGGGTGCACATCGATATGATGCAAATGCACGTTGTGGATATAAATTTGATGTTCCCAGTGTCCATGTCTCATGTGAATGTCGAAGTTACTATTGTTTGGATATTTTTGTGGGTTGTTTGCAACAAGGAAACTGATGAGAGTCGAGGTTTGTGTTTGTCACGATCAACAAACAAAGTTGAGATGTTCATTGTTATGTAAGAGTTTATTTCATTTGCTTAATGTATTAATGCAATTATTTAATTTAGATTTGTGCTTGCAGAAAAGAGTTTGTTGGTTATTCCTTGAAACAAAATATTAAATGTTTTAGTGAATAAGATGGTTTTTGTATGAAGTTAAAATAAATAATTTGGACATAAAAGTTGTAACTGACTTTCTTATGATTGTTATTCTTCTATTTAGAGAAGCACCTCCGTCCTAACTGGTCAATATCGCACCTTTATTGGCCTAATCTCATAAAGGTCCAAGACTCCAAATGTCTCTAATAATGAGTTCTTGAATTTCATGATGTGAAAGTGTCACGCCCCCAAATATTAAACCTTGTCACGCCCCAAATATTAAACCTGCCTAGCTAATAGGATTACAACCTAATTGAAGCATCAAAACTAGGTTCACGATTTTAAGAATCATACTTGCACAAAGTAGATCAAGAAAAAACCTCGAACCCTCTAATACATTTTAAACGAAAATCTCTCAGGTGATATGAATGTAGTAATGTGTTGTTTTACAGATAAAAAGAATACAAATATGTATAAAAGATATGTAACGTTCTTAATTTGCTAAAGCTTTAAACTACGGTAACGAATACCTTCAAGCGCGCCATCTCTTCTGATAACTGAAAAACACTGAAGTGGGAAGAAGTAAGCACATCATCCCGAAAGGGATGCCCAGTGGAAACATATAACTCTCAAGTAATCACTAACATGCTTCACAGATCTAAAATAATAATAGTAATTTAAAGAACAATAATGAATTAAAGCATTCAACAATTCATGCATCATGAAGCAAGTGTAACCCTAACCTCGCCAAACTCATTGGAGAAGACAACGCAAGAATAACCCCAATCAATACTAATAACATCGTCCACATGAAGTGACTGCCCAAATCATGATTTAGAATATTACCATCAAGACCAGAAAGTTAGACAAACAAGGATTGTGAAAAAGCGGGGGTCTAACAACCTCACCCAATATTTCGCTTAGCAATCTGTATGGGCTAACTCCAATATACTTTTAAGAGAATCAATTAGACAGTTAGACTCAATCTTAATAAAAAGTATATCAAAGAGTTATATCTCAATTTCTCGATTCAATCCCAACTCAAACAAATAGAAATCTGCGAGTCTGATTGAATACAAGAGAAATAACTTGAACGGTACCAACGACCAATGTTCAAGGATCAATCAATTTCAATCAATAACCAAAGGTTGGATTTACCAATTGATCGATACAACGCACAACCTGTGATATTTCAATTATATAACAAAATATAATGTGGAAAAGAAATAACACAGACACCAGAAGTTTTGTTAACGAGGAAACCGCAAATGCAGAAAAACTCTGGGACCTAGTCCAGATTGAACACACATTGTATTAAGCCGCTACAGACACTAGCTTACTACAAACTGACTTCGGTCTGGACTGTAGTTGAACCCCAATAATTCTCACATTGATCCAAGGTACAGTTGCGCTCCTTACGTCTCTGATCCCAGCGAGATACTGCGCACTTGATTCCCTTAGCTGATCTCACCCACTACTAAGAGTTGCTACGACCAAAAGTCGAAGACTTGATAAACAAATTTGTATCACACAGAATAGTCTATAGGAATAGATAAATATGTCTCCCACAAAAATACCTACGAGTTTTGTTCCTTCTTTTGACAAATCGAGGTGAATAGGAACCAATTGATATACTGGACTTATATTCCCAAAGAAAAGCTATTGATGGTGGTTTTTAGTTCAAGGGCTAAAATCGTAAACCCTGTATTTAATGCGTTGTCATCCTGCAAAGGAACATAAGCCATTTAAAAGCAATGAGTGTTTAAGCCTCTTCGCTCACATATGTATTGAGCAATTCAATATATCTGTATATATGAAATTTACTCAGAATGGTGCGTGCAACAACAATCCCAAAATATTCTGTGAATTTTATCTTCCACCGGCATTATTCACTAATGCATTGCTTGCCTAGTATTTTCCTATGCAATGTTCCCAGTCGAACTCTCAATATTGGCATGACATGACGATTAATGTTCGCTCGCAGTGGAGTAGCATGAATCTCCCGAAGTGTCAGTATTGAGACCTGCATGAAAACATTCACGTAGGTCACACCACTCTCTATAAAGAGATCAGCGTGTTTACACACTTTTTAATTAAAATGTAGCGCGATCGAACGCGTTTAAATTCCTTAAGGAAAATCTAGACTGTCCATATCAGTCTTAAAAAATGATCACGGCCACACGATTTGGCCACACAATTCAACATGCCTAGCCTACTCCTAGCGGAACTAGGTGATCATCATGATGACCACCGGCGGGCCCACTAACATCCCGACTGAACGGATTCCATCTAGTACACCCGCAAGCACTTCGAACGTTAACCCTAATATAGGTGTTCACGCTATTTGAAAAATAAGCTCAAACGAGCTAAGACCGGAAAAAACGGTCTCAAATACATCATGACCGTCCAACTTAGCCAGCCTAGTTGGACGGCTGAGACCTTCCTTGGAATGATCAAAGAGGCGCCATCATACCCGTTGAATTCCCAACTTCTCCCTTGGTCGATCGACCTGCCTGCGGCAAGTCCAGAGGGCGTCAGATCGTTTGCCCAAACTAGGGCGAACGCGCTATTCCAAAGCCCTAATTTGGGTTGCGACAGCATAAACCTATCGCAAATCATCACATCCATCCAACTTATCCAGCCAAGTTGGACGGCGTAGATCGTATCCCGCACAATTAAAGAGATGCCAATGCGTTCACCGCCGTCCCAATTTCATTCCCGGTCGATCAACTTGCTCATGGGAAGTCAATGACGCATCAAACTGTTCGATCGAACGAGGGTAGACGCGACCGTTTTAAAACCCTAATTTATATTTGCGGCAGTATGCTATTGTCACAAATCGATCATGACCACCCATCTTCGCCAGCCGAATCGAGTGGCTTAGATCTAATTTTAGATGGCCCACGAGATGTCAACGTGCTCACAAGCGGCCCGCCTTTGCACATGGTCGATCGGCCTGTTCAAATCAGCGCCCAGCGTTTTGATTCGATGAGCCAAACTATGGTTGGCCGCATGGCTTCCAAACCCTAAATCAACGACAGCAAGCAGATGCCGCAAAACCATCTCGTCCGTCCAACTTCGCTAGCATAGTCGGACGGCTTAGATCGGATACTAGATGATTGATGGGTGCCGCTATGATCACCGACCACCCCCTCCCGTAAGGAGCGTTCGACCGAGCTACATCTCGCCTGTGTGATCCCAAACGATCGCCCAAAGATGGCCCTTCGCGCTGCTTCAACAACAGTCATTAACTGCCGCAAATCGTCTCGGCCACTCAACTTGGCTAGCCGATTTGAGCGATCCAGATCTAATTTAGATCAACCGGTAGGATTTAAAATGGCTACCTTCCGCCACTCGCCTATAGGGAGCGATCGACCAAGCAGTAGCTCACCCCTAGAGCTACCAAACGATCGCCCAAAGTTGTCCGGTCACACTCTTCTTTTTAAGACGATCGACTCGCGACTAATTTAGACAAGCTCTAAAATAACGATGCTCCATGCACATCGATTATTTTGAGCTGCTTGCTTAAAAGCGATGCTTTACGTGCATCGAATACATACGATATTTTATGAATATCGGCTTCACAAATAACCTAGTTATTTAACCTAATAGCGCCGCATGCTATTATGTGCGGAAAGTCCCACGACTTGACCCATTTACTCGAGACATCAAACGTGTCACAAACTAGGGGATACTTACTGGGGTATTGGTCTGGCGGTTTACAGCGTGCGACGTGCAACGCGCCCACTACGAGAAAGTGTCAGGAAAGGACGGACGGTTAACAACGATGAGAGTAATGGGTGAAGGTGTGACCAGTCTTCCCTCATAATGGAAACGTGATGATCACCACCTCTTCTTACACAACCCCACTACTCCACAACTTAATCTCCTCCACTTCCTACGAGGTCAGGGTGCGCTCAATGACTTGTATAAATAGGTTTTCAATCTATTTCGACAAGAACAACACAAGTGTTATCAACACAAATATCCATAAACCATATTCTGATACAAGTCATAAAACAGCCACACCTTCATAATTCAACATTCTGATCTCAAACACCTTCTTCGCTTCCCTCCCTAAGATCAACCATTCTCCTTCACTTTATGACCGAATTGAATCTGGAACGACCATTTCTTGGTTTAGGACAGAGTCTTACAGATTGATCTCTCAAATCTAAAAGTACTCCCGTGCAGTGCATTTTTTAGGTTTTGAATTAGTCTCTCATCAACACACCCAAATTTACCAAAAACAGCATAATCAGTTTTTACCCCAAAACAACAGCCTAGAAATATCAATCACCTCACAATAATCTTAATCGACTAGCGAAACAAGATATTGTGGAATCACAAACGATAAGACGAAGGTGTTTGTGACTACTTTTCTATCTTGCCTATCGGAGAAATTAATCTCAAGCCAATCATACGATTGTACTCAAATACGATAGAAATAGCAAGATCAGATCACGCAACTACAGATAAAATAGTTGGGTATGGCTTCACAATCCCAATGAAGTCTTCAAGTCGTTAACCTACAGGGTCTCGATAGAAACCTAAGGTTAAAGGAGAATCGACTCTATCTTATACAACTAGTGTCACACATGCGGTGTGGGGATTAGGTTTTCCAGTTGCTAGAGTTCTCCTTTATATAGTCTCCAAATCAAGGTTTGCAATCTAAGTTACCTTGGTAACAAAGCATTCAATATTCACCGTTAGATGAAAACCTGATTAGATTCAAGCTAATATCTTTCAACCGTTAGATCGAACTTAGCTTGTTATACACAAATGAAATGTAACTTCATTTAGGTTTGAGTAACCGTACCTAAACGTGTACACCTAGTTGGTTCAACAATAGTTAACCAATGGTTAGCCATATGAGCATTTTCATATCAACCTTATTCATCTTCACCATAACTAGTTCAAATGAATCAAAAGAACTAGTTAGAGAGTTGTTCAATTGCTTAGATCTCATAGAAGTATATAAGACACAATCGAAGCAAAAACGATTTTGATTCACTCGAATCGATTCATGAACATTATAGCCACGATTTGCAAAGATTGCATTCCTTAATTTATAAATGTCTTAGTTCACGAATAAACCGTTTTTAGAAAATAATCCACTCAAGTACGCATACCGGTATGCATACTTAAGTACCCGGATTTAGCTTGTTTTCAGTTCACAAACTCCAGCAGAAATTCATGGGATGTGAACTTCCGGCAGTACGCGTATGGGTACGCAGACTTAGCTCCGGACATCCTAAACCAGTAAAGTACGCATACATTGGTTCAAGTATTTTGGACTTACACAAGTATGAGTTCACATACAATGTTTATATCCATTCAAGGTTATATATTCTAAACTCTCATTTCAAGCATTGAAACATTCTTAGAGGATGTTATATAGCGGTTATTCACACACTATTTTTCATCAAAGCGATTTTCAAGAGAATGAAACAATCAACATGACTTTCGTCACGAGTAAAGATGAACTTGGCCAAAGTGAAAGCTTACCAACACATATTTCGAGAAATAGATAAGCGAGATAAACTCGGCTCGAAATAGCAAATGTGTATAATCGAAGTATATATAGCAATACGACTTTTGTCTCAAGATATGAGATAGAATATATAGACTTTTCAGTGATAGATAAGTTCAAGTCTCCACATACCTTTTTGTCGATGAAGATCCACCAGTTCCTTGAGTAGTTCTTCGTCTTTGCATGATGAACGTCGTGGAGTCTAGAGCTCAACTACACTTATTATCCTAGTCCGAGACTTAGCTATAAGTAGACTAGAAATCAAGACTTATAGTTTTGGCAACTAAACTTGACAAACAAGCTTGAGATAACAACGCTTGCGAGTTCGACCGAGCAGTGCTCTAACGTTATGTAATTTGTTAATGTCCAAAGAAATCCTTCTTTTCTTGTAAAAGTAAGGCCGCTCTTGTTTTTCTTTCGGGAATGACATTTTATGGGGGAGAGTTCTTAATTGAACTTGTGCTTAATTGCCAAATCTTTGTGGGGAGTGCGGCTGTAGAATATTATAGGGGTTATCTTGTATCTTTATAAATTCCTTGATGAATGCATTTAGTTTCGACTATATGATTGCATCTAAAAAGTTGATATGTACTTTGTTTTGGTTATGAAGTGTCTCTATGGAAATTTCATTAGGATCCCACTAGTTTTCGTACCTTTGCCAATTTTATTGACAAAAAGGGGGAGAATTAATGTGTAGTTCACACTACAAATACATATGGTTGTAGTAGGCTAGTGTCTGTAGCGGCTTAATCCGGTGTGTGTCAATCTGGACTAGGTCCCGGAGTTTTCTGCATTTGCGGTTTCCTCGTTAACAAAACTTCTGGCGTCTGTGTTATTTCTTTTCCGCATTATATTTTGTTATATAATTGAAATATCACAGGTTGTGCGTTCTATCGATCAATTGGTAAATCCAACCTTTGGTTGTTGATTGAAATTGATTGATCCTTGAACATTGGTCTTTGGTACCGTTCAAGTTATTTCTCATGTATTCAATCAGACTCGCAGATTTCTATTTGTTTGAGTTGGGATTGAATCGAGAAATTGAGATATAACTATTTGATATACTTTTTTATTAAGATTGAGTCTGACTGTCTAGTTGATTCTCTTAAAAGTATATTCGAGTTAGTCCATACAGATTGCTAAGCGAAATATTGGTTGAGGTTGTTAGACCCCCGCTTTTTCACATAAGAATATGAATTTGTATCCAAGAATCTCAATTAAATTAACCACAATAGAACCCATGATTAATTTAATCGGAAATGCTCACATAAGAAAACTTACGGAGCCGCACAGTATATACATAAAAATATGGATCAGGGAAGATCAATACTGCGGAATAAACAAAGATTCATTATATTCTTCATCACTATTTGCACAAGGACATATAATAGACTTAATCTTTGTAAACAAAAGCTCATCCTATCTTCCATCAATATTTGCATAATGACATAGTAGGCTTATCTTTTGTTTGTCAAAAGTCCATTCAATCTTTTATCAATACTTGCATATCGACATATGAAAGACTTAACTTTTGACCACGTATGGGACAATCATAGTTCACGGGCGCAAACACACATATCCCATAACAAGTTTGTAATATATGAAACCATAAAGATTAATACTGCAAAATCATCTTCCAAACAAACTTTAGAATTTAAATAAATAAATTTAAAAAACATTGCAGATGAAAACGTTGGACATAGCTATGTGTACTCACAATAATGGCTATTCCAAACCCTAGTTATCCTTCTTAAAAACACAAGAATAAATTCTCATAAGAAGTTTTCCTAGACAAAACCACAACTCATATGAAGCATTTCACTTACTTTGAATACTCTTCTCATATTCCCTATATTCATCAAGCTCGTCTTTGATCAGATCAATCTTGGATTCAAGATTATCCATCTTTTCTTCAAGTCTTTTGGAAGAGGATTCAAGTTCACTCTTCAGAGCACGTATTTGTTCCAAGACGAGATTCATGGTTAAAGAGAGATTATCAAAATGAGAGACTGAGGGATTCCCATCAGGAGAGGAATCACGCTTGTTCGAGCACATTTCATTATCAGAAGAATCAAAACGAACCTTCTTAGAGGGAAAGAGAACAGTCCAGACATCACTTTCTTTGCTTGAAAGACTTGATGAGGACATGATAGAAGAAAAATGAAATGCTCTCATCAAGGAGAAATCTTCATCTTAAGAATGAATGAAGATAGGGGATAAAATTTCCAAAAGACCTTTGACCAAAACCCTAACAGAATTTGGTTATCCCCAAGAAAAACTCTTACAGGAAAAACCGTTCACGTACTCAAACGGTTCTTTACTAAAACTGAAGAGCACCAACAAGAAACAAAATTAAACTTAAAGAATCAAAAGAGAAAATTCATCACAACCCTCTTGAAGATTATGATTCTATCCCAAGAGAGACAAACAAGAATCATCTTAAACAGAATTACAGAGTGTAATTCCTCCAATCCTCAACAGGACTGGGTGATTTCTTACGAGTGGATGAAGTATTTGTTATTCCTTGTTTCTGTTTTTCCTTCAAGAAAGAAGAGTTATTCACATCATTATTTCCTCCTTTTAGCACTGTTTCGAAAACTTTGTTTGTTGATTTTCGCAACCTATGAATGGATTTGCAAATCTCTTTTGAAAGGAAAGAGGATTTCAAAGTATATTTCCTTTTCGTCTTCTGAAAACAAGGTTTAATAGAGGGGAAATATTCTTGACCTCTAGTGCTTAAAATTTCAAGATGCTCCTGATTTTTACACAGGGAGACCAAACAGTTTGGTAAGTCCTTGTAGATTTCTATATCATCCTCTTTAGGTTGATTTGAGACTGATATAGAATCAGGAGCAATTTGATGATAATGGTTGAAACAATTAATCGAAGAAGTTCGATGTTTCTTATCAAGATCGCAACTGTGAGCGAAAGCAACCTCTTGTCTTAAATTAAACAGTTGACATTCCAGATCTTCAATCTTTTTAATCAAGGTTTCCTTTTCCAGTTGAAACACTTCTGGAGAAGTAAGATTGTTCATCGTGGAATAATCAGGACTATTCGGAGGACAAGTGTGATTATCAGCAAGGAGATTAAGAGTACTTTCAAAGATATCATCTTCAGGACAGTAGTCAAGAGTAGCCATCCATGCTTTAGTTAACTCACTTAGCTCCTCATCAGAACTCTTGGAAGAGTTATGGATACTTTTATAGCACTTGGAACAAGTTTTATTATCATAGATTTTTTGAACTTTTCTGTCCTCCTTTCTGACTGACTGGGCTTTCTTTTGAGACTTTCTTTTCTTTTGTCTAAGAGTTTTCTTAAGATGTTGTATAAACAGTGACAGAGTTGAATTAAAGCAATTCTCATCCCTTGTATCAATCAATTTAGAACATCGAGACCTTTTATCAGATGTAGCAACATGGTTGCTTAACAAGTGACGTTTTTCTCTTTGACAAAGTTCAAGATCGAAAATTTTAAGCTTTCCAGCCAGAGTATTCCTGGAAAGTATATCAAGGTTATTTTCTTCAACGATGGAATGCTTCTTAGAATCGTATCTGGATGGCAAAGATCTTAGAATCTTCATCACAATGTCCTTTTCAGGAATAGTCTTACCAATGCAAAGGATGCATTAACAATTTCAGACACTTTGTGATTAAACTCATCAAATGATTCTTCATCTGCCATACGAAGGTTTTCCCAATCAGAATTTAGGTTTTGAAGCCTAGCTTCCTTTTCACAGGTATTCCCTACAAATACGGGTTCTAAGATATCCCAGGCTTCTTTAGACTTTGTGCATGTAGTCACATGATGCTGAAGATCAGGGGTAATGGCATGTATGATAGCATTTAAACCGTCAGAATTTTGCATTGCATCAAGGATTTTTTATGGGCTATATCTACCAATATCCTTGGGTAAAGACATATCGCCTTCTGTATCAACCGGAGGAGTATAGCCATTAACATCACGTACCCATGTTTGAAAATCACGAGCTTGAAGAAAAGCACGCATAACATTTTTCCACCACAAGTAGTTTGAGCCATCGAAGACTGGTGGTACGTTTATGGAGATAGAATTTCTGTCCATAGAGTCAGATCGCTACAAACATAGACTTATAAGGTCTTTAAACGTTTTTGCCTGCTCTGATACCAATTGAAAAAGCGGGGTCTAAACACCTCACCCAATATTTTGCTTACCAATCTGTATGGACTAACTCCAATATACTTTTAAGAGAATCAACTAGACAGCCAGACTCAATCTTAATAAAAAGTATATCAAAGAGTTATATCTCAATTTCTCGATTCAATCCCAACTCAAACAAATATAAATCTGCGAGTCTGATTGAATACAAGGGAAATAACTTGAACGGTACCAAAGACCAATGTTCAAGGATCAATCAATTTCAATCAACAACCAAAGGTTGGATTTACCAATTGATCGATACAATGCACAACCTGTGATATTTCAATTATATAACCAAATATAATGTGGAAAAGAAATAACACAGACACAAGAAGTTTTGTTAACGAGGAATCCGCAAATGCAGAAAAACCCCGGGACCTAGTCCAGATTGAACACACACTGTATTAAGCCGCTACAGACACTAGCCTACTACAAACTAACTTCGGTCTGGACTGTAGTTGAACCCCAATCAATCTCACACTGATCCAAGGTACAGTTGCGCTCATTACGTCTCTGATCCCAGCAGGATACTACGCACTTGATTCCCTTAGCTGATCTCACCCACAACTAAGAGTTTCTACGACCCAAAGTCGAAGACTTGATAAACAAATCTGTATCACATAGAAAAGTCTATAGGAATAGATAAATCTGTCTCCCACATAAATACGTACGAGTTTTGTTCCGTCTTTTGATAAATCAAGGTGAACAGGAACCAATTGATATGCCGGACTTATATTCCCGAAGAACAACCTTGAAATATCAATCACCTCACAATAATCTTAATCGACTAGCGAAACAAGATATTGTGGAATCACAAACGATGAGACGAAGGTGTTTTTGACTACTTTTCTATCTTTCCTATCGGAGAAATTAATATCAAGCCGATCTTACGATTGTACTCAAATATGATAGAAACTGCAAGATCAGATCACGCAACTACAGAGAAAATAGTTAGGTCTGGCTTCACAATCCCAATAAAGTGTTCAAGTCGTTAACCTACAGGGTCTCGATAGAAACCTAAGGTTAAAGGAGAATCGAATCTAGCTTATATAACTAGTATCACACAGGAGGTGTGGGGATTAGGTTTCCCATTTGCTAGAGTTTTCTTTTATATAGTCTCCAAATCAGGGTTTGCAATCTAAGTTACCTTGGTAACAAAGCATTCAATATTCACCGTTAGAGTAAAACCTGATTAGATTCAAGCTAATATCTTTCAACCGTTAGATCGAACTTAGCTTGTTATACACAAATGAAATGTAACTTCATTTAGGTTTGAGTAACCGTACCTAAACGTGTACACCTAGTTGGTTCAACAATAGTTAACCAATGGTTAGCCATATGAGCACTTTCATATCAACCTTATTCATCTTCATCATAACTAGTTCAAATGACTCAAAAGAACTAGTTAGAGAGTTGTTCAATTGCTTAGATCTCATAGAAGTATATAGGACACAATCGAAGCAAAAACGATTTTGATTCACTCGAATCGATTCATGAACATTATAGCCACGATTTGCAAAGATTGCATTCCTTAATTTATAAATGTCTTAGTTCACGAATAAACCGTTTTTAGAAAATAACCCACTTAAATACGCATACCGATACGCATACTTAAGTACCCGGATTGAGATTGTTTTTAGTTCACAAACTCCAACATAAATTCACGGGATGTGAACTTCCGGCAGTACGCGTACGGGTATGCGAACTTAGCTCCGGACATCCTAAACCAGTAAAGTACGCATACTTTGGTTCATGGATTTTTGACTTACACAAGTATGAGGTCACATACAATGTTTATATCCATTCAAGGTTATATATTCTAAACTCTCATTTCAATCATTAAAACATTCTTAGAGGATGTTATATAGTGGTTATTCACACACTATTTTTCATCAAAGCGATTTTCAAGAGATTGAAACAATCAACATGACTTTCGTCACGAGTAAAGATGAACTTTTCAAAGCAAAAGCTTACCAACACATATTTCGAGAAATAGATAGAGATAAACTCGGATCAAAATAGCAAATGTGTATAATCGAAGTCTATATAGCAATACAACTTTTGTATCAATATAGGAGATAGAATAGATAGACTTTTGAGCGATAGATAAGTTCAAGTCTCCACATACCTTTTTGTCGATGAAGATCCACCTGTTTCTTGAGTAGTTCTTTGTCTTTGCATGATGAACACCGTGGAGTCTAGAGCTCAACTACACGTACTATCCTAGTCCGAAACTTAGCTATAAGTAGACTAGAAATAAAGACTTATAGTTTTGGCAACTAAACTTGACAAACAAGCTTGAGATAGCATCGCTTGCGAGTTCGACCGAGCAGTGCTCTAACAGATTGTATATATACGAATGACTATCCCAAAAATATATAGTATATATAATATTATAACCGGGGTAAATCCGGCATAAGTAATATTGAATCCGGGGTAAAGCCGGCTTACTATCTTAAAACAATAAATAAAATAATAGTGAATTTGGAGTGACGCCGGCCTACTTAACTTGGCAAGAAGCTGTGGGGAAACCACATACATTCTTTACGGGAAAATCATACAACGCATAAGATCATAATTAGACAAAATGACAATCAAGCATAATATGTACATGACTGATCTCCCCAAATAGAAAGCATATATAATATTGAATCTTGAGTAACGCCGGCCTACTGTTATAAGACAAGAAATTAAATAATACTGGATCCGCAGTAACGGCGGTCTACTAAAATAATATCATAAACAGCGTAGCGCTGACCTACTAAACTTAGCAAGAAGCCGTGGGGAATCACAGACATTTCTTTCGGGGAAAACATACAACACATATTACACACACACATCGATATACACACAGAACATGCACAGATATAGCAGATACACGTCATGCTCGCAGAAAGAAATAACTTAATGATTACAAGAAGGTTACAAGAGTTCCCACTTGTTTTGATGGCAAAGAACGCATAAGTTTCTATCCTCGGTCATTGTCAACTTCATCTTCATCATCTGAAGTAAATTCATAACTTTCTTATTGTTCCCGTTAGTATTCTACCATCTCTTTCTTTATCAAATTTTTATCTGAAAGTTTTGTGTCCAAATTGGTCATCAAATGAATAGGAGGAAAGTCGCTGGAAAAATGTCCCGAAAAGCCATTGGAAAAGTAACCGGAAAGTCAACTCAGTTCATCAGTCGGTCAACTAATGGTCAACATCAGTTAAGGTCAAATTCAACGAGTCAAATCAATGAGACAAATCTGATTCAGACTAAGTCAACTCAGTCATCTATATTGACTTAGACGATTCAGTCAGCTGACTGACTGACTAAAACAAATAGGATCGACTCAGTCAGATAGACGTTAGGATTGAGCCAGGCCACTTAGATATCTGACTGGCTGAATGGTATAACACTACAACCAATTGCGCAGGCCAAAGACACAGATGTGCCATCACAAGAAATGTTGCACCATAGAGGTACAACAAAGCAAACACAGTTTGGGCTTAAACCATTATATATTTCGGTTTTACTTACTTAGCTGTTCACATATAACATCATCTTCTTCTTTTAACTCAATACTACCAGGACAATAATACATAGTATACATGTACTTCAACTAATGATTCAACATTAATTTACAAACATAACTCAGCTTACCTGCAACAGTAGTTGCAAGCTTTCACTAGAGAGATTCAACTCAACGCATTCATCTAACCTTCATTCCTATAATTCAGTTACCCAAACATCTCATTCAACTTGTTCAGCAAGAACCCTAATGACTTTACTACAAAACTAGTAACATTGAGAAATCTCATGTCTACATTGCTTACAGTTTATCAATTGATTGATTAGAAAAGATAATTTTTTTACAGACATCAGATGAGTATATATACTCAGACTCTACTCTCTCAATACAAGACTCGATTCTCAAGCACACGCTTACATAACACGCTCACAATACATTTCACATTTCTCTCATGACTATTATACACCACTAACACGTCTAACACTCTGATATATGTTATTACCCTCCCTCAATCTCAAGGTGTTGTAAAGAAACCTTGAGATTGCACTAACAAGTCTAGCACTCTGATATATGTTATTGAATAAGAAGCATAAGCAAAAGAACTATAGGATTATAAGGGAGTACTGGATACTGGTAAGGGAAGTAGTTGATGGCAGAAGCAGCAAAATATTATTGAACTTGACAGGAGCAGCAAAATATTATTGAACTTGACAGGAGAAGAAAAATATATACGACAAAATATAGATGAAGTGGATGATACAAAATGAAACCAAATGAAGAATCTGAGCACCACTATCAACCAGCCAACTGTACTCCACAAGGCTAAGCAACCAGCAACTACACTTATCATTAACACCTTGAGCAGCTGAAAAGTTGTGACTTTGCACAAGCATTATATGTCACAAGCTTATAGTAGAAATGCATGTATAGAAGAGTATTCTGAAGTCCCTGAACCAAATAGAAAATAGAAGTATAGAAATAGGCATAGCATGCCAGTGCTGAAGTAGGTGGTCAACATATGTCTTCAGAGCATAAGCAAGAAGAAGCACTTTCGGCACAGTTACAGGTACATCAAAATATAGGTACAACAATAATATGTGATGTAGAACAGGACCAGGTGAACCATATCAAGTAGCATGAGGTAGCAGCTAGTATAATAAGATGAATCTGACATGAAGCACTTGGACAAGTAGCCAACAAAACATCTCGCACCAAAACATAATATTCATCCACATACATTGCTAGCCTTGAACTGATTGCGAGTAAAGTATTGCAGACAATACAGAGGATTGGAACTCATACCTGATGACTTAAGCAGATTGAGCATTGAGAAGCAATAAGCAGCCAAACCAAATAAGAGTTGCTTCACTTAGCTAGAAGAATCTTCAAGCATCAGAATTAACAATACAGTGACAAAGATTATCACTTGGAAGAGCTTCTCAACATTATTGCTGACACCATAGATTACTGACACCATTATAGATGATTCCCATTATTCAGTTATTGCAGCAGGGCTCACTTATTCCAGCTATTGTATTTATTCATTCACTACATGTTGCAGATAGAGAGCGTGAGCCAACTAAACCAAGAAGTAAACAGTACATAAAGTAGAAGAACATATTCATGAATTGAATCCATTTATTGCCAGCACCATGAACATCATAAGAAAGTAAATAGACAAAGCCATATTGTTATTCCCCTAGGCAGTTTTTGCAGCAGTGCACCATGAAAGAAGCAAAGTCTTCAACCATATTATTATCCTTTGATTATTCTCCAGAAGGCCATAGCACTTTGGATTATTCACTCACATAAGAAACAGAAGTAAAAAAGCACCATTGAAGCTGAAATTTCAACTGAATTATTCGAAAAGCATGAAAAATAGAAGTACAACAGGTTGCACACTGAACACATATGCAAGCTGAAAACCAGGTTGCATACTAAGTGTACACAAACTCAACAAAGAGAACATCAATCTGTACTTAATGTAACTCACCAACTCCAACTCGAAGTCCAATCGCAGAAACACCATTAAAACCGCAAGATTCTTCAACACATTAGTGAGGACTGCCTTAAAATAAGAATTGAGACCAACAACTTCTCAACCTTCTGCTGAATCCAATCAATGGAACGACTTTAAGTTTTCGCCCTAACTAGACCTTGGTGTAGTGGACTAGAACACGCTCAGACTCTCATGGCATCATGGAACAAGAACAACAGATCTTGATGAAGAAATTAGATGCAAAACACATGCTAATTATGATGTATAAGGAAGTTCAAGATGAAACTGGATGTAGTTGAGCAAGTGATGTACAAATTGAACACATGAGATTAAATTTAAAGTAATCTATACATGAAATTGGAGATTACCAGCAGAGACTCAAATTCTAGTTGATGAGGTAAGAGATTTCAATCCAAACACCAAACAGGAAATTGAAAAAGCCAAGAGCTCAAACCCTAAAATTGAATTTTAGATCTAAAATACATGCTTAATCCTGTTTGTTGACGTAGCAGAGGTATCAACCAAATCAAAACCCTAATTCCTGCCAGAAACAACCATTAATGGAGATGGATGAAGAAATTTACCAACTGTTGCTGTTGATGTAGATAGAAACGCATAGTTGAGTCTAATTAAACCCAAATCTGAGATGAATTCATGAAATCAGCCTTCAATTCTCTTCCTACAGTAGCAGCGGCAGAAGATGGTGATTTAATGGTAACGGAGATTGTTGAAGATGAAGTAATGGAGGTTTTGATGAAGAAGCAGGTTAGGATCGGTACCCTCAGAAATTGATTTCTGAGTCTGATACCATAATAACATTGAGAAATCTCATGTCTACTGATAGACGCATTTATGTGTCTAATATATCTCAATTGTATATATTGTTAGTGCTCGATTTTGTACTTATTTGGTTATTTTATGTTTTTGTAGGTATTTTTAGAGAAATAAGCTCTTGCGGCGAAATTGGCTCGAAAAGTGGTGTTGTACACCCTAGGATAAAGTACTAAAGGCACCCCAAGGGACAAGTGTTATACGGACTCCAGCAGCGGATAAGGGGCGATCACTGGTTAAGGGGCACCCCCTTCTCCTTCACGTTCAAAAACAGAAAAAGGCGGGAAAATGATGTTTATCCCTGGCAGATTTTCAATCAGATTTTTGGAGTCATTTCAAAGAGACTAAAGGGATGGAATTGATTGGGATCATTCCTAGGACCTATAGAAAGCTGGTATGGGTGTTCGTTTGGATCATAATTGGCTGAATCGTGTCATGGAGCAAAACAGGGGAGTACGTGCAAAGGGAGAAGATATTCACGCGTCTGCTGTTGCTGGAGTGTGCTGGGAGAGTTTGGAATGTGCTGGGAGAATGCTATAGGCGTGTAAGAGTTAAACAAGGAGAGTTTCAGCTGTAAAATGCGTAAGGAGCTAAAACAGGAAAAAAAAATCCGAAAATATTTTCTTTCACTGCCGAGAATTTGTGAAGTTATGGAGGAGATTCAATGCAGATTTCGGGTATAAATAGAGTCCCTTGGGGTCATATAATGGGTGTCGAGAGTTTGGGGTCGAGAGGAGAGCTCAGGAGGCGTGAATCAAGAGTTTTCAGAACTCTGTTGTTGTTGTTGCTGCTGCTGCTCGTGAAGAACAGGGAAACAACGACTGTTTCTTCATCCGTCGTAACGGTTTCTTCAACTAGTTGTAACAGTTTCTTCAACTGGTTTGCAACATTTATCTTCATTGTAATAGTTTCTTCATCATCTTCTGCAACATTTATTTTCAGATTTGTAACGATTATCTTCAACATAACAGTTGAGAGTTGAAACAGTCGGTCTGTAACGCACCTAAGCTGTTGCAGATTTCCTGTTTCATTATTTTCTCTTCTTGTAAACACTTTTTGAGCCATGAATACATATTTTGAGTGTGTTTTCAACATGATGAGTTAAACCCCAACACTGGGACGACGGAGGAGGCCGAACTTCATACATGGGTAAATTTATTTTATTCTTTTTTATGACTTTTGCACTAATATTAATTGAAATATGATTTTGATTAATTAGTTATTATTTTATTAGATGGGTCATTCTTGCTTAGATGTTTGATGTCCCATGCTTACGATTTATAACTAATGTTTTTAGAATCTACCTTGGCAAAAATAAGAGTCCATGTTTACATTTCTTGAGCTAAAATTGTTGAGAATAAATAATTGAACCTTATGTTTTGAAGATTGGCCGAATCCTTAGTTCCAGTACCTCTTGCACCATTTGTAATATTATTGTATATTTTTATTAAATTTAAAAACTCGAATCTTAACAAGTCTTAGAGTTCGAATCATTTTTACTACAACTTCAAAATTACATCAATTTTTGGCGCCGCCGACGCGGATTTGTTTTTAGATTTAGAGTTTTTAGATTTTTATTCTTTTGTTCTTTTTTACGTTTCTTGGGTATTTGTCTTTTTGTTGTAGGTTTTGAATCAAAGAGGAATTGGAGACGAAAGACCTGGGGGATTAAAAGCTAGACAAAGCGAAAAGAACGGAGAAAAGATGAAGATATATTTTTTTTAATTTTTTTAATTAGATTTTATTTAGATTTTTAGATTTCATTTTTAGAAATTGTAAATAGGACTTTATTTTTGTAATTTTTATTTTTGAACCTTTTTATTTTTGGACTTTGGACTTGGACATTTTTTTTAAAAACCCTACGGAAGGGTAAATTTTTAAATATAAACTGTTTGCAGGGAAGGACGACGATTACGATATCGTCTCGGCCCCTCGGGTTCGTACACTGACACAGGAGTCAGTGGCCCGAGTCGACTACAACCGTTTCATCGCCCGTCTGGTACGGGAGGTAAGCTTCTAAACACCCGCGAATCCCCTGTCAGCGGGTTTACTGTCTTCCTTAAGGTGCATATATGTTGAGGTTTTGAATACGGACTTTAATTTCCTAGTAAAGGGAAAGGCCATGCCATACAAGATAAGGGTTCGGATTTCATCACCGTTCTCTTCTTGCCCTCCTTAGGAACACATAACCTACGCGAACCCAAGCTTAAAATACTGATTAGAACGAGATCGATAGGGTAACGAGCTTGTAGGAAAGTCATTCAAAGGGAAGTATTGGGTATCTTATTAGCTTAACTTAAAATTCAGGAAGATTACTGTGAGTCGACTAGAGCCGCCCTAACGGGAAACGTTTCCAAAGAGGTGGGGGTATCAAAGCTCCTCTGAGCTTCCCCTACTTCTCTTCGACTCACTTTATTCGGATCGATCTAGAGAGGTTTGCTAAAACGATACCTAGTTTCCTTTTGGAGGAATAGAAGGTGGTCTAGAAACAATCTAAGGGAGCCATCATGCTTGTTGTTTGCTAGATTTTATAGGTTTGATTTGGTCGAATCAGCCTTGCTTGTGATTGTGTATAATGCCCTTGCAATTAAGAATGTCGAACTGGTATGATAGAAGTCAATACAATGAGTATCGACCTGAATTTGATTATGGACATCATCATTTTTATGACCATGGTGGGAATAGTAGCTGGGAACGCCAATCTTTTAAAGGTTATGGTTCATCCCATGGTGAGCCCAAGTACTATCCACACACGAATTGGTCTTACGAGAATAATTCTGATAATTCCTCTTTACTAGAGTCGACACGTAAGTTAGCTGAGACAACACGTAAGTTTGCAGAAATGAATAACTTAGTTATGGACAAAAAGAATGCAACGAGTGAACTTTCTTTACCTTCTTTCCTAGATTATGTCAGGAAATCATGTGAGTCGACCCAGAAGCTTTTGTTAGAGACCCAGAAAAGAACTTCTCTAAAAGATCTAAGTTTTCAAAATAGTGTTTTCAATTTTACCCTTGATATCAATGGTGAATATTTGCCTAATTTAGAGGACGAGGTTAGAATAAAAGACACTAATTATTTAGATAAGTTTTCAAAATAGTATATATACTCAGACTCTACTCTCTCAATCCAAGACTCGATTCTCAAGCACACGCTTACATAACACGCTCACAATACACTTCACATTTCTCTCATGACTATTACACACCACTAGCAAGTCTAGCAATCTGATATATGTTATTAAAAACCTCCTATGTCTATTTGAAATTGATCATTATCTGCAATTACAATAATCCATTCATCTTAACTCAGCTACAACATTTCTTACATTCTTTTAATTCATCCATCCTAGCTTCTTTCTGTCACTTCCCTTGTGACCTTTCCATTGCAGTTCATAAATCTATATCTTCCCCATATTACATGACCACTGACATCAACAGCAACCCATCCATACTAACTTCATTGGATCTTTACCAGTGTCAGTTGAGCATAAAAACCTGCAGATTCACACCATTGACAGCTGCATCTTCTAACATTCATTTAAGGCTTAGCAGTAACACTACTTTTCCATATCCATCTCTAATCTTAACTTCATTATCAATCACATATACACAATCTTTAAAATTGAACAACCTTTCTAAATCAATTCATAACAATTACCTTTGACTTGATTCAGTAATCTACTCAGAGCATCAGCAATACCTTCAGCTTCAATCAACAATATTTATCCATCCACAATCATCATCTCATCCGTCTTGAATCTGTAGACTAACCCAGAAATCCTAATTTCTATTTTGTGAAGAACATAAACCCAAATTTATCTCAAATCTTTACTGAGATTTGTAATTTAGTTCTTATCTCTTCTTCTTCATACAATACTCACCCAACCCATCATATATTACCCATTCTCAAAACCGAATCATGATGAATCATCAATTACAGAAACCTTAATCTCTCAATCCTTCACTGTGATTCAAAAATTAGATACGAAATCTTCTTCCTTGTTCATAACACACAATACCCATAGTTATTTACTAGGTAATAGGTATCATCCTCCATACAACACAAATCTTTAATAGATTCCTAAAAACCCTAACCCTGACCTCCATCGATTCCATCTTTCCTCAATTTCATCAACACCCTTCTCAACCCATCGATTTCACTAGGTTTCTGTAGAATTTCTCAACAGAGATTTTTACTCTCTGAACGCCAGGGAGAAAGAAAAAAAAGAAAAGAAACTATATTACTGCCTCAGCAGTGGGGGGCCGACAAACAAAACGACCTGATTGGAAGCTATATATACATATATGAATTGAACTCTTTAACAAAATTTAGAGATTGCAACAATGATGACAGCTTGCGCAGTCCTCTATATATTCGAACAAATGTGGTACATTAGGATTTATTATGCAACAATGTACATCAGCCATTACGGTGTGACAAGGTTGTGCACGTTAGCTCCTCGTTCAC
Source organism: Papaver atlanticum (assembly GCA_023531105.1). NCBI lineage: Eukaryota > Viridiplantae > Streptophyta > Magnoliopsida > Ranunculales > Papaveraceae > Papaver > Papaver atlanticum. The sequence goes on from JAJJMB010000948.1 coordinate 6,647,821, forward strand.
TGGATACGTTTTGGAAAAGAAAAATACGGAGCGTGTTTGCATTGCTTAGGCCCTTTTGTAGCACCTCTGTTACCACCTTAAGCCATTCACACATCTGTCCATCGTAAGCCATACTGTCCGTCCGGTGATAACAGTGATACAAATAAAAAATCAAATCTATCTTTGAAAACCATTCCCAAAGAGATCTTTATTCATGTTCCACGTGGGTCAGCATTTAAGGGCATGGTCACCAAGTGTTCCCATAGTTGTACGAGTCTAAGAGCTTTTTTGTACCTCAACTTCTAACCTACCTCCGCCCAATTGTTCCCATTCTCTTTCTCCTCTCCTCTTATTCCAAACACAACTCATGTTCTGTTTGTTTTAATTTTTTCAGTCAAGTCTTTATTGCTTACCACCAAAACAGCACCAGGAACATAAAGATTTGTTGGTCTTGCTAGTTTATGTGCAGATTTAACTCATGATGGTGAGAGATGAACAGCAGCTTCAAAACCCAAGTCTTCTGCCATCGATTTCGCTTCAATTATGAATGTTTGGTCATCCATTTTTTTGATTATATCAAGGATAAGTTTGTTTTCGATTTGACAAAATGGGTTTGTGATCGCTGGATTTATTGGCTAATTGATTTGATTCTTGGTATGATTAAGACTGATGTCTCATAGAAAAAGATCGAAAGTTATCCCAAGTGAAGAACAATGAAGAGATGATGATTGATGATCTGGTTCGGGTTTGAGTCGATCCGGATCCGATCCGTGTACCCAGAAGCCATCATCCTCTTCGCCCGTTTTTCTGCTAATGCAACTGTTTAAGAGTCCGAATCATTTGTTCGATTTAATGATTTTCTGTAGTTGGAAATATTTTATATGATTCTAGACGAAGGGATTTTTAGATCAATTTGTTTGATTATGCTGTATTGAATCTCAATTTTCACGAAATCAAAACCTCTTTTTTATTTTGTACAAAAAAACATGACAGACAAATGCAGTTTTAAGTGACCATATAGAAGGCCTCCTTAACAGTCGGCCAATAAAGGAAAGAAGAAGAGAGGAGAGAATGAGTTTCTCTCGATCTGAGTTTGGTATAAACCAAAATTGTATTACTACGACACCCATGGATTTGGATATGGGCAACCAGAACGATAATGAGAAGATAACATAATAGCATTTTCCGGTAAAATTATTATTTTACCCTTCATGCTCAAATCGGATGATTTCTTCTTCGTCCCGTATCTGAAGTAGTCCATTTTGCAGTCCATTTAACTGAAGTAATCCATTTTGCGTTATTTTTTGAGATCTATCCATTTAACTGAAGTAATCCATTTTGCGTTACTTTTTGAGATCTATCCAATGGTACTTGTTTCAATCTAGTCCATTTTGCAGTCCATTTAAATGAAGTAATCCATTTTGCGTTACTTTTTGAGATCTATCCAATGGTACTTGTTTCATATCTAGATTGTCGTTTGATTAATATCTATTAATTAATGTTCATATTTAAGTAATTAAGTCTTTAGGGGTTAAAATGTTGACCGGTCAAATAGTGTTGACAAGCTTGTGAATCCTTACCGAAAGTGAAACCAACTGATGATGGATAGGCAGAAGAGCGTATTCCAGTTCTGAGAAAAAATTTAAAGATTCGGATTGTTAGCCATGGGATATAAAACCGATAGTGCCCTTGAAACAAAATTTGTTGAACACATCTAGCAATTTGGTATTTTTGTGGGTTCTTACTTTTTATAATTATGAAGTTTTGATCGCAGTGTTTCACAATTAATTTTTGTGGATAATAGTATATTCGTATATTTTTTGGTGATAAATTATTCATCAATCAATTGATACAAGTGTTGTCTTTTTGGAACATTGATTTCATTTGACTGCATTGTTAGTAGTGATCCTTGACAAATATTGGTGACATTGAGTATATTAAAATACAGCGACTGTTTTTTATTTTCTTCTCTTCTATATAGTTTTTTGGTTTTTGTTTGTCTTCTTTTCTATAGAAGTAAGAATGAACGGAGTCAGAATGCATACGTTACCTTTAAGAATTCATAGGGAGCCGATACTGCAATTCTTCTTTCAGCGTGTAATATATTTATAAAAGGATTCTTCATTTGACGTCTCTCTAGATAGAGTTTCAGCTGATTAAACTTTAGCCCGTGGTGATAGCATTTATGGACATTTTTCACCACCGGCAATCAGGCTTTTGATCAGAAATATATTTGGCACAAATGAATTTGAGAAATGTATTAAACATAAATTACCGAATGTGGTATGTGGACATGATGCCAGGTCAATGGATTGGAATATGTTTTCGAGCTATTGCATACAGTCTTCCCGTGGCACGTTGGTTAATTTGTATACCGCAAATATGTTTTATTGTTGGGTAGGTTAGGTTTCTTTTGCTGATGTCAACTAGTATATTCTCATGGACTAGGTTTACTATATATACACTGCAGTCTATGATATTTGGTAGGGGACGGATGGCAGTAGAGAGTCGCAATGGTGCCAATGGTTCCGTCAGATGGTCAAAGATGGATATGTTTTATAAGTTTTTGTGATTCTCTGGCACTTAAAATTGTCTAAACATCCCATCCGAAAAATATATTTTTGATTGATTAATTTTTTATAGGTTCCAGCATTTTTCTCACCAAGTTACTACTCCCAAAGAACGAAAACCTCAAGGTGATGTCAAATATAGTTTATCTGTAAGTAGTTTTGTAAGTTAGATAAATCAACAAGTCATGCACTTTTTAGTATTGCTAAGTTAAATGTATTGTACGTTGTATGACATGGCCTTGATATCAAAGAATCTGTCAACTTTACTTTCTCAAATTTACAGTTCGTTTGAGTCGTACTGAAGCCTAGAGCACTAATATACCTTTTTGTGTGTACACGTTTAGAACTGTTGGTCTATTTTAAATATTTCGTTGCGTTTGTTATTCGTATCACCCTTGCTTCACTAAATATATTATTGTTGCTTACTTATCATTTGGTAGAACTTTTATTTATGTTGATGCCTCGGAACAGGTATGGTCATCCTCCATCCGGTAATTGTATTGTGCTATATGGAAATATATTTTTGTCTTTGGTTACCTTTTTAAATGAATAGAAAAACAGTTTGGATCATTTTCCTCCAGTGAGATATTAATGCAAAGGTTTGAACTGATTGGGCAAGAATAGGCGAATGATGATGGCTCCAAAAATATAAAGTTCCCTGCGGATATGGGAGGGATATGAAGAACTGTTGGAGGAAAACTGGGGCATGAAGCAAATCCAACCACTACAACGATAAGATAAGCCCGATGTCGCCATCGAAATAGTGGCTTTGAACTAACAAGATGCAAAAGGAAACGATACCGGCATGGAATCAATGCTGGAACTGGACTGATGCAACAGACATTTATGATTAATGAACATATCCCATTACATTTCTTGCAACTATGTTACTTATCTATAGTTTCCAAACTCTAGATCTCTTTAAAAAAAAATACTTTCCTTATGCCTTTTACTCAATGAGTGATTATTGTTTCATTAAAGAGTGATTAGTTTTAGCTCTTTTTTCTTTTTATTAATTTGGGAAAGTGATTGAGTTTATATAACGATTTGAGCTCTTTTAAAAATTATTGGGATGCAATCATTTTGTTGGATATTTGTGGATGGAGTATGTAAAAATCAAAGGTTTCAGATGGTGCAGAATACTAGACTACTACACTATGAAATAGTTGTTTTTTCATTATGAAACAAATCAAAATACCGAAAGACAATAACGGCACAGGTTAAGTCCTAGTACTTCTTACAAACTTATCCCTTGGACACGATAAACTAACCGTTTGTGTGGGAAGCCCACTGGAGTATTCTTGTAATACTCGCTCGAGAGGAAAGTATCATAATTAGGTGAAATCTCTTATGTGCGCTTCGGCTAAAAACTTCTGTGGGATCAAAGAATTACTAGTAGTATTGTTGCTGGAAAACTAGAATAGTATTGTTATTTAGCTTTTGATTATTGATTTGATTGACTAACGTTAGAACCTTCATAGATCTAGTTTGTTTATTTTGTGATCCTTCTCTTATGATATAATAAGGTCACTCAAACTAGTTCAAGGATCAATAATTTCATATCTGCTTTATTGCATCTAGATCTGAAGATAGGACTTTTGGTCATCCATGTTTAACAAACTTTGTTCAGTGTGACCGATCATTAATGAAGTCAAGTTGTTTGTGAAGGTGATTTGAAGACTGAAGATTGAAGACTAGAAGACTCTGTTCAGTGTGTCATCAGTCATTGCAAGTGGAGACGCTCATCTACCACTCATGAAGACTTAAATAATTTCACCATTATAAGACAACTCATTGGGTAATAAAGGAGAACGAAAAATTATTGCTCCCCCCGTTCCACTTTAGATCTTGATTAATTTTTTCACGCAAATTTATAAACATCAAAGAGAGTTAATTTTTTTTCTCCAATTCTACCTTTATTGTTACCTTCCTAAAAATTTAAACCTCTTAGTTTTTAGTTTCTAGATTAGTGTAAATTGTTAATCCCGTTATAATTCCACTTGGGATAAAGCAAATATTCCCTCAAATCCTATTTATAATTCCAAAAAGAATTATCTCCCGCTGATTACAAAGAGAATTAGTGTTGTTGTGTGATTCCAAACCAGAGGTAAATCATCAAAAATTTGAGAAAAATACCTAAACCCTCACGTATTTTAGAACATCAAAAAAATAAATTAAACCATCATCTAAAAAGTAGAACGTAGCGAGTATGTTTTTAGAAAACTATAAATGTATTTTCAAAGTTTTGCTAGGTGGTTGTAATAGTTCTTATTCCAAACAAAAAGAATATCAAATGTAGGACCACTACTTGATTTTACCTAATTCGTATATTGTACATGCTTATTTATTTATTTAAAAGTTAAATAATAAAAATAATCATCGGCATACACGATAACAAGACTCAACTGAGATAGTCTGGATAATTATATATTTATTGAGTTGTTTGCGTTGTTTTTCTCAAAAGGCATATAAAAGTCTACATACCCATTATTTACTTATGCAAAAATCAAATAAGTTCTAGTTTAAACAACAACAGAGCCCTAGTGGCTCTTTATCTCTTTCATTTGGGTCACATATACCGCCGGAATATTTTTTTGATCTGCAAAGAATAGTACAATCTTGATCATCTACACATCTTCCTTCTACAGTACACTCATAATTTAATACTTCTCTCGCTGATACTTCTCCATCTGCATTATTCCATGAGCATCACCCATTAGTTAATCGTTATGAGTGAATTATGGCTCGTGAGAGTAATAAGATATCAAAGTCGGATTACAAGAAATTGCAGAATAAAATAATAATATTATATTATAATAATAAAACTATCTCTTTCATTTTAATAAGAGAAAAACAAGTATGTTTTTGGATAATATCAATATGTTAAGTTCTTGAAACTAAATATACTAATCAATGATCCTTCCTGCATCAGCTTCAACCGAGTAAGAGATACCACCCAAAAGTAACAAGCATAAGATGAGAACTACAACCATATGAATAGTGGTGAAATTGGACGTTGCTTTGAGAAACTGGCCATTTTCAAATTTGATAAATCTTTTCTTTTTTCATTACTTGATTTGTGTTATGGATTTATATAATGGGCTTAATAATAAGAATTAAATAGGATATATTAATTACAATAGGATTATTCATTGATTTCTTTCCTTATTAAATTTTCAGGACTTAATTACATTTAAATTCATATCAAATACATTAAATATGAACGCGCGATTAGAGGATATTGAAACTAATTAGGGGATATAAATTACTTCCCCCAACCCATAGTGTTTGCTAAGGGGTGATTTTTGGGTATGAAAATACTAAAATACCCTTTGGTTAATTAAAAAACATTATGAAAAGACTATACTATCCTTTCCCCTAAAACTTAAAATCTAAAAACCAAATCATTTATCCCCCATTTACACCATCAGTTCCGGCACACTCGGTTAGGGTTAGGTTTCGGAAAAAAAAAATTCCTTCATATTCTTCATCGTTCTTCATCGACGATTAATCGTCGATTCAAAAATTTCTTCGTCGATTAACCTACCCGAATCATAACCATGCCTCCAAGAAAGAAATTAGATGCCCAATCAAAGTCAAAATCGATTGCTCAACAAAAATTAGAACAAAGGCTTGCTTTGATTGCTCAAGAGCAAGAATAATAAGAAGAAGCGAACTCGGACAATCAACTTCTCGTAAACATGGCTTCTGTGAGAAGGTAAGTGATTTTGAACTAGTTTATAAGTGTTTGAATCGATTTACAGCAGTGGGTTTAGGTTAGAATCGCGAACCCTAACTCACACAGTTGAGTTTCAGTGAGTTCCGGCATTGAAATTTGTATGAATACTATGCCGGTACTTAATAACGACATTGAATTTAGGTTGAAGACAATGCCGGTAGATAATTACGGCATTGATTTTAGTATGAATGCTATGCTGGTTTAGAGTTACTGAAACACCTGAAACTGAATGTTTTGTCCCGACATTGATATTAAGTTGAATACAATGCCGGTAGTGTGTTACGGCATTGGTTTACATTAATTCGAGTATACCGGTAGTGATATTTTGGTATCCAGGAAACCACTAGAAATTGTTATCAGTTTTGGCATTGACTTTAGGTTGCCTTATGTGCCGGTACCCAGTTACGGCATGGTGTTGAATTTTTTCGTCCATGCCGGTAGTGCTCTTTTGGTATCCAGGAACAGCCTAGGAATTACCGGCATTGTCTATAGTTATTGTTCACTGCCGGAATGGTGTACCGGCATTCTATTTTTTCCAAATTACTATGCCGTTTTTTTGTCTCGGAATGGTTTGTTTTTTGTAAATCTATGCCGGTATTAAGAATGAAAGTGAGTTGTCTTATATTCATTTCGTGTGTATTTTGATATAGGGCTAGAGCCAAGGAAGCTAACAAAGGAAAAACTAAAGATGTTGTCATTAAGAAAAGAAGGAAGGACGGTCTTGATACTCCTCAGTCTCTGCCTTCTCGAGGGAAAGATCAAGGTCGCAACAAGCGTTTGGGGGCTGATACAAGAGGGATAATTTGGGAGAGTCGTGGTGATCGTAGTCGACTTGTAATCCATGAACCTACTAGAACAGTTGAGCACGATGAGCAAGATGAAGAGGAAAGTGAGGAGGAAGATAACGAGGTTCATCCAAGTCAATTAGCAAGCCAAAGCGAAGTTGTAGAGGAAGTTGGTGGGCCAAGTCAACAACCGACACAATGCAAAGGCAAAGGCAATGGCAAAGTAAAAGTAAAAGTTAAAGGTTCCCACCTTCCTCATGTTGATGACATGATACCTGACCTTGCTCGTGGTAGAATTTGGGGTGATGCTGACGATCCGAGAAATCTATTTTGCTAAAAGGACACGTGGGCTCGTACTATCTATCAAACCTATGTAAGATTTTTTTATCTTGTGCATATGTATTCTTGTGTATTTATGTAAAATATTTTAATCGTACTATCTCCTAATTGTAGGATCATAAGAAGGTTGTGCGTGTTTGCTGAAACCAAGCCGCGTCTCGTTGGGATTTGTCTAAGGAATGTGAAGAGGTCCAAACATTAGTAAGAGATTCTGGTCTATATGCTTTGGTTGAAAATTATGTGAATTATGATTCTGTGACAGTCAATTGCTTCGTCGAAAGGTATCATGGTGAAACTGATGCCATGCACTTCCCGTTTGGGGAGATGACCTTGATCCCTGATGATGCTCAGAATATTCTAGGCTTGAATGTTATCGCCAAATCAATTGCAGAAGGAGATAAGTGTCCGGACCTAGAATGGTCGAAGTTGCACGCCCTGACTAACAAGCTGTTGGGTTGGGACTACAAAACTTATGTGGAAAGCTTCTATGTATCTAAGGCTAGTAGGACAGAGACAATCAAGTTGACGCTGCTTAAGGAGAAGTTTGAAAAAACGCAGGAAAAAAGTTTGAAGGATGGATGAGACCTTGCACAAATTCGTTATACAGCCGCTGCGTACCTGTTATTCATCTTGGGCACTAAGGTATTTCATGACACTAGTGGAAACAGGGTTAGTGCAAGCCTCCTTCAATACTTGGATCCGTTGGAAGATGTCTATAACTATTCTTGGGGCACCGTGGTAATGGCACATTTGATGGCGGAGATGAGAAGGGCCTCTAAGGCTGTTACAAACCAATTTGTTGGGAATTTCACTCTGCTCCAGGTAATTTTGTTTTTAAACTTATGTTCTTATGTATATTGTTCACATGTACCCTTATTATGAACTTAGAAACAAAATTTACTGCTTCTTATATGTATTATTCCACATTGGTATAGGTGTGGGCTTATGAACACTTCCCAACATTTTTCAAGAACTACCCCTTCTTGAAGATCATAGACCTTCCCGAACCTGAGGCGGCTAGAGCTAAGAGATACTAGTTCAACAATATTCCGAAGCCCGGTAACAATCGTCGACTGATAGATATACCGGTTTGTAGTGTCTATACCAGTTTGTCCATGCACGCACAAAATTTTCCTTGAACTTATCCAACCATTGAGTCCGACAATACCAGACGGCAGTCGGATAAACCTCGTTCCAATCGGCAATAAACTTGTCCAACCTCTTTTCGTACATATCCTCGGTAAGAGACCAATAAACTTTCTCCCTATCTCTTAGAAATTACAACCACTTTTTATGATTTTCCGCATGTTCTTTGTCCACTCTCTCTTTTATCTTGCCTCTCTCATCTTCTTCTTCTTCGGGTGATAGTTTGTTCTTACAAACATCTTCCTCTAGTTGAATAATCATTCTCTTTTTAATATCCTCCTTAGTGGGTTCAAACAAGGCATGGAAAGTTTTTATGATATTTTGACGTATATGATATGTACATAGGAATTTTATGAGTCCGGGAAGACGTTGGATATTACTTTCATTAATGCGTCATCTTGATCGGTTATGATGACCCTCGGAAGTTGATTTCCCCGGAAGAATAATTTCAATTGTCGTAATGCCCAATGATAATTATAGTCCCTCTCGTTTTCCATTAAACACCAAGCCAATGTGAATGATACCTTGTCCGATGTTAGCCCCACGATGTTGAATAACGACATATTGTATTTGTTTGTCTTATAGGTGAAATACATCAAAAGAACACCACAACATGTATTAGCCAATTGTGAAAGCAAAGGATGCGAAATGAATATTTGAAGGGGCTTGTTGTTCGACCCTCTTTTAATGATACGCGTATAGTTGTGATCCCAAACTATCTTCTCAAATTCTTGCATAACGGTCCTCCCTTCCCATTCCACCCTTCTAATAGTTACTTGTGCGCTATAAATTGTACTTAGAGAAGACACGTTGGTCTTATCCTTTTCCTTGAAGCCTCTGAGAATTTGTCTCGGTTTGATAAGTGCTTTGGTCATTCTCTTTACATCCTCCAATTCATGAGGTTTTAGCTTCGCAACTAGGGAGTGACCAACAAAATCTTTCGGATCCCGATGGTTATGACAGCCGAACCAAACCGCACAATCCCATTCCTTGTTCTTGTCATTTAGATGGAATACAAGCTTAAAGGGGCAATTATCCTTCCTCGTACGAGTCTTGTATACCCTATTGGTATTCTTTGGATAAACATAACCCTTTCTCTTGTGGATATTCTTCTCCTTGTATACCCCACTTCTCTCGCAAACCATCTCAAAACGAGTCTTTGATCCTTGGGTATTCCTCACCAATACACACATGTTCTTAAGAGCCGTCTCTTTAGCCCAAGCGATTGCTTCCTTTGGATCTTTTATTCCATACATAAGGACAACAATGGGAGATTAGAAGGTTCGTTACAAGCAATCCATTAGTAAAGTTCAAGATACTAGGTGAAAAGTATTCTTTGGTAACATACCGGAGGCATTTTATAGTATCCCGATCAAGCGGCTTTGCATTTGTTGGATCAATATATGTCACCACCTAAGGATCGAATGAAAAGAAAATAAATTAGTTCCAAAAGAAATTAAAACACTATGCTGGAAGAGAGTTCAGGCATGCTCGACCAAAGTTCCGGCATGGTCGAACTGAACCGAAACTGAAGACCAAATTTGAAACCTTTTCCGGCATACATATTTCATTTGAAATCAACGCCGGAAACAGAGGTGCCGGCATGCTCGTTATCTATGGTTCCACGCCGGTACCTGTTTCCGGCGTAACCCATAATTAATATACCATGCCGGTATTTATCTTTGGAAAACACTCCTTCTTGTATGTTTTTTTTTGTAGGTACCGGCATGGTAAAGTCATAATCGAACAATGCCGTTGGAGGTGCCAGCATGATTTTTATCTATGGTTCCACGCCGGTAGACAGTTCCGGCATGGTAGTTAATTAATTTTTCCATGCCGGTATTTAGCTTTGGAAGGCACTGCTTCCTGTATGTTTTTCATGTAGTACCGACATGGTAACCTTGGAATATAACCATGCCGGTAGCATATTCCGTAGAATATTCCTTGGTAGGTAAATAGTAACTTTTGTACCGGCATAGTTTTTTGGTTGAATACAATGCCGGATTGAATTTCAAAATGGGGGATATCGGGCTGCCGCCATGGACGTAGTATGAATACTATGTCGGTATGGAGGCTTTCGGCATTGTATTCATACCACTACTATGCCGGCACCGAGCTTTTTCAGCTGAAAAAATGGTGGGTTCAAAGAAAAAAAATCAAATTTTCAACCTCTTTGCAGCTTTACCTGTGTGTTGGGGATGCTTGTATGTTGTGCAAGTTTACTTTCTTGTGTAGGTTCTTCGAAAAAATCTCCTTGCTCGTAAAAATCTTCATTCAATGGTGTTGGCTCAACAAAGAGTTGCAATTGTGAGTTGTGTCATTAGCTGAAGATTCAAGATATGCTCCTTGTTGAAGTTGAGCTAAAGATTCAGCAGCAACAATTCTCTCTTCACAATCATCCTCCATTTTCACCAAAAAAAGTTCCCTCTCAATTTTTTTCCCTCCTTCTACTCTCACCTCACTCACCCAAATACAAATAAAAATACACACTAATCATTTATCAAATAATCTTATGAATTTACTAATTATAATTAAGCACTAATTCTGATTAGTGAGGGGTAGATTAGGTATTAGGTAAAATACTTAGATAAGGGGTGACCCTGATTTGATATTTGGATCCAGGTTTTGTCCTTTTCCTCTATCTCCCAATTAGTTTGAGTATCCCCAATCATGCGTTGTTAAGTAGGATATTAATTACAGTAGGATTATTCGCTGATTTCCTTCCTTATTAATTAAGTTAGCCAAGTTAGCCATATTTTTTTTGTGATTTTAGGTTATCAATTCCCATTTAAAAACCACCAAGAATCAATAAATACATGCATCATACACTTTCCTTTTAGGTAAAAAAAATTTGTGGGTCAATTAAAATAGCTACCTCTCATTTACTAAAAGAATACAGAGTGCTAGTTAATTAAAAATATTTTATCAGTAACACATGGTTTTTAGTGATAAACAAAATTTACGTCTTTCATTCATCCCGTAACTAAAAAAGGGTTTTATTAAAATCTTGTTGATCTTCAATGTCTTATCATTATTCCCAATTTTAATGTTTTCGTAAACACCACTAAAAACACTAGCGGGAAGGGTCGCAAAAAGGTTTCGGGAGGCTCAAGGAAAAGTTACTAAAGCGTAAACCCCATATAAACAAACTTTCCATCAACTAATTTATTAATAAAAAATACAGTAAACTGCAAATATTTCAGCAAATCAAACAGATAGAAATCCGCGAGCCTGATTATTATGTGAAACAACTTGAATGGTACCAAAGACCAATGTTCAAGTGTCAATCAATTTATATCAACAACCAAAGGTTGGATTATCTAATTGATTGAACTACGCACAACCTGTGATATTTCAATTATATAGAAAATATAATGTGGAAAAGAAATAACACAGACACCATAAATTTTGTTAACGAGGAAACCGCAAATGCAGAAAACCCCCGGGACCTAGTCCAGATTTGAATACCACACTGTATTAAGCCGTCACAGACACTAGCCTACTCCAAGTTAACTTCGGACTGGAATGTAGTTGAGCCCTAACCAATCTCAAACTGATTAAGGTACAGTCGCGTTCCTTAGGCCTCTGAATCCCAGCAGGACTCTAAGCACTTGATTCCCTTAGCTGATCTAACCCACAACTAAGAGTTGCTACGACCAAAAGTCGAAAACTTGATAAACCAATCTGTCTCACACAGAAAAGTCTATTGAATAGATAAATCTGTCTCCCACAGAAATACCTATGGGTTTTGTTCCGTCTTTTGATAAATCAAGGTGAACATGAACAAATTGATACATCAGACTTATATTCCCAAAGAACAACCTAGTAATATCAATCACCTCACAATAATCTTAATCGTATGGTAGAGAAACAAGATATTGTGGAATCACAAACGATGAGACGAAGATGTTTGTGACTACTTTTTATCTTGCCTATCGGAGATTAAATCTCGAGCAAATCTTAGAGAAGATAGTACTCAATCACGATTGAAAACAGCAAGATCAGAACACGCAACTACAGAGAAAATAGTTGGGTCTGGCTTCAGAATCCCAATGAAGTCTTTAATTCGTTAACCTATAATGGTTTTAGAAAAACCTAGGTTAAAGGAGAATCGACTCTAGTTGCAACTAGTATCACACAGGAGGTGTGGGGATTAGGTTTCCCAGTTGCTAGAGTTCTCCCTTATATAGTCTTCAAATCAGGGTTTGCAATCAATGTTACCTTGGTAACAAAGCATTCAATATTCACCGTTAGATGAAAACCTGATTAGACTCAAGCTAATATCTTTCAACCGTTAGATCGAACTTAGCTTGTTACACACAAATGAAAAGTGACTTCATTTAGATATGAGTAACCGTACCTAAACGTGTACACCTTGTTGGCTCAACAATAGTTAACCAAAGTTAGCCATATGAACACTTTCATATCAACCTTGTTCATCTTAACACATGCAACTAGTTCAAATGACTAAAATTAAACTAGTTATAGAGTTGTTCAATTGTTTATATTCTTATAGAAGTATACAAGACACAATTGAAGCAACATCGATTTTGGTTCACTCGAATCAATTCATGAACATTATAGCCACGGTTTGCAAAATATTGCATTCCTTATTATATAAATGTATTAGTTCATGAACAAACCGATTTTAAAACATAACCTACTCAAGTATGCGAACGGGTACGCATACCTCCAAACTCAGTTGATTTCCGGACTTGAACTTACGCCAGTATGCATACGGGTATGCATACTAATTTCTCGGACTTTCAACAAACCAACCAGTACGCATACGGGTATGCATATTATGGTTCCCGGACTTGGAATAACTTGCAATAGTTAACATACAAGTATGCATATTGTGCTATATCCAATCATGGTTAATTGTTCTAAACTCCCATTTCAATCATTGAAACATTCTCAGAAGACGACAATAGCTGTCTCACACAAACTATTAGCTTCAAAGTAATTTTTCAAGTGATCGATAGATCAATACAAAACATTCGGAGTCTACATCAAATGACTGTCTCACACAAATCAAGTAAGATGTTACCAGGCGATTTTCACATGATCATCTTTTGACTTTCGTCAAGAATATAAGATGAACTTGGTTAAAGCGAAAGCTTACCAACATATATTTCGAGAAATATGTAAGCGAGTTAAACTCAGCTCGAAATATCAAATGTGTATAATCGAAGTCTATATAGCTACACGACTTTTGTCTCAAATAGGAGATAGAGTAGATAGACTTTTGAGTGATAGATGAGTTCAAGTATCCACATACCTTTTGTTGAAAAAGTTCCACAATCTCCCCTTAGTAGTTATTCGTCTTCAATTGATGAACGCCGTGAAGTCTAATGCTCAACTACACATTCTATCCTAATCCAAGACTTAGCTATAAATAGACTAGAAATCAAAACTTATAGTTTTGGCAACTAAATTTGACAAACAAGCTTGAGATATCAACGCTTGCGAGTTCGACCAAGCAGTGCTCTAACAATTCCTGAAAAGGACATTGTGATGAAAATTCTCAGATCGTTGCTAGCCAAATACTATTCTAAGAAACATGCCATCGTTGAAGGAAATAACCTTGATACTCTTTCCATAAATACTCTTGTTGGAAAGCTAAAAACTTTTGATCTTGAACTGAGCAAAAAAGGAAAACTTCGCATGTCTTGCAATCCTGTGGCTACATCTGAAGTAAAGTCTCGTTGTCCTGAATTGATTGATACAAAGGATGAGAATTGCTTTAATTCAACTCTCTCACTGTTTGTACAACAATCAAAGAAAACTCTAAGACAGAGAAAAAGAAAGTCTCAAAAGAATTTGTCTTCAGTCAATGAAAAGGATAGAAAAGTTCACAAAAACTATGATAATGGAACTTGTTTCATGTGCTCTTGTCATTCTAATAAGGAGGTTAGTGAGTTAACCAAAGCATGGATGGCTACTCTTGACTACTGTCCTGAGGAAGAGTCATGTGAATGTTCTCTCACTTACTTTGCTGATAGTCACACTTGTCCTTCGGACAGCTCTGATTGGTCCATGATAAACAATCTACCTTCCCCAGAAAATAAAATTGATCTTTTAACCAAAGATTTATACTCAATGAAGAGTATGTTTCATCTGGAAAAGGAAGCATGGATTAAAAGGATTGAAAATTTGGAGAATCAACTGAAAAAATTAAGACAAGAGAAAGCGACATCTCACAATCGTGATTTCAAGATGAAGAATCGATTAACCTCGATAAACTCTCTTAAACTAAATCAGCATATTACTCCTGAAAACATGTCATACTCAAATCTCTCTTGTAATGAGAAAGACATAAAATACAATAGCACAACAAATCAATTGTGTCTCTTGTATAAAAACCAGGATCACCCATAGATGGTGTGCACAAAGGTTCTAAAAAATTATAATTCCAGTAACTCTTGTTATCGGAAGAAGAAAAGAAAATCTCATAAGAAATTTGCATCACTTTCTAAAGAGATAATCGGAACTGTTCATAGTTTTCGAAAATCAATAAACATGGCTTTCAGAACATTGCATGAAAGGAAGATGTCTATCCTTGATCGTCTCCCCATAAAAAGATATCAGAAACAAGGATTAACAAAATCTTCCTATTCTCATAAGAATCCACCTGATCCTTTATTGTATGGGAGAAATTACAATCTGTAATAAGTTCTAAGATTGTTCTTGTTTTCCCTTGTACAAGGACTATAATATTCAAGAGGGCTGTGAAAAGATTTCTGTTATTTTTAATGTCTTGTCTCTGTACTTTCTTTTTCCTGGAATTGTATTTTCTGATTCAAGAACCGTTTATGTGCTTAAACGGTTTTCTTAATAAAGTCCTTTTCTTTTGGATACACAAAATTCTATTAGGGTTTTGGTCAAAGGTCTTTTGAGGAATTTGTTCCATATCTTCTTCTTTTTAAGATTGGAAGATTTCATTCCTTTAAGCAAGCATTTCATTTTTCATATCTTATCATGTCATCATCAAGTCTTTCCAGCAAAGAAGATGATGTATGGACTGTTCTTTTTTCCCTCTAAGAAAGTTCGTTTTGGTTCCTCCGATAATGAGATGTGTAAGGACAAACGTGATTCCTCGTCTGATATGAATCCTGCCATCTCTCATTTTGGAAAACTCTCATTAACTATGAATCTTGTCTTGGATCAAGTACGTGCCTTGAAGAGTGAACTCGAATCTTCAACCAAAAGACTTGAGGACACGATGGATAATCTCGAATCCAGGATAGATCTAATCGAAGACGAGCTTGATGATTATGGGGAATATGAGAAGAGTCTTCAAAGTAAGTGAACTGATTTTTTTTGTTTCTTGCTTATATATTGTCTAGGAAACTTCTTATGAGAATTTATTCTTGTGTTTTAAGAAGGATAACTAGGGTTTAGAATAGCAATTATTGTGATTACACATAGCTATTGCCAACGATTTTAATCTTGCAATGTTTTTAGATTTATTTATTTAAATTCTAAAGTTTATTTGGAAGATGATTTTGCAGTATTAATCTTTATTGATTTCACATATTGCAAATAATGTTATGAGATATGTGTGTTTACGTCCGTGAACTATGATTGTCCCATATATGTCAAAAGTTAAGTCTATTATGTCATTATGCAAATATTGATGGAAAATAGAATGAACTTTTGATGTCAAAGATTAAGTCTATGGTGTCATTATGCAAATATTGATGAAAAATAGAATGAATCTTTGAATATTCTGCAGTATTGATCTTTCCCTGATCCACTTCTATGTGAAAGTACTGTACGACTCCGTAAGTTTTCTTATGTTGAGCATTTCCGATTAAATTAATCATTGAGGTCCTTTTGTGGTTAATTTAATTGAGTTTTCTGGATACAAATTCATGTTTCATGTGATTTGTTAATGTCCAAAGAAATCCTTCTTTTCTTGTAAAAGTAAGGTCGCTCTTGTTGTTCTTTCGGGAATGACATTTTATGGGGGAGAGTTCTTAATTGAACTTCTGCTTAATTGCCAAATCTTTGTTGGGAGTGCGGCTGTGGAATATTGTAGGAGTTATCTTGTATCTTTATAAACTCCTTGATGAATACACTAAGTTTCGACTATTGAAATCATCGAAACAAAGTTGATATGTTCTCTTTTAGTCATGAAGTATATCTATGAGAATTTCATTATGATCCTGCTAGTTTTTGTACCTTTGCCAATTTTATATTGACAAAAAGGGGGAGAATTATGGTGTAGTTCACACTACAAATACATATGGTTTATGGATCATTATGTAAGGGGGAGTGGTTTTCATTGTGAGATGAAGTATTGACTAAGAGGGAGTGATACATATCACCATAGTATTATCGTCAAAGTTTTGATACAATTGAACTTTGATGTTGTGTAATAATACTATGACACTGTATAAAAATAATTGAGAACATATGTTTTCTTAATGTTATGGCTACGGATCTTCAACAACTATGATGCTGAGTTGAAAACGTTCAGAATCACTGGAGTACTTGGAAGTGACCAAGATTTCGAGTAATGTTGAAGAACCACGGAAATCAAGCATTTGGATGAGAAGCTACAAAGTTTATTTATTTTGTAATCCATATGTATTGATAGTTTTGTCACTAAAATTGACAAAGGGGGAGATTGTTAGAGCACTGCTCGGTCGAACTCGCAAGCGTTGCTATCTCAAGCTTGTTTGTCAAGTTTAGTTGTCAAAACTATAAGTCTTGATTTCTAGTCTACTTATAGCTATGTCTCGAATTAGGATATAATGTGTAATTGAGCTTTAGACTTCACGGCGTTCATCGATTGAAGATGAAGAACTACTAAGAGGAGCTTGTGGAACTTCATCAACAAAAGTTATGTGGAGACTTGAACTCATCTATCACTCAGAAGTCTATTTCTATTATATCTCCTATTGAGACAAAAGTCATATAGCTATATAGACTTTACATTATACACATTTGATATTTCGAGCTGATTTTAACTCGCTTACTTATTTCTCGAAATATGTGTTGGTAAGCTTTCGCTTTAACCAAGTTCATCTTTTATTCTTGACAAAATTCAAAAGATGATCATGTGAAAATCGCCTGGTAACATTGATGGGGAAAACAAACCTTAGAATAAGTAGAATACGAGTAGATTCAAGCGGAACTTCGATAAATCAGAGTTCTAGGGTAGAAAC